>JARFXV010000391.1:0-355000 GCA_031761425.1 Cosmopolites sordidus
TGTCTTTTATGTGATTTGTTTCTTTTTGTAGTGTATCACTGTCGGTACAAACAAGTTTTGTTCTGTCATATAAACTTTTAATTACTCCTATTTTGACCGATTTTGAGTGATTTGAAAAGAAATTGAGATACCTATCTGTGTTTGTCGGTTTTCTGTAAACTGTAGTTTTTAATGTGTTGTTTTGTTTTATCATTAAGGTGTCGAGGAATGGCAATTTATTCTCCTTCTCCATCTCTAAAGTAAACTTAATTGTAGGCTCTCGAGAATTTATATGTTGTAAAAAAATATTTAGATCGTCAATGCTATGTTGCCATATAGCAAAAATATCATCAACATACCTAAGCCATATTAATGGCTTTTTAAGAGATTTATTTAGTATGTCATTCTCGAGTTCATCCATAAAGATATTACTCATCAAAGGAGAAAGAGAAGAACCCATTGCCATTCCAAAATTTTGTTGATAATAATCATTTTCTAATTGAAAATATGTGGTTTTTAAGCACAGAGTTAATAATTCCAAAATTGTATTTATGTTTAGTTTAGTGCGGTATTTTAATGTTGTGTCATGTTCTAATCTCTTGCTAACTATTAAAAGTGATTTATCAACTGGTACATTAGTAAATAAAGTCACCACGTCAAAACTAACCATTAAATTTTGGTTTGTAATTTTAATGTTCGAAATTTTATCTAAAAAATCTTTTAGATATTAAAAAAAAGTATTTTTAATATATGAATTTGTTCTACCCGACAGTGGATTTAAAATGTTTAATAAAAATTTTGCTAGTTTATAACATGGGGAATCTATACTACTAACTATAGGGCGAAGTGGTATATTAGTTTTGTGTATTTTTGGTAGACCATAGAAATTAGGTGGTTTACTATAATGTGGTGTAAGTTGTTATCTTTCTAGATCTGTAAATTCACGTTTGTGTTTATATAATGTATTGTAAATTTGTCTCTCTATTTTTAATGTTGGATCTGTAGGTATTTTAATGAAATTTCTCTCATCAATTAAAGTTTTAATTTTGTTATTATATTCTGTAGTATCCAGAATAACTGTGGCGTTACCTTTGTCTGATGGCAATATTCTAATAGATGTGTTTTTTTTTATTTATCTATAGCTAACCTTTCCTCATGGTATAAATTTGATTTGATTTTAAATTGTTTTTCTAAGATAAGTTTTAACCTAATTCTGTATTCATTTGCACTTTCCAAAGGTAATTTTTGAGCAACAGACTCTACTGCCGAAATAAGGTCTAATTTAGGAACATCTTTCGATGTAACACTTAAATTTAATGCTTTAGAAATTTAATAAATAATAAATAATAAATAAAAATTTAAATAAAAATAACTGTATTGTTATGCTTTCGGTAGATTTAAATTCAATATGGTTCCCGATTCAAAGAATACAATTAAACACATTTAAATATTTGAATACACAATCAGTATAATGAACAATCACACAGTAAACATTACCTATATATATATATTTTTTGGTAGTATGTCACTGTCATGAAAATCTATTGTTGTCAATGTAGGTATGGTTGACATATACAAAAAATATATATTTATTTTCACTCGTTACTTTATACATTACAAATTAATATAATTTATTTTTTAGTTTAGTTTTGAAAACGGGAGGAGAGTACCCTCTGAAACGTTAACGTTAAAAGTTTGTAAAATTTTTTATAACATTTTTATATCATTAAAATTTTGTTCGTTACGCAAATTTATTACAAAAAAGAATCACTGAGAAATTTGTCTCCGTTTGGTTTTTTGTTTTTACCCAGTGATTCTTTCTTTAAATAAGAACAGGTATTTTAGATATTTTTTGAGTTTTAGATAGTGGCGAAAAACCCAAATAAAGGAAAAAAATATATGTACACGCCACAATCATTCAGACATTATCTACACAGATTACTTCGAAAAAGGAAAACCAATAACTGGACAGTATTATGCGTCGTTATTGCACCAGTTATGCGAAGGAATCAAGAAAAATCGTATTCATTTGAAAAAGAAAAAGATCCTCTTCCGTCAAGACCATATACGGACGCACACCTGTACAGTTTCAATAGCCAGAATTATGGAATTTAAGTTTGAATTATTACAACATCTACCGTATTCACCGGATTTGGCCCCCAGCGACTTTTTAATTTCCGAACTTAAAAAAAATCGCTTTTTCTATCTTTTTCTAATGACTTATTGGACGACCCTAGTAGTTTTTCAACAGATTACATCAACATAACACATACATCTCTGCGAGCCAACTTGGTTCATGGTTTGAAGATTTTTTCTTCTTCTAGAGCTCTTTATTCCTTCTCCCTCAATCTATTGATTTTTATCATATCTATATCTCTTTCTACTCGTCATTAATAAGGATTCTTGCTTTAGTCATCCATTATGTGTTGTATGTGGTGTGCCTGCGTGACAACGTAGATGCTCTGACGCACAAAGTCACACACAAATATACTCGCCACATAGCAGGCACACGAACCATCTGTTGTCCACCAGATAATTCAAACAAATTGTTTGAGTAAATTCAACACACATGCAAAATTTTATTGGTGTGGAAAACATAAGTTTGACTAGTAAGACTATATTTTTATTTTCACATAATGATAATTTTGTATGTATATGATACGCCACTGTATGTAAAAAAAACTCAAATTAAATATACGATCATTAATTGAAAAGAATAACAAGAAACAGATCGATATTGAGCTGAAATTTTAACGAATATGTGGAAAGATGGTGGAAAAAATTAAAACTCTAAAAATATATCGCTCTGGGGATAAACAAAAATCCGCCAGTAACATCTGCACGTCCCGGGTTTTCTCGTCTAAAGCCCCGACCGATGTCAAGAGGATCTAAGAGAACGCCGTCATAGTGGTGGCATGTTTGACTTTTTTTTATTAACCGGCGTGACAAAAAGAAAAAATGAAGTATACCAGGACAGTTAGTAAAGTTGTTACTCCACATAACTGGCTCGTTTCCTTTTTGTAGTTTTACTATTGAATAAATGTAAATAAAACAATAAGCGTGATTATATTCAGAGAACAGAAAATACATAAAATAAGACTAAAAGACAAAGAAATACAACAGGTTAAAAATTATAGGTATTTAGGAACGATAAATGAAAGGATGGCAAAATTGAAAAGAAATAGATGAGAGAACGGGAAAAGCAGGAAAAAATTTAAATGTAATGAACATTTTTATACAAAAAATAAAAAAAATCCAAGGAATATAAAAATAGAAGTAGTAAAAAAAATACAAAGACCAACGATGGTGGAGAGACAGAAGAAGCATTTCACGTGAAGCAGACAACGAAAAAAAAAGTAAGGTTCTGAAATTAGTTCATATTGGGCATATGAACATGTACACATAATATTTTTCTATCTGAAGTTTAGTTAAACTTGAAGAGATTTACCACTAAACACCAAAACACTTGTTTGAACTGCTCGACGCACGTTTCGCTAACCATGTTAGCATCATCAGGAGATTATTTAATCTAATTCTAAAACTAAACTATGTTCTATTTATATGAAAACCATACCTAACGAAGCGTGGAAAAATCATGAACCGTGAAGTGAATCATGAAGCCTTACATTAATAATTGAAAAAGTTAACTGAAAGGAATCGGTCCTTTATCTCGGTTCATGATTTTCTTACATTTTTCCATTTGAATGCTTTCATATGCATCCAAAGCCCTATTATTATTATAACCATTCACTTCAGTTTATAATAAGAACATTGTAGATAAACTAATTAGAAAACATAAGTTCAGAAAATTATTGGTCGAAGTGATCGAAGGTATATTGGGCAAACAAAAAGATCCATATTGACAAGATATAAAGAACATATTGCCCACATTAGATATGGGAGAAATAAAAAATCTTGTGTTGCCCAACATGCAATCGAACACGACCACAGTATAGATATTAGTAATTTAAGACTAATTAAAAGTGTTAATAATAATAGGGCTTTGGATGCATATGAAAGCATTCAAATAGAAAAATGTAAGAAAATCATGAACCGAGATAAAGGACCGATTCCTTTCAGTCAACTTTTTCAATTATTAATGTAAGGCTTAGCACACTTCACGGTTCATGATTTTTACACGCTTCGTTAGGTATGGTTTTCATATAAATAGAACATAGTTTAGTTTTAGAATTAGATTAAATCATCTCCTGTTGATGCTAACATGGTTAGCGAGACGTGCGTCGAGCAGTTCAAAAAAGTGTTTCGTGGTAAATCTCTTCAAGTTTAGTGTTTCACACCAAAGGTTCTAATAGAAGAATTTATGAAGTATAGTTGTTAAGATATGGGATTTTATGGAATTCACCTGATTGACGGAAAGGTTTCTTTGGAATTTTATTTTTATAATGAAGTGAATTATAATAAAATAATAAATGTTATGTTTTGTATAGAAAATTTACTGTCTTTTTAATTTTCAAATCAGATTCCAAATTTGATTTTTTTTCCAGTGTTAAACCGGAACTAAATATTTCAAATATTTTTTTAACTCGCCGAAAGTTTAAAGATATAAGAACAAATTCTTAAAGTTTAACTGAAAAATGGAATTGTTCCTCAAATGTGTATGTGTGTGCATCCTGCAGGAAACGAATGTCGGATGAAACACCTCCGATAGTGGTAGAAAATCTCATGCAGAGTAGTCAATCATCAGTTGAAACTCCACAAAACTCCCAAGATGTACCGTACGTTCCCGAAGATAAGTATAAACATAGTTTCACCCAAACTGACCAAGACCAAGAAATTTTGGAGCAGTTGAAGGAGAAATTTAATGATCCGTCCACATCTACTTCGATGCAGACAATGATACTGCCTGTAGCACCTAAATCTTGAAGCGAAAATAAACTTGCAGAACAATTTAAAACTTCCAGACGACAAGCGGGAAAAGCAAAGCAATTAGTAGGTCAGTTCGGCATTTTATCATCTCCTAATCCACGATGTAGCCGTGGCCGTTTGCACAAACTAGTCAACTTTAGCAAGCGCCCAGTATGACGTGTACGTATTCTAATTGATTTATCTCCTAAATTAATTTAGATCAGACTTTGCAATTTGTATGGTAAAATTTATAAATATTAAGCTTTATTTTACAATAAAGAAAAATAGTCGAAGATATTAAAATAATATATTTGATATATTTATTTCCGGTTTAACACTAGAAAAAAATCAAATTTGAAATCTGATTTGAAATCAAAAAGAACAGTAAGCTTTCTATACAAAACACTACAATTATAATTTTATTATAATTTACATCAATATGAAAATAAAATTCTAAAGAAACCCTTCCATCAATCAGGTGAATTCTCTAGAATCTCATATCTTAACTTAAAAATATTACGTCTACACGTTCATATCACCTAGAAATACAAATATGCCCAATATGAACAAATTTCAGAACCTCACTTTTTTTCGTTGTCCGGTTCACGTAAAATACCACAGAACCTATATATAAAATCAACAAAAGTAAACTTGATAGAGAACAACTTCGATGGTTTGGACCCACTTGGGCAATGCCAGATAACAGGCTCACAAAGGCAGTTACTGTGGTTCCGGACACTACGGAAGGTAGTGTTCCAGGGTGACTGGGAAAAGTTATAGAGGAAGAAGGTTGATTGAAGGAGTAAAAAATAGAGTAATAGTTTCATATATCTAGAATTAGTTTCGTATAATATATTACTTATTGTTAAACACTTATTATTTATAAGTTTATGGTGAGTATAGTTCATCAGGAGAAATATATAGAGTGATGCCATCGATGCAGAAGCGATTTTCACACAACACGAAACTCATCATTAAACCAACAATCTGTTCGAATACTTAAAGACTTTGCTCAAATATTGAATATTTCTACTTTGAGTGTTTGTAAACTTCTTTTTCTTCTTCTTTTTCTTTCTGAAGCTTGTTATAACCAAGGTATACAATGGTTTTCGACAGATTACCTTTGAAAACTATGCAAGTAAAGTGTAAAAACTTCTCGAGAAGGCCTCGTAGAAATTCGTGGAAGCTTAAAGAGGTCGAAGCTCCGAAAAATCTCCTCGACTTCATCCTGGTGAAATACGTCGTATTAGGCCTGACCCAGATTCGCCGATAAAAAAACCGTCGCGGGCGGAAGTAGACGGTTTGCTACTTCCCTCCAGCGCCTCAGATAAGAAGCTGTGATTCGCGTCAGGTGCCAGGCGAACTGAGGCCTGTACTAAGCTCGATTCTGTCGAAATTATCCTATTTGGGCGTCAGTTCCAACGAGGGAGACTTTATCGATAATCAGACTTCAAAGTTACAGGGTTTAAGGCTATTTTATTTCGTTAAAATTGGAGAGAGAAAAATACCATAACTCAAACTATCTATTGCTAAATTAACATCAAAAGAAAGAGGAGGCTGCATGTCGCAGTTATCTAAGAAAACTTAAATTAGCAGAAAATGGGCATAAATGTGGATGACAAAATTTATAAACCTAACACATCGGTGGATAATTCCCCGGTCTGACATATAGATGGCATCACTTACGAAAAATCCTTACTAGTGGTCGATTGTGCCAACCGTCAAACGTCAAGTGTCAAAATTTCATGACAATCTGTACTGGTTTCTGAGTTGTTATGTTTTAACTGATGCGACTTTTGTTGTTTACAAAACAATAAAAAAAACATTCGTGTGTTGATTAGGCATTGCTTTTTTTCTATCTGTGAACTCTGGGGAGTAGGTAGATTGAGGTCTCGGAGTAAATCAACTAGATTCTCTTGATAATGGCTTCAAAGTGGAAGCCGAAACGTTTCCTATTATATTAATCCGTTATTGTAGATCTTCCATGTTGTCTGCAATCAAAACTGTATCATCAGCATAACGTATGTTGTTTATCCAGACTCCATTGACCTTAATCCCAATCTCGTGGTTTTCAAATACCTCCTGAAAGATAGCTTCCGAGTATAGATTAAACAAAAGCGACGACATTATCCACTCTGACCTGTGCCGATTGGTGACAATATAGGTTATCTATGTACCGAATGTCTTTTCGGTCCAAGTCAAGCCGACGGAGAAGCTTTATAAGTTTATGATGTTGAACCTTGTCCAAAGCCTTTTCGTAGTCTATAAAACACAGACATATATTCTTCCACTGCTCGCAGCAGTTCTGTACTAGAACCTGCATTGCGACCAGTGCCTCTCGCATGCCCAATAAAGATTGGATTCACTCCATTTCTGTGATGTCTGTCCTGGTTGCCAGAGTAGTAAAACACACAACCCTCAACAGAACATGCTCCTGAATCGGGCCATCTAGTTTTCGCGACTCCCAGGATGTCAAGTTTAAGTCTGCTCATCTCCCGGGCAAGATTTGCAACCTTTCCATGTTGCAACCTTTATAGAAATTCGTAGATATGATATTTGTTCTGAAAAATTCAAATAAGTTCCCCCCCGGAGATCCGATCGAGAAACTATGTGTGCAGTGTTAGATTTTCTTGGAGTGCGTCCAATGAGACAGCAGTAGCTGAGTGTAATCACAAACCCAACCGTTGGGTTCCACAATCTCATGTGGCATACACAACAACCTGCGTCTTCACCTAAATGAACATTTTTGTTGGTTGCTTGACCAGAAAGGAGCCCCACCTATTCCTTCAACTGGATGACATATGTTTCGTCTCTCGAGGTTCAGACTCATCAGGGCGCCGACATATACCATACCATCAAGAATAGAGAGACCCTATCCACAGCCAACAATCCATGTTTTCGCCATGTTTTCGCGAAAACATGGGTTGTTGGCTGTGTATAGGGTATCCCTAGCCTTGATGGTTGATATGTCGGCGCCCTAATGAGACTGAACCTCGAGAGACGAAACATATGTCATCCAGTTGAAGAGATAGGTGGGGCTCCTTCCTGGTCAAGCAACCAACAAAAATATTCATATATATATATATATATATATATATATATATATATATATATATATATATATATATATATATATATATATATAGAAGTTTATTAGTTATTGTTAGTACTGACCTGAAAACACTTTACCATAATGACGTCACAAATGAGGTAATTGCTCCGCGTTCGTAGGCACGTGATTTTTTAAAATTTAATACATTTTAATTAATTCATAATCAATTATAAACAAGTTTTTCGCATCCATTATTAATATTATTTATGATAAGGTTTTAAAATCAATTAAAAAATTGATATTTATTGTTTATTCAAACACCCAGTTATAGTTTAACATTTTAGGAACATTGAAACTTTGGTTATTAAATCTAGTGCTTGAACTCGTATTGGAATCATCAGTTAGAAAACTTATACTTGGTGATGTTCAGTAATCTTCAATCTTAAATTCCTTATGGATCAAACCACTTCCCAGATGTGTACATAGTACATAGATAACTAATCACTTATGGCTGCAAAACGTGGACCCTCACAAAGAAAATAGAAGATATGATTGCAGTATTTGAAAGAAGAGCACTCAGAAGAATTTTTAGTGCTGTAAATGAGGATCATGAATTATTTCGAACTCAAGCAATTGTACAAAGATTTCGATATTGGCGACTATGTGAAGATTCAGCGACTTAGATGGGCGGGACACGTGGCGAAAATGCCAGAAAATAAATACCTAGGAAAATTTTGGAGTGGCGAATAGGGGGTAACAGAAAATGAGATAGACCAAAAACACTATGTAAGAAGAGATGCTGAATAACACTTGCACATCAAAAACTGGAAAGGGATTGATCAGGACCGATCACGGTGGAGGCGCAAATTGAAAGAAGTCAAGGCTCACTGACGGGCTGCATATATATATATATATATATATATATATATATATATATATATATATATATATATATATATATATATATATATATATATAATTATAAAAGCAGAAATATCTCGAAACACAAATTGAAATGGGTCTCATTTGGTTTTTCTTGTGCATCTCCGTTTTTTGTTAAGATCAAGTTTAATTTTTCAAATTTCTCTAGACCACGCCACGAGAGAGGTTCAGCTAAGTTTTTGCGAGATGGGTTACAATTTTTAGAATCGCAAAACTTTTTAACGGTTGTTCTAGTTGTATGCAGTTTTATTTTAATTTCGACGTTAGCATCTTTCCTTTTAATATAAAACTTTTGCTATGCGAAGAGAGATTTGAGATTATTGTGTTCAGTACGGAAGGAGACATCTGGGACGTAACAATTTTATTTTTCAATATAGTATCATAGAAACTTTTAAAAATTGTCTTTCCTTATTTTCGTAGTATGAAAAAAAAAGGTTCCCAATAAAGATATCTTCAACCTAGAGAATAAAAATTAACAGCTGGTAACAACATTTGGGAACAGGGAAGCTATCAAAAACCTTCAAAGCTTCATTCGGTCCCATGAAATATTCTCGAAATATATTCGAAAATGTCTTTTCTTTTCATCTTTTTGTCTTTTATATCAAAATCACCACTTCTAAAGCATTTAAACTATCGTTCACAAGTTTTTTTGTATTAGGGCATGGTTACCATAAGCTTCAACCAACAATCGATAACTTTCAGCAGCCGTTTTCTTCAAATAAAAGAAGGTTTGGTTTACTTCTCCAAAAAAACGTCTTTTTTCTGGTACATAATTCTATATATTCAAAGCTATGAAAAACTGTTTTTTACACTTAACTGTTTACACAATAACAATTAATAACGAACTGACTTTTTAGGATATATATTTACCCTCCGAAACGCCATAGACATAATTGCTGTATTCCAACAAAAGTGTTAGTAACGCCATCTCTTAGTAAAATCGACATTATTAACTGAAACATATATTATTAGTACCAGTTTTGACCAGAGCTAAGAATGCGCTTATCGAATACGATGATGACAAAAAACAAAGCAATATAATGTCTGAATGATTGTAAAACTCAAAAAACACCAAAAAGATCCGTTCTTATGTAAATAAAGTATCACTGGGTAAAAACAAAAAACCAAACGGAGACATATTTCTCAGTGATTCTTTTTTGTAATAAATTTGCCTAACGAACAAGATTTTAAAAATATACAAACTTTTAACGTTAACGTTTCGGGAAGAATTCTCCTCCCGTTTTCAAAACGAATCTAAAAATAAAGTTTATTAATTTCTATAAATTATGAAAAGATAGAAAGTAAATATATTTTTGTGTATGTCAATTGGTAATTGTCAATGTAAGTATCACAAAAATATATTTACTTTCTATCTTTTCATAATTTATAGAAATTAATATACTTTATTTTTAGATTCGTTTTGAAAACGGGAGGAGAATACTTCCCGAAGCGTTAACGTTAAAAGTTTGTATATTTTTTAGACATTTTTATATTTTTTAAATTTTGTTCGTTAGGCAAATTTATTACAAAAAAGAATCACTGAGAAATTTGTCTCCGTTTGGTTTTTGTTTTTACCCAGTGATTCTTTATATACATAAGAACAGATATTTTTGATATTTTGTGAGTTTTAGATCGTGGCGAAAAACCCAAATAAAGAAAAAAATAAACAAAGCAATATGCTTCATGTTTCCAAACACCAAAGCTCAACATATTAAAAACTAAAGGTACTTACGTTGACATCCTGATGTAGAAAACCCCCAATGTAAATTTTGACATGCATCGCATCGGAAACCATCAACTCCTGGCAAACATTCGCATATTCCGGTCTGAACGTCACACAGACCCGACTTAGATCCGATGGAGTTGCAGGAACACGGTGGGCACAAGGCGGTAACGTTTCCATATCCGCTCTGGAATCAAAATGACTGTGTAATATGTGTAAAATGACTGTCAGTGAAGCGATCGTGTTTGATACCTCGCAGCCATCACAGGTTCTTCCTACGAAGCGTTCTTTGCAGGAGCATTGACCTGTCTCCTGATGACACTGTCTAGATAAAGAACCGACGGGATCGCATTCGCAGGACTTGCAGTTTGGCACTGTTGGGTCGCCATAATGGTCTTGCTTACATTTTTCGCACTTCCAGCCTAAGAAAATTGTAAGTTTTTAGATATATGGTATATCGCGAAGTTTCAGACTGGCTGTTTAATTGCTTGTTTCTGGCGATCGAGTCAACGAAATTACTTTCGATATTCTCTCGAAAATGAATAACATTGTTCAACCTGTTATATAATATTTATTTTCGAGGATTTAACACAAAAAAAAATTTATACATATATATATATATATATATATATATATATATATATATATATATATATATATATATATATATATATATATATACACACAATGGTTAGTTGTTTGACCGGGAGGAAGCCTCACCCATCCCTTACATTGACTCATCCCTGATGAGTCTTACCACCAACAGACGAAACATGTGCCCTCTAATGTAAGGGATAGGTGAGGCTTCCTCCCGGTCAACAACTAACCATTGTTCATTATGGCGGAGATCGCAGGTTGTTGTGCGTTCCACATGAGATTGTGGAACCCAACGGTCGGGGGTGTATAATTCCTGATTACTGCTGTCTCATTGGACGCTGTCCAAAGAAGTCAAAAAACCCCATGTAAAAGCCATCCGACGAGAAGTCAGCGAAAATATGGATTGTTTGATTGTGGAGAGGGATTCCCTATTCTTGGCGAGAGAGCAAGGTGACACAGAATAACGAGAATTTTTGAAATGCGTAGTGGCAGCCATGAGCAAGTGGCAGCACTGCGAGACAGTGACCTTGAGCAAGTAAACATTTTACCATTTTAGTAACCATGGATCAGTGAAACGGGCCACAGGTTCGTTAGTCATACAAATATTTTATAAAAACAGTGATAGTTTGGAAGCTGCGCAGAGGGAGTTCCGACGTATTAACAACTTAGGATGCCATGGTGCCGTCTCATCAAAACAAGCGATAAAAAGTTGGATTAATAACTTTGAAGAGACTGGATTTGTCTGTCTTAAGGAAGAAACCGAAACACAGAACATTGATGTTATACGCGAGTCTTTCTTATGAAGCCTACGGCGTTCAATTCGTGAACAAGCAGCTGCCGTTGAAATGTCCCGGGAGAGTGTTCGCAGAATCCTTCATTTATTTCTTCATTCTGCAGATAGTGCAACAACTGAAGGAAAACGATTACCAGTTCCGATTAGAATTATGTCAACAAATATAAACAATGACGATGAATTTCTAAGTAAGTTGTGGATGTTAGATGAGGTCCATTTTCATCTTGCAGGTTACGTGAATAAGCAGAACTACCGTTACTGGACAGACACAAATCCTAGTAAGGTGACAATTTGGCGTGCTGTTTCATTACATGGAATCATCGGACCTTATTTTTTGAAAATGAACAGAGGATCACAGTAACTGTTAACGCGAATCGTTACGTGGAGATGTTACAATCTTTCGTTACACCTGAATTGAATAATTTTCCACACGTCCCAGAAACCTGGTTTCAACAAGATGAAGCAACATCACACACTACACGTCAATTAGTGGAAGCTGTGCGAGAACCGTGTGATCTCAAAATTCGGTAACGTTCGCTGGCCCCCTAGATCGCCAGATTTGTCCGTTTGCTATTTTTTGTCGTGGGGCTATCTCAAGAGTAAAGTGTACACCACTCGACCATGAACTCTGGATGAGTTAAAACAGAGAATTCAGGATGAAATTCACAGCATCCCAGCTGAGATATTGCAACAGTCAATGAGGAATGTCAGCAGTAGATTTCAAGATTGCATTCGTACAGGAAGACCCTAAAGGATGTAATTTTTAAAACATAATAAATTCCATGTTTCTTCAATGGCAAATTTTAAGGTTTCAATTACTATGAATAAAATGATTTTCTTTCATCACTCTCGGTTTTATTGGATTGTTAAAAACTATATACTATACATATATATATATATATATATATATATATATATATATATATATATATATATATATATATATATATATATATATATATATATATATATATATTTATTTATTTATTTATTTTAACTTTATGGTCTGCATAGGACCACTCTAGTCAAGTTATGGTTCAGGTCATTTTTTTTCTTCTCAGCCCAATACTTCTTCATCCACTCCGATCGTAATTTCCTTTCCTCCTCCGGAATCACTCTTCCCGTCCTCTGTCCGTTGATCCTTGCCCGTAGTGCTGTGTGTTTGTCCTGCAACATCTCAAGTGCATCTGACTTGCACCTTAAATCTTCCATTGTGATGTGCAACTCTCTCATGTCTTCCTTAAGTTCTGTGATCCATCTAATATTGCTCTTACTATTCCAAAATTTTTCTATTATTCTCCTACTGATTCTACTTTCCGGTGTCCTTACTAGATGCCCCAAGAAAGATATTCGCTTCTTTCTCATAGTGCTCGTCACTGGTTCTATTTCCTTATAGACGGTTTCATTGGAAGCCAGTCTCCAGACTCCATTTACTTGATAATTTTTATTCAAACAAGTTCTCACTATTCTCCTCTCTGTCTTTAGTATTCCATCTATTGCAACGGTGTTTGTTGTTTTGAATATTGTTTCACATGCATATGTAATTTGAGGTTGAGTGACCGTTTTGTAGTGTTTTAATTTGGTTGCTATTGAGAGACATCTTTTGTTGTATGTGTTCTTGGTCACATGCTGTGCTCTAACCAGTCTATTTATTCTACTTTGCCATGCTGGTTTTTCATTCAAATTGTATGTGATTATTTCACCTAAATATTTAAATCTTCCCACAATTTTTATCTCTTGGCTACCCAGTTCAATTTTGTTTACTAATGGAGGTTGAGTTGACATGATTTCTGTTTTTTCAAATGAAATCTTCAAACCAATATTCTGAGCTATTTCCTGTAAAGATTTTATTTGTTGTTTTGTTTCCTGAATGTTATTGGCCAGAAGAGCTAGGTCATCAGCAAACCCTAGACAATTCAAATGTATGTTGTCCTTTTTGGTTCCAATTTTTATATTTTTTGGGTTGTTCTTGTACCATTCTCTCATTATATACTCCAGTGCACAGTTAAAAAGAAGAGGTGATAATCCGTCACCCTGTTTCAAACCAGTTTTTACCAAGAATGGTTCAGAAAGTTCTCCCCTGAACTTAATTTTAGAAATTGTATTAGTTAGAGTAAGTTCTATCAATTTGATCAGTTTTGGGTGAAGTCCAAAATGTCTTAAAATTTTTAATAATGATGGTCTGTGGATGGAGTCGTATGCTTTCCTGAAATCTATAAACGTTATCCAAAGGGGGTTGTTTCGTTTTCTATAATATGCCATGACTAGCTTCAAAGTAATTATTTGTTCTGTGCAGCTTCTCCAGGGTCTGAAGCCTCCTTGGTATTCACCTAGCTCTTGATCTAGTTGTTGTTTAATCCGATTATATAGTATCTTATATAGTATCTTATATAGTAGATTATATAGTATATATATATATATATATATATATATATATATATATATATATATATATATATATATATATATATATATATATATATATATCTCAACATTTTTTTTGTTTATGTTTGGTCTCTAGAGGTTCAGACTCATCAGGGCGCCGACATATAAGGGGGTTGTTTCGTTTTCTATAATATGCCATGACTAGCTTCAAAGTAATTATTTGTTCTGTGCAGCTTCTCCAGGGTATGAAGCCTCCTTGGTATTCACCTAGCTCTTGATCTAGTTGTTGTTTAATCCGATTATATAGTATCTTATATAGTATCTTATATAGTAGATTATATAGTATATATATATATATATATATATATATATATATATATATATATATATATATATATATATATATATATATATATATATATCTCAACATTTTTTTTGTTTATGTTTGGTCTCTAGAGGTTCAGACTCATCAGGGCGCCGACATATACCATTCCATCAAGAATAGGGAGACCCTATCCACAGCCAACAACCCATGTTGTCGCCGACTTCCCGTCGGATGGCGTATATATGTAGTGTTAGATTTTCTTGGACTGCGTCCAGTGAGACAGCAGTAGCTGAGTGTCACCACACACCCAACCGTTGGGTTCCACAATCTCATGTGGAACACACAACAACCTGCGTCTCCGCCTAAATGAACATTTTTGTTGGTTGCGTGACCGGGAAGGAGCCCCACCCATCCCTGCATATATATATATATATATATATATATATATATATATATATATATATATATATATATATATATATATATATATTTTTTTTTTTTTTTTTTTTCACATATATTTTCACTAGTTGAAGGAATACAGATTTGAATTTTTGTATAGTCATACAGATTGAGACAAAATTCGCATTTTTAATTATATTATTATTTTAGTATATACCCCAACGGTCGGGGATGTATAACTCCTGACTACTGTTGCCTCGTTGGACGCAGTCCAAAGAAGTCAAAAAACTCCATTTATAAGCCATCCGACGAGAAGTCGGCGAAAATATGGGTTGTTTGATTGTGGAGAGGGACTCCCCATTCTTGGCGAGAGAGCATATGTCGGTACCCTGATGAGTCTAACCACCAACAAATGAAACATGTGCCTCCTGTATGGAGGGCTTCCTGCGATGGGTGGGGCTTCCTCCCGGTCAAGCAACTAACCATTGCTCATATATATATATATATATATATATATATATATATATATATATATATATATATATATATATATATATATATATATATACGTATGTATTATTATTTTTTATCCATTGGGATTTTCGGTCAATTAATAAATTAAATGTTTTTATTGGTTTGTTATTGTTCTATGGTTTTTATATATATATATATATATATATATATATATATATATATATATATATATATATATATATATATATATATATATATACATGAACTATTAGTCCGGGAGTTAATCCGATTATTCTTTACGTTCCGTTTTTTTGGAACGTGCAAATGTTTCGGCATGATCCCAAGGGCATTCTCAATGCATGTCTGAAGATAAATAGTGCCTCAGGCCAAATGTGGCATTCTCAGACGTTGGCAAAACGTCTGTAGGTTTCCAAAAACCGGAACACAATGAACGATCGGATATACCCCCGGACTAATAGTTAAAATTATTATTCAGTTTTTATATATATTTAAACTATTAGTCCGGGAGCCAATCCGATCTTTAATTGGGTTCATTTTTTTTTAAGTGAAAATTCTTAGGCGGCGATTCGATAATCGATAATTGGACGAGAATTGAGAGTGAAATTTCAAAGGACGCGTCACGTTTAGGCACATTTGGTTACATGAGAGAGAAGAAGGAGAAAGAGAAATGTCTGAATGATTGTGGCGTGTTCATATATTTTGTCTCCTTTATTTGGGTTTTTCGCCACTGTCTAAAACTCAAAAAATATCAAAAATACCTGTTCTTATTTAAAGAAAGAATCACTGGGTAAAAACAAAAAACCAAACGGAGACAAATTTTTCAGTGATTCTTGTTCTTAATAAATTTGCCTAACGAACAAAATTTTAAAGATATAAAAATATTATAAAAAAAAATTACAAACTTTTAACGTTAACGTTTCGGAGGGTAATCTCCCCCCGTTTTCAAAACTGAACTAAAAAATAAATTATATTAATTTGTAATATATAAAGTAATAAAGTGGATTTTCATGACAGTGACATACTACCAAAAAATATATATAGGTAATATTTATTGTGTGATTGTTTATTGTACTGATTGTGTATTCAAATATTTAAATGTTTTTAATTGTATTCTTTAGAATCGGGAATCATATTGAATTTAAATCTACTGAAGGCATAGCAATACAGTTATTTTTATTTAAATTAATTATAGCGGTTTCTTTTAATTAATTAATTAATAATTAATTTTTAACAAAATACAGAAGATTTTCCTGACCCTTCAGTTGGTTTCAATGTGCCTGTTCCACGAAGAATTCGATGAATGTTTTCGAAGATTTTTCGGTCAGAGACATTATGGGCTGGAAATCGTTCACTGTACAATCGCCTAGCTTGTAATGCATTGCCATCAGCAAGTCCATACATGAAGTGCATGCCAGTCAACTCGGCGTTTGTATACATTATGATAGAGGACTTCACTCACTGTTTAAGACACGTCAGACATCCTGACGTCCCTCAATCTATGTGAACAAATGCGACGGATGAAATCCACTTACTAGATAAAACAGCCGTTCCATGTGATCGAGATCGAAAAAAAAATGTTTTGTACTTGATAAACTCATTGACGTACACCCTACTTTTATTTACATTAATGATTTCAACAAATATCGAATATGGTTGTCGCAAATTTTGTTCGCCCTGTATCTTCGAATCATCATAGAACAAAATATTCTTAGAATAGAACAAGGAATAACCCCTTGCATTTTTGTCGCATGTTTACCTAACACCATGTATGTGAACAGCTGATATACCACGCGTTGTGTTATTAATATTGAAGAAGTTTCACTTCTATCACGTGTACGGTGCTGCATGCGCAAATTTGTTTTAGGCCTGTCTGGCTTTGGATTGCCTTCCGAAGCATCACAACCATCCTAATATCGCTTATACCACTCGAACACACGTGTACCGGATAAACCATAAGATAAGATAATTCCATAAGTTTTTTGTGACGAGGTGAGAAAAGGTACTGGCACTTTAAGCTCTATAACTTAACAATTCATTGATCGATTCAAATACTAAGACTGGAGTATATATTGTTTCAATAGATGGCGATAGTAGTTTTCTTTAAATTAAAAAAGTTTCCTTGCTTTTCCGACACACAGTGTATGTACAATGGTTGTTCTAAACCTACAATCTTACCCTCGGTGTTTCCCTTGCAAGATAGACATTGTCCAGTAATTCTATCACAGGGACCTCCGTTACAGTCACATGGCAGACAACTGTTTCCAACTTCCAAAGGATTTCCAAAGAAACCATCGTCACATCTGCAGTAGCAAACATTAAACATTTTTAGACTTGATTAGAATACTAACCTCAAAAAATATATATTATTGATTGATTTGTCCGTTACTTTGTGATAGTTAATTTTTTAAAAAGGAATAAAACAATTTTTTATTTATTTCAAATCACTTTTATTTTTAAACAAAATTTATGTGACTATAGTTCCGTAAAACGATTTTACATTCTCAAACACTACTTTAAAACTAAGGATTTTCAGCTGTGTATCTATTCTATGTACTTAATTTTATACTTTTATTGGGGTTAATTTTTTACAATATTTTAAATAGTGATGAATAAATAAAGCACAGATGAAACATGTGTGATAATAAAAGGACACAAATGTTTGCCTTAATACGTGAGGATGGCACAGTGTGTAGGGAGCGTACGGAAATGTTAGAGGTTATCAGAATATTTTATTCAAAGTTATATGAAAATTAGAACCAGTTAAAAACAGCAATGCCCACGACAAAGCAAATGCCAGATATCCTGTTGGAAGAAGTGTCAAATGCCATAGAAGCGATGATCCTGTTGGAAGAAGTGTCAAATGCCATAGAAGCGATGAAGAATGGAAAGACTCCAGGAAAAGACAACGTAACGGTTGAAACGTTGAAGGCTGGTGGTCGAACTCTACATAAAATACTGGCAAAATTGTACTCAAAATGCGTCAAAGATCAAAAAAATATCCAGTCTATGGAAAAATGCTGAAGTGATTCTTCTTCATTAGAAAGGAACACAGGAAGATTTAAAAAACTACCGCCCAATAAGCCTCCTATCAGCTATGTACAAAGTTTTCACCAAGATAATATCTAAACGAATATTAAGAACTCTGAGTGACGCACAACTAAGAGAGCAGGCAGGATTCAGAAGTCGATTTAGTACAATGGACTATATCCAGGTTTTTTCAACAGACCATAGAAAGGCACAATGAATACACCATGCCACTGTGCTTGGCTTTTATTGACTATGAAAAGGCATTTGATTCAGTATTAACACAGGCTATAATGGATACATTGCTTAACCAAGGGATAGACAGAGCCTATGTAAACCTACTGAAAGCTGTGTATGAGCAAGCTACAGCTACACTTCACATGGATGACTTTGAAGTTAAAATCAACGTAGAACGTGGTGTATGGTAGGGTGACCCAATATCGCCTCTTCTTTTCTCAGCCTGTTTTGAAGAGGTATTTCGTAATCTGGATTGGGAACAGCAGGGAATAAAAAAAATTAATGGAGCATATCTAAGCCATCTTAGATTCGCGGATGATATCGTTCTCCTTTCACAAGACCCAGATGATCTACATGTACACCTACGAGAGCTGCAAAGGGCGGGAGAACCATTTAGTTTGAAAATAAACCTAAAAAAGAGTCAGGTTATGATTAACAAATTTGCTGTCAACAGAGGAATTTCTATTTTAGGAAGTGATTTAGAGGTTGTGGACCACTACATATATCTTGTGCAAAGGATTTCAATGGAGGGTGATACCGCCCGGCAGGTGGGATGGCGGGTTAAGTGTGGCTGGCAGGCATTTGGCCGGCTCAATATAGTATTTAAGAGCAAACTCCCACTTTGTCTGAAGAGAAAGGTTTTTAATCAGTGTGTGCTGCCTGTTTTGACATATGGAAGTGAAACATGGACATTCACATCACAATCAGTTCAAAAGTTTTGGGTTGCACAGAGGGGAATGGAAAGGTGTATGCTTGGCGTTACAAAGCGAGACAGAAAGACCTACATATGGATCAGAGAACAAACGAAGGTATGCGACATCATTGGAAGGGCGAAATAATTCAAATGGAAGTGGGCTGGTCATATAGCGAGGCGATGCGACGACAGATGGACCAAAGCAATTCTAGAATGGATACCGCTTGATCATAAACGAATGTGAAGGAGGCCGAAAACACGATGGACGGATGACATCATCAAGTATATTGGACCCGAATGGCAGAGGAAAGCTCAGGACCGTGCGAATTGGAAGCATGCTGGAGAGACCTTCATCCTGCAGTGGATTGACAATGGAATAATGATTATGATGAATTAGTGGTATATATATATATATATATATATATATATATATATATATATATATATATATATATATATATATATATATATATATATATATATATATATATATATATATATATATATATATATATATATATATATATATATATATATATATATATATATATATATATATATATATATATATATAAATTAACCCCAATAAAAGTATAAAATTAGGTACATAGATTAGATAAACAGCTGTAAAACCTTAGTTTTAAAGTAATGTTTGAGAATGTACAATCGTTTTACGAAACTATAGTCACCCAAATTTTGTTTAAAAATAAAAGTTGAACACCAAACCATTTATTTTTAATTTCTCGACACTTGTTTCGCTAACCATGTTAGCATCATTAGGAGATCAGATCATCAATTTAACTCAGATTAAATCATCTACTGATGATGATGGTTATGGTTAGCGAAACGCGCATCGAGAAAATATAGACAAGTGATTTGGTGTTTAGTGACCCAATCTTTGTGAAATTAGTGTTTCCGTTTGAAACGAATTGATAAATTAGAACAGATTCTTCGAATTAATTTAAAAACTATCTTATCATGTAACGATATTCTTTAAACTGTTGAAAAACTGGAGATCACGTTCCCGTCAAATTATGAGAATTAGGTGGATGTTCAAAAACACGGACATATCTCACTGAACTTTGTCGAATATAAAAATATCTTGATGCAGAATTGTACTTCTAATATAATTAACTTCCAAATGTTTGGGCATATGAAAAGATTGTTTCTATAAAAGAAATCTTTCTTACTTACACTTCACAGTGATCACCAGTATACCCTCTAGGACACTGAGTGCATACATAGCCACCTTCATTGCCCAAATTGTAGTTATCCAGCTGACAACTTGGACTGAAGTTGTTATTGTCTTCTACAAGAGGGCAAGCACATCGACTACAGTCCTGAGGTGTTCCTCTGAGTGGATTTCCATAGTATCCAACCGCGCATCGTTCGCATTTTTCTCCTACTGTGTTATGTTCACATAAGCATTCTCCTGTAAAACAAGAAAAACATCTTCCATATAAAAAGTGTCTGGATCGATAGAATACAACACAAACTAAAAATACTCCAATACGACATATTCATTGACATATTCATTATATCTCTTAAAAACCTACACTGGAGTTCTTTTAATTTTCTTAAGTTAGTTTAAGTTAGCAATGGAGGCGGCCAGAATAATAAGCAAAAAAAACTGGTAAAAAGCACAGTTCAATTCGCGCAAAAAAAGTGTTACAAGAAGGTTAGCAAAATTAATCGGATTATCTGACGAGCTCAGCGATCAGAATACCATTAGTCATGCAACATCTTAATTTTCTTGGTGGCTTCAGCATAGTGTAGATGTTCACAGAAACGACACAAATCAATTTTTTTAGGTTAGGTTAGGTATATATATATATATATATATATATATATATATATATATATATATATATATATATATATATATATATATATATATATATATATATATATATATGTTACATATGGTAGATAATGTTTTTAAATCATTCCGAGTGTCGATCCGTTGATCCTGTGAAGAGTCACAGGATCGACAGGATCACAGGATCATATATATATATATATATATATATATATATATATATATATATATATATATATATATATATATATATATTTATATTTATATATATTTATATTATTTATAAATACCGCAATTATAACACGAGAGATTTTTATTGGACTTTTGCAAGAGAAATCCGTGGATACACAACACAAAATATTTGCTTCAGAAAACAGAATTAAAAATTAGCGCTAATCAATCAGGAGAATTGTCAGGAGCTAGCACACTTTTTCTCCGATCTCCTCAATTGCCCCGAACGTGACACCAGATGAAATGAAACAAGATGAAACAAGAAAAAAAAACACAACACAGGAAGAAATCCACAGGCACATACGCAAACTAAAGAATAACAGGTCATCCGGTGAAGATGGTATTACCGCAGAACTATTGAAAAACCTCGGACCAAATTCACTGCTGGAACTTACGCAAATTATCACGAACATTTGGCAAACTGAAAAATTATCAGAAGAATGGAAATGTGCACTTATCCACCCGCTGCACAAGAAGGGAGACAGAACAGATGTGAACAACTAACTACAGAGGAATCTCCTTACTACAAGTCACTTACAAAATCCTCTCAGCATGCCTTCGTCGGATATTTAATTTAAAAACAATACTGAAATACAAAGCTATCAGGAACGTCCCAATCTCCTGCACGTTCGTGGACTTCAAGAAAGCATACGACTGCATCGACAGAAAATCTCTGTTCAACATCCTAGAAGAACAACGACTCGACCCCAAAACACTACGATTGATCAAGCCGACTACATTCTCGAAAGACCACAGAGATAATGTCCAACCTAGCGGCGAACATAAGAAAAAGAAGGTTGAAATTCTTTGGACATATTAGTAGACCCGCACCAACAAGACTCACCAACATAATTCTTACATACATACAAGGAGTCAAGTTAACAGTACTATGGATTACAAAAGTCAGAGCTGATCTGGGAAAGGCACAAATGGGTCCGATAGAGATTGAGGATAGAAGAACGTACAGAAACAAAATACATATGTGGAACGTTGCATCAGAGAGCGAAGTTTCGAGGAGATCGGGAATAAAGTGGACGGAGGTGAGAAGGAAAATCCACGGAGAAAGAATGAGAGAGGTGTGGAGGATCAGAAAGAGCGCTCGAAAATGAGTCAGAATACTTTGCGTGATCCAACCGGGTCTATACGCATCTAATAATAGTAATAATGAAATTTGGAATTTGAAAATGACTGCACATAAACTCCCTTTCTAGTGATAACTGATGACGTAATCATCATAGATGGCGTCACAGTACTATTGTGACCAATAATTTTCAATGGGATCCAATGGCAAGTGATACCTCGCTTAAAAGGTATTTAAAAGATCTATTAAACTATACAAATTTTGTTTGAGTTCAAGGTAGTTTTGATGCATAAAATAAATAAATACTAAAATTTCAGTTTCCGTTCAAGTCCGCCTCTGGACAATTGTCAAAAAAGTTAACGTTTTTGGAATTCTCCAACTTATTTTACTTTTTCTGCTTTACATGGTTTCAATTTTTGAATATTTTCTTGAATCTTTTTGCACGAAATATAAATATACACTATAAATATACACAATGGTTCGTACTTTAGAAGAAAAGGTAGCAGCTATCTTAATGCTTGGTGAATGCGGAAAGGATTTTCATGCTGCGGAGCGCCTTTTTAATGAGAGGTATCCCGATCGCCCTATATCGATTTATTTGAGGGGACTTCTTCATAAATTTGAAATAACAAGTTGCATCTATCTGTGAAGTCAGTCAACGGACGGTACAGTGGGTATTGAAAAAAAAATCATCCTTGTAAATAAAATAATCAACTTTCAGATGACGACTCTGAATGAGGACTGCAATTTGCTTTACGAAAGTACTTTCTACCTCAATGGAAATGTGAACACTCGAAATGTAAGGTACTGGAGTGATACAAATCCTAACGTGTTTAGTGAGAAACATATACAGTTTCTAGAAAAATAGAATTGTCAATTTAGAAGTGGGTAGTGACGACGTCGAAGAATTGCTAGATTCATATAATCAGGAGCTGATAAGCTCATAGAAATGTGTGAACAAAACATTGAAAAACCAGATTTTTTTGACTTAGGTCAATTTGAAGATCCAAATGATGGTTGCAAACCTGACAGAAACACTCAGTTCAATTAAAAAAGGGTTTGACATTTTGAAAAACATAGACCCCAATCAAGAGCGCGTTTCAGTTACAAAACAGGGAGTAAAAATATATATATATATATATATATATATATATATATATATATATATATATATATATATATATATATATATATATATATATATATATATATATATATAATAATAATAAAACGGATGAATCCGAGTAGACTAACTAGACAAATAGTCGAATTTTATGAAAATAGGAGAGCAGGAGAGCTAAAATAGAAATAATTAAATGGATTGCTGCAATTAAATAAGACCTAAGATCAGCAAATATTACCCAAAGTGAAATTCAGGATAGAGGCGATTTCAGACACAAGGCTAACGTGTGGAAGGTTGGCCAGAGAGAAAAATGTAGGAAGACTGGAACAACCTGGTCTGACGATGAAAGGAAGCTCATAGCGAAAGAATGAAATTAGCATGGGCGCAAAGGAAGGCTAACAACAACAAACGCCTCTAACTGTACTTCGCATGGTCCACTAGGGCCCACACGTGAATAATATATATATATATATATATATATATATATATATATATATATATATATATATATATATATATATATATATATATATATATATATATATATATATATATTAATTTGTGATAACAAATTACAAAAAAATTCTTTGTAGAATGGCTCTGATCTTCTTAGCATTGAATATTGTAATAAAATGTTTAAAGGCCAATTAATATTAGCATATTATATTATTTATTATGGAAAATAAATTATAAAAGCAAACTTGTTTTTCAATTTTCTTTTTTACTACTTTTATTTTATTCAGCACCACTGTATTATTATATTACAACATTTTTAAAAATGTCCAAAACCAGACCGAAAACTATCCGATCGCCCTTCGTAAAGACAATTAAAGCATGTTAAGTAAATTAAAAAGTCCCAATCATTGTGTGACTAAATTAATAACTTTTTACCTGTGTCAGGGTCACAGGATTGTGAATGTCCATTACAATCACATTTTCCGCAATAATCCTGCTCGTTTCCTTCCGTGGTATTGGTTGCGATCCTGACATATCCATAAGCACAACTCTCGCAGGATAATCCGGTGTATCCGGACGGGCAGGAACATGTTTCAACACTCCCTCTTTCGTAATTGGGATCATCAGTACCGTAAGTCATTACGGCTTTTTCTAACAAAGCTTCGATTTGGTCGGTGTGAAACGTTCCTGTAAAGACGTGGACTATTTGGTGAAGGAATAAGTATACTTTCCTTCTTACCTCTGAGTAAAATATATTTGACATCCACCAAAATCCCCAGAAATTCCTGTCTTGTTACTCGTCCTTGATTGTATTGGTTTTTATTCATTCTCGTAGTGATATCGTTTAAATCTCTTGGAATTATATACCATTCACTCTCCACCAGAGGTACCTCAAAGGACATCCTTTGAGACCCATAGATGTCATCTCCATAACCAATTTTCATTCCGTTTCTTCCGACAAGCACCATGGTGGGACCTATGGTGGGTTCTCCGCTGGTATCTCCTCGCATCACCACCCACTGCACCTCGAAGAAGAACTTAGACCCGTAAGTCTCCAGTTTGTTTCCTAGATATTCTTCCGGAGCTAACCAATAGAGATTTTCTATGCCAGGAAGGCCATAGTTTCCCACGGAGAAAACGCTGGTGGAACTTGTCACGGGAGTGATGTATTTTTTAACTGTAAGATCAGTGATGACCCAATCGTTTAAGGTAGTGATCTGTAACATAGTGAAACTTGAGTTCCAAAGGGGATATTGCCGGTCTTCACTTACAGTTTTGGGTTGGACGTGAGCTAGTTCACAAAGAGTTGTAACGCCTGAACAAAAACAGTCTAAACAGCCCTTGGTGTTGTCATAATTCAACGAAAAATAACCTGATTTGCATCGGTCACAGTACTTTCCTTCTACGTTTGCCTGAAACAATCGCAATTTAATAATATCTTCTTAAATGAAATATTTCTTTTGTGTAGTGAATAAAAGCAATTCAAAACTAATCTTCAAGGTATAATATTAATTCATCTGGACGAAAATGCTTAATTCTAAGGGTAGTAGATAAAATGATTTAACATTACAATATCTGCCCTCAGATGTGGTGATTAATAATTTTTATTTTCTTTTTAGATGACGCTGAAAACAAGGGCCGGTTCACAGAATAATTTTTTATGTTATTTTGTTGCTTTGCCATTGGTATTTAAAGTTAGCGTCTTATTTTTTCGCATGGTAAACATGTCAAGTTTCGAACCGAAGAGAGAACATTTACGGCACGTACTGCTTTTCTGGTTCAGTCAAAAGAAAAAGGCGAGTGAAAGCCGTCGTATACTTGCGGAAACTTACGGTGACAATGTCCCAATGCAAGACGCTTGTGGGGCTTGGTTTAGACGATTCAAAAGTGGTGATTTCGACTTGAAAGATAAAGAACGCCCACGTCAACTGAAAAAAAATTGCCAAAAAGATGCCAAATTACAAGCATTGTTGGAAAAAATGATATGTAAACTCAACAACAAATGGCAGAGATGGTAAATGTTGGTGCTGAACCATTTTTGATCGTCTGCATACCATGGACAAGATCCAGAAGACAGGGAAATGGGTATCATATCAGCTGAAAGTCAGATAGAAAACGTTGTACGAAGTTGCTTTCAGGAGGGCTGTAGGTACCTCCTGGACTGTGGTCCATACGACGAGTCTCGCCTCTCACCGCTTTACGGTGCAGACATGCGAAAGGTTGTATCAATGAAGTATAATTAGCAATACTGTATATCCTTATATTTTTCTTGCAAGAACTGACAATAAACAATACATAAGATAAAGGAGAAAATGAAAAAAATATATACATCTTTGAATAAAAATAATATAAATATTAATAATAATATAAAGGGGCAACATCTATGCGCTTCAGGGATAGATGGTGGAGAGGGTCATGGTGAGATTCCCCTTCTTCTTCTTCGTCTTCTTCTCGTGACTGGACTGGACTCTGTGACTGGAGATAAAAAATGGATATATTTAGATATCCCAAAACGCAGAAAACCATGGGTTGACCAAAGACAACCATCAGCAGCGACCGTAAGCAAGCTTTGGCAAGAAGTGAGGTGCGTTTGCTTGGATCAGAAGGTGTCGTGTACCATGATCAATTTGAACCATGAATTGATCGAAAAGCGACTGTGTGTTTTTTTAAGAAAAAATATGAATTATTAACACACCTGGCATTTAACATAGTATAGAACAAAGTCACCAGTAAAACAATTCCAACAGAAATGCACTTGGAACAAAGTAAATAGAACGGTGGTAAATCCAAAATGTGGGTATAGGAAGGGACGAATTTAGAGCAACAGAAAGAGCAGTAAATCAAAAACACTGTGGCAAAACAAAGTAAAGAGAGATGCTGTATAACCAGGAAGCGAAGGTTTCAAGGCTCATTGATGGACTATAGCACCTGGACTATACCTGTTCGCAAGGATCTTCTGAGTCCATACCAAATTCACTGCACGTGCACTTTTGACAAGGTTCTGGATCGCTAGGGAGGATTCCTGGTAGTCAAGATGTGGATATAGGAAGGGACGAATTTAGGGCAACAAAAAGAGCAGTAAATCAAAAACACTGTGGCAAAACAAAGTAAGGAGAGATGATGTATAACCAGGAAGCGAATGTTTCAAGGCTAATTGATGGACTATAGCTCCTGGACTATACTTGTTCGCAAGGATCTTCTGGGGCCTTACCAAATTCACTGCACGTGCACTTTTGACAAGGTTCTGGATCGCTAGGGAGGATTCCTTGTAGTCAAGATGAGGATATAGGAAGGGACGAATTTAGGGCAACAGAAAGAGCAGTAAATCAAAAACACTGTGGCAAAACAAAGTAAAGAGAGATGCTGTATAACCAGGAAGCGAAGGTTTCAAGGCTCATTGATGGACTATAGCACCTGGACTATACCTGTTCGCAAGGATCTTCTGAGTCCATACCAAATTCACTGCACGTGCACTTTCGATAAGGTTCTGGATCGCTAGGGAGGATTCCTGGTAGTCAAGATGTGGATATAGGAAGGGACGAATTTAGGGCAACAAAAAGAGCAGTAAATCAAAAACACTGTGGCAAAACAAAGTAAGGAGAGATGCTGTATAACCAGGAAGCGAATGTTTCAAGGCTAATTGATGGACTATAGCTCCTGGACTATACCTGTTCGCAAGGATCTTCTGGGTCCTTACCAAATTCACTGCACGTGCACTTTTGACAAGGTTCTGGATCGCTAGGGAGGATTCCTTGTAGTCAAGATGAGGATATAGGAAGGGACGAATTTAGGGCAACAGAAAGAGCAGTAAATCAAAAACACTGTGGCAAAACAAAGTAAAGAGAGATGCTGTATAACCAGGAAGCGAAGGTTTCAAGGCTCATTGATGGACTATAGCTCCTGGACTATACTTGTTCGCAAGGATCTTCTGGGTCCTTACCAAATTCACTGCACGTGCACTTTTGACAAGGTTCTGGATCGCTAGGGAGGATTCCTTGTAGTCAAGATGAGGATATAGGAAGGGACGAATTTAGGGCAACAGAAAGAGCAGTAAATCAAAAACACTGTGGCAAAACAAAGTAAGGAGAGATGCTGTATAACCAGGAAGCGAATGTTTCAAGGCTAATTGATGGACTATAGCTCCTGGACTATACTTGTTCGCAAGGATCTTCTGGGTCCTTACCAAATTCACTGCACGTGCACTTTTGACAAGGGTCTGGATCGCTAGGGAGGATTCCTTGTAGTCAAGATGAGGATATAGGAAGGGACGAATTTAGGGCAACAGAAAGAGCAGTAAATCAAAAACACTGTGGCAAAACAAAGTAAAGAGAGATGCTGTATAACCAGGAAGCGAAGGTTTCAAGGCTCATTGATGGACTATAGCACCTGGACTATACCTGTTCGCAAGGATCTTCTGAGTCCATACCAAATTCACTGCACGTGCACTTTTGACAAGGTTCTGGATCGCTAGGGAGGATTCCTGGTAGTCAAGATGTGGATATAGGAAGGGACGAATTTAGGGCAACAAAAAGAGCAGTAAATCAAAAACACTGTGGCAAAACAAAGTAAGGAGAGATGCTGTATAACCAGGAAGCGAATGTTTCAAGGCTAATTGATGGACTATAGCTCCTGGACTATACCTGTTCGCAAGGATCTTCTGGGTCCATACCAAATTCGCTGCACGTGCACTTTTGACAAGGTTCTGGATCGCTAGGGAGGATTCCTTGTAGTCAAGATGAGGATATAGGAAGGGACGAATTTAGGGCAACAGAAAGAGCAGTAAATCAAAAACACTGTGGCAAAACAAAGTAAGGAGAGATGCTGTACAACGACGAAGCGAAGGTTTTAATGCTCATTGATAGGTTACAGCTCCAGAGGTAGAAGGGGAAGAAGTTAAAATGAATTCAAAATGTCTTCAGAACTGAATTTTAAGAAATCTTTACGATCATGAGACATTGTTTTTTGTGAATAAGACGAGTTACCATAAGGTGCAAAGGACTGTTCGAACTCGAATGTGAAGTTCATCCATACCCATCGTTTTCTCCAGACTTGCGCCTTTGGATTACTTCGTTTGCAACACGCTTTTTTTGACACGCGTCTAATTGAAATCTGAAACATTTCTAAGATTTGCTGAATACTCTCTTAGCAAAATTAAAATCCACACTATCCCCTTCAGATTGTTTACAACAACGTCTTGATTAATCCGTGATTTTGCAGAAAGTTTTAAAGTACTTTTTTCACTACTTCAATATAAAAAATAGTGTAGAATGTTTTATGAATTATTTGTTTACTTAATAAATATTAAAACTTCTATTACCTTACAAATACACTCTCCTGTACAGTCATCTGGATCAACTACACCTCTGGGATCACATGGACAAGGATCGCAAATTGGATACCCTCTGAAGCCAGGAGCACAAGTATCGCATTTTAATCCCGAATACCCCGGTTTGCATTTACACTTTCCTGCTAGCTCACCATACTAAAAAATATATAAATTCACTTTAAATACAACGGAAAAATTATGAGGGAACAAAGGTTCGTCAACCTGTTCGCAAGGATCTTCTGGATCCATACCAAATTCGCTGCACGTGCACTTTTGACAAGGTTCTGGATCGCTAGGGAGAATTCCTGGTAGTCGATGGTATCCTTTCAGGCATTTTTCACAATTTATTCCTGTAGTGTAATCCTGAAATTGTAATTATGCTTGTAAAAAAGACTTCCGAATTAAAAAGTAATTTACGTGAGTCGTTGGAAAAGTTCTCGATCTGACACAGAGATAGGCGCAATTATGACCAGAGTATTATGAGATTTGACAAGTATGATACGTTAGATGACCTGAGGGCAAGTTTCATATGAAAAGTTTAGTTGTTTGTAGGTATCGAGTGAAGCAAACACGTTTTCGCAGCTGTTTTAACCCTGACGGACTGACAAAAAGAGTTAGATTCCACTTTGAAGGTATTCCCCTTTTTGTATTCGATGATAAAAAAGGGGACTGTTAAATTTAAACGTTGTTGTACATTCACTGATGATTATGAAGGCTTGGGAGCTGTAGAACTAGCTGTAGAACTCACAAGAACACTTCAAAATAGTGTTTAGACTTATTTAAATGCAATTCTTGTCATCAAGCAAGAGTCCTCAGAGTCGGTGGGAGCAGAAAAGTGAGCAAAAGAAACCGAAAACGGTTCTATCTGCAGGAAAAGCAAGGTTACGGTTTTTTCGGATTTTCATGGTGTAGTGATCAGAGAGTACCTGGCAAAAGGCAAGACTACAACAGGCAGGGAGTGCTACGCTTTACTATTGGACCAATTGAAGAAGGTTATTCAAAGAAATGTGATCTTTCACTATAATTATGCGCCTGTATACTCATATTGGGTTATTCCTGTACTACTCCTATGATTTATACTTCGTAAAGCTTCCCATTTGATTACTTTCTCTCTTCAAAACCAAAGATATGACTGAGGATGAAAATTTTCTTCAAATTATAACACCTGCTTATTTCACCTTATATAATCGTGTCAAAAGCATCAAAACCATATGAACAGCATAAGTTCTACAGTTAAAATTTGCAAAGAGATATCTGCTTTGTATGTGATAACATACAAAGCACCACAGAACATGAGTATTAACAAGTTTAGGACCAGGAGCTGAGCATGTAGCGCGTTTTGGGTAGCCTTCATGAGCACCTTGACAGTGCAGGTGCTTGCCTATCACCGCCTAACACCGATTCGTCTGAAACCTCCCATCTGTTCATCTTACTGTTGGATGTTGGTACTTCGGACTGTAGGTTGTGCAAAGATCTCCATATCACCCATTTATTTGCGTACCCTGGGAGAAGTTCCTCCCTTAGTGTAAACCTAGTTCTACCTAGTTAAACCTTAGTGTAAACCTTAGTGGTTCCTCCCTTAGTGTAAACCAATCTAGAAGATGGACGCTTCTATCTTAGTACATGTTTAATCTATTTTGCTCCGGTGTATTGGTAAGATTTTCTGCTGTGTACAGGAAACTCTTTGTCAATTTGAGTCAGCAACGGGCAACAGGTTATTGTCCGGCTAGGGGATGGCTTGTACACGTAGACTATTTATTCGCATTAAACTGATGATATTAAAAAGTTGAAACATCGAGAATATTGAATTGTAAAACGATGAAAAATTAAAAATCTCAAAAGTAACATATTTACTTTATTGATCTGAGAACTTTTCGATTTACCCACATATTTTTTATTAAGCTATAGAAAAATATTATTTAAATAAAAAATGTTTTCACCAATATGTCAAGAAAATGTGACCAGGAAATGTAAATTTGTTTTATGATCCAAATTTTGTCTCGCCCTTTCGTGATGACTTGTGGTTTCTAGGGACTTATTGAACATTTCTAACGGTATATACTTTAGCGAAGTAAACAACATAATTTAAGAAAATAGTAGTGAATACGATGTCTATAGATAAACAGTATGGTATGCAGTTTGTGAAGGAATGTCTTGCCTTTTTATTCTTATCGTATTTCAATTAAAGAAAAATAATTGTATCTATATATATATATATATATATATATATATATATATATATATATATATATATATATATATATATATATATATATATACATCATCATCATCATCATCAGCCCGTGTCGATCCACCGCAGGATGAAGGCCTCTTCAGCATGCTTCCAACATTCACGGTCCTGGGCTTTTCTCTGCCACTCGGGTCCAATATACTTAATGATGTCATCAATCCATCGTGCTTTCGGTCTTCTTCGCGGACGTTTGCGATCAAGTGGTATCCACTCCAGGATTGCCTTGGTCCATCTGTCGTCCCATCGCCTTGCTATATAGCCTACCCATCTCCATTTCAATTGCTTTACTCTTCCAATGAGGTCACAGACTTTCGTTTGTTCCCTGATCCATGCGGGGGACTTTCTGTCTCGCCTTGTAATGCCAAGCCTTCTGTATGGGGCGACCTAGGACGCGCGACTCAATGATACAAATACTTTAACTTGGGCGTTCACATGGGGTGGCGCGACCTGGTCGGTCATCGGGGACTCTGCTGAGATCCAGCAGCTGGAGTCATAGAGTGGGCTATGATTTTCTAATCAGACTGTAACAAATTGTCCCAGAATGCGGACACGGAATGCAATCGCTTGAAGTGAAAGTGTTTATTTTTGAAGTTCAACAGCGCCCTGTTATATGGGATGTTGGGTGCAGTGAATACGCAGATATGGAAAAGAAGATGACTAATTTTACCTCTAGTGTAATTGCTACGTACAAGGTGCTGTCACGACGGGTCAGGGTTTCTTTCCGAAGAGCGAGTAGTTTATCGGATGACATCGGATAATGGACAACCGGAGGAAATTGATAACGTTATAATGATAAAAAGTATACAAGAAGCTAGTTTAATTTTTCTCTCTTAACAAGAGATGCACCCAAAATCGTCTATTTAATTTTTTTTCTGTTTCACAAGGTGAAGGTAGATTACAACTGCTACATCTTTGACTTCCATAATTCAACTGAGGGGCCTAAGCAATAGGTGGTACCTTCCAGGTCGCGAATAAAAAGGCGTTTAAATTAAGTGGCGCATCCTAAGTCGCTCCAGCTAGGAGGCCTCATCTAACTGGCCTTAATGGCCTAACTAAGATTATCTAACGATCCTGACCTACAGATTTACGTGGGTTCCAAACCATGGTTACCCTCTATCAATGAGCCCCTCTCGGGACTATCAATCCATGGTTTGTACTTAAAAGTAAGTCTTTCGATAACTCCACAAATTGACGAGTGACTACGATAGGGCAGATGAGTGATTCCTTAGTTAAATTTAACACTCTTGCCTATAAACATTCACAAATACTTAAACAAAGGCACTAATATTCACAGTGAAAGCGGGAATTGAACTAGCAACTGCCATACCGTAGGATCACCACCTTAAGCGTTTTAGGTTTATTCTGTAGAGAAAATATTTTTTCGAAATTAAAGAAAAATGTTCATTACCATACAATTATCGCAAACTCCCCCGCCGTGGTACTGACCCTGCGCATCCATACTACGCTCCTCTCTATCAATGTCTTCGTCGTAGTGACAGCTGTGCGCATGTCCATGACAGTTGCAAGGTTGACACAGGCGCGCCTCATGCGGTAACCCCGGTAACCATGGACGCTGATTAAATAGGGGGCAGCACCGATCGCAGTTAGGTCCGCACGTATGATGCTGACAATCACACTCTAAATGCTACAACAAAACAAACTAAAACAACAACAAATAAATAACAAGATGTATTTTAGAGGTTTATTGTTGCATTCGGTCTGTTTAAAGAAAAGAATGTCGCGAGATTCCCACATAATTGATGCCGAATATGTATGGTCAAGTCGTTTCCTTCTGGGAACGGCGAAGAGACCGGATTACGTATAAGGCCTAGACTGTCCATCTGGTGTTTTTTTCTTTCATCCTTCTGAAGTTTTTGTCGTTTGTTTTAAGCTATTAACGTTTATTTTTGTGCGCGGCGTACCGTGTACGGGACGCAAATGGCTCAAGAAAGAATTCGCGAAATTTGCTTTCGCGAAATATATTGATTGATTGTAGGTGGATAGACTTGAATTATTTCATATTTTGGATTGTTTTACTTGTTGTAATTTACTCTAAATATATCTATGATTGATTCTCTTAAAATGCAAGGTTTTTAAAGTACAGTAGTGAAACCAAAGAGAGATGGGACTAATTCATTGGATGTCTTCCTGTTCGATTTTTCCTGGCATAGTTATTTTAAAACACCATCTTTTAGTTTTGAAACGAGCACCAGTTGTGAAGATGACCTCAAAGAAAATCAGCTGTTGGTTTGGTTGTTGGTTCGAAGATTTGGACTGTCTAAAACGTGAAGGATGAAGCATTGGAAGGACTACTGGAAAAAATCCTTGCCCTGCACTGCTAGAGCTCGGACAAGAACTCGGAGTAACACTGTAAACTATTTCTAAACAGGTACATAAGCTAGGGTTCTCAATTTATCGATCGTCTATGAACTCACACATTTTTCTCTTCTGGTTCAAGAAAAAGACCTTCCTGCATAAGACAAGTTTCTATCCTATCCTGTAGGATAGGAACCTGTGACAGGATAAGGACTTGCAACTGGATAGGAAGCTGTGAACTGGATAGGAACATATGACAGGATAGGATCTTGTGACTGAATAGGAAGCGGGCAGGATAGGCACCTGTGAACTGAAACCTGTGATTGGATAGGAACCCTTGACATGATAGGAACTTCTGACTGGATATGATAGGAACCTGCGGCAGGAGGAACATGTGGCAGGATAGAAACCTGTGACTGGATAGGAACCTGCGATAGGATAGAAACCTATGACAGTATCAGAACCTGCGGAAAATGGATCTTCCTCGATAATCCAACCACGACATTATGAGTTGTGCAATTTTGGTCAAACGGTCCCCTGAATCTTCAACTGATTCTTGTTAGTTACGCTCTGGAGGAAGTAATGTGTAAAATTTTCAATTAGAAAAGCGTCAACCGTCAAGATTATTTAGCAACTGAACTCATATTTTAACGTGGGTTCCGAAACAAGGTCCTAAGCTAGCGAAAAACATCGGATAGTACCGCTCCCCAAGGCTATCATCCCCTGATTTCTGCTGAATCTGTCACTTTTTATAAAGTGCATCAAATAACAAATGCCCGAATCAGAAGACATCCGGTCTTACCCAGCTTGGTTATCGTCGTGTCTGAAGATTCAAGTGTTGACAGGTTTGACACTGTTGAACTAACCAAACAAACGAACTAAAACCTTTAAAACCACCATATATGCTTATGTCATACATAGTATGTCGGAAAAATAACGGGTTTTTTTAAATAAAAAAGGCTATTAGTTATTTTGCCAAAAGTATTTCTTTTTATTCAAAATACATCCCTTCCCTATCAATAGACCGATAGATAGGTTCAACTAGCATATAGTTTTTATGCCGTTTTTCGGTACCGCCTCGATAACCCTCGTCTAATCTAACCAATTTCCCAATTCTCGATCATACCTTTAGTTGTCGAATCCATATCGTAGGCGATTATTTCACGTGCTTTTATCCACCACCACGTCTCGTTTTATAGAGATATCCGGCTCTCAGATTATTCAAGGTGTCCAATATTTTTGTTCATTTTTGTAGGTATAATTAATAGAAATCGATTTAAGGTATACTAATTTTATTATTATGACATATAGCAAAATATTAATAGACATGATCGAAAATGTGCTATGGCCTTGCCGCACATATGTCTAGATCAGTGGCGGCTCGTGGGTTTTAAAAGTGGGAGGGGTAGAAGAAAATAGTGCTGCTGAAGATTTTTTTTTTGCTTTCTCCGTCCCCTTTTTACTTTTCGTACTATTGAAATCCTATACAAGAGGTGAACCAGAAAAATGAGTTAAAGGAAAGAAACTGAACGGAAATAAAATATGGTGTTTTGCTCGGAAAAAATGTTTACTGTGATAAATGCTGAACGGACGGCGCCCCAACGCCCTCCTTCACGAGCCACCAGTCTAGATATCCAGTGAAACTCATGAACAATATTCTCCTTTAGTTGCAATATGGTAGGTGGTTTAACTTTATAAACTTGGCTCTTGATATAACTCCACAAGAAAAAATCAAGTGGAGTTAAATTTGGATTTCTTGAATTTATGTCTCCTCTAAGGGATATCACTTTTCCTGGGAATAATTCCTTTACAGACTCCGAAGAATCACGTGAGGTAAGACACACAGCGCAGTCTTGTTGAATCCAGCTCTCCTCGTTATATCCTTCAAATTATTGCAGTGATTGGTGGAAAAAATCTCGTATAGTCTCGCAATACCTAGCTGAATTAACATTGATCGCCCTACCTCTGGCCTTTTCCAAAAATTATGGACCAATTATACATCTAGATAGCATTGCAGCCCATACAACAACTTTTGGGATATGTAATGGTTTTTCGTGTTTTTCGTTGGGATTTTCCTCCGCACAGTACCTACAGTTTTGCTTGTTTACATGAGCGTTTAAATGAAAGTTAGCCCCGTCACTGAGGAAAACATTGTCACAGTTCAATTCTTCTATTGGAACCTTTGGTGTGAAACACTAAACTCGAAGAGATTTACCACTAAACTCCAAAAGACTTTTTTAAACTACTCGACGCACGTTTCGCTAACCATGTTAGCATCATCAGGAGATGATTTAATCTCACTAGATTAAATCTCTCTAGATTAAATCATCTCCTGATGATGCTAACATGGTTAGCGAAATGTGCGTCGAACAGTTCAAAAAAGTGTTTTGGTGTTTAGTGGTAAATCTCTTCGAGTTTATTGTCACAGTTGTTAAATCTTTCCAACGTTTCATTGGCAAATGTCAAACCCATAATACAATCAGATATTTCATTTCTAGCACAATTTGAATTTTATAGGGATGAAAACCAAGATCTTTTTTTTTTAATTACATGCAGTGAAGATTTATGGATTAGCATGGATATTCTCTAACCGACTCACGCACACGTTCAATATTGTTCGCACCCCTGTTTAACTTTGGTCGGCCCGTAGATGATAAATTTAGAGTTGATTCGGTATTTTCAAACTTTTTTATCCATTTCTTTATAAATTAACACTTGGTGTCTCATTTACATCGTGTAGACATTTACGACGAGCCGTAATAAGCGATATTATATTTTTATGTAATAAAAATAATTTTTATAATATGCGCAAACACAAAAAGCACGTTGTTGTTCGGTGAAACGCTCCAGAGCAACTAATTTTGCCTGAATCAAGCTTTGATGTAAAGATTGATGCAAACAAATAATTAAATATGAACGACATTTCTGGACACTCCGTCATTGTTTCAATAGATGGCGTTAGATAGGCGCTATTGCTTCAATAAATTTTCTTTAAATTTAAGAAACTCTATTATTTTTCCGACATACTTTGTAGCATTTATCGACTAACTAATTTTTTTCATAACAATTATACTCACACCACTAGCGACATTATGTCTGCAATCTTCAGCATGTCCATTACAGACGCACTGACCACCAATGACAATATCCCGAATGGAATAAAACAGCTTCTTGTCTTTTCTCGGATCGTGACTGATCCATCGAGGTAATGGTTCTGAATTTGCTCTCAATCCCGTAAAACGAAATCTGACATATCGTGCTCTGATGAACTGATGTAAGTCTGGCGTTGATTCGTTGGCTCCTGGGCGGCCTTGTATTAATGATGTATGAACCTAGGAAAAAACAAGAGTTAAATGGTATTAAACATATGCCAAGTATTAAGAACCAGTTATAATCAGTTTTCTTCGATCTAGGATTTTACAAAAGACAAAAAAATCACAAGAAAGCGCCCACAAAGAAGAATTGTAGAAAAACAGCAAAAAGGTCAGCATAAAGTTGGCAGTGTATAGATCAAATATAAACGGGCTATATTTAAAGAAATGGTAAGAAAAAGAAGAATAAGATTTACTAGTGTACATTAACGCAGCACTTAGTAATATAACTTGTATGTTGTGGCCACCTATTTTCCCTTGACTTAAATCCTTTAAAAAAAGGAATAAAACAATTTTTTACTTTATCTATCACTTTTATTTTTAAACAAAATTTGTGTGACTATAGTTTCGTAAAACGACTTTACAGTCAAAAAGTATAAAATTAGGTACATAGAATATATAAACAGCTGTAAAACCTAAGTTTTAAAGTAGTGTTTGAGACTGTAAAGTCGTTTTACGAAACTATAGCCACACAAATTTTGTTTACAAATAAAAGTGATAGATAACAAAGTAAAACATTGTTTTATTCCTTTTTTAAAAAATGAACTATCAGAAAGTAACGGACAAATCAATCAATAATTTAAATCCTTTAGATTGCTTTGTCTAGACCAAGCGGAAGGATTTATTATAGTACAAGAAAATAAACAAGAAAGGATCAATGTTATAACAGCAGAATTTTTTTGCTGTGGTGGGTTTAGTACATGATAAATGCCTCTTTAAAAATGTATTAATGCTGAAAATTAGCAGGGCGAAAATGATAAAACAAGTTTATAGTTGAAAAAATTACTTGATTCTTCAGTATATTCTCCCTTAAGCTCAATATATTTTTCCAGTGGCACTCAATTTAGAAATGATTGAAATGATTTTCTGGGAGTCCTTCAAAATACTCATCTGCGTCTGCTATAACGTTTTCAATTGATGAAAAACGCTTGCCGCATAGAATTTTTGAGGTGTGGAAACAGATGAAAGTCAGAGGGGGCTAGATCTGGTGAATATGGTGGATGCTCCAACAAATCGTAGTGTAACTCCTTCAGTTTGGCCATTACAAGCACACCTCTATGATCCGGTACATTGTCTTGATGAAAAATGATTTTTTTATACTCTAAGCCAGGTCTTTTCTCACGAATTTCTCACGAAAAGGTTTGAGTAATATTGAGTAATAGTGTCCTGTTATTGTCTTATTGTCTTGAAGGTACGTTTTACGGAAGGTAACGAGGTACGGAAGGAAGGTTTTGCAACTTAAAAAATTGATGCAATAATCTTTTTGGTTAATTTTGGCCACTTTGCTTCGGAGCTGAACAACCGGCCTCAGTCTACTCTCCGGTTTGTTGTCGCAGTTCAGGATTATAGTGGTAAACCCAAGTCTCATCCATAGTTACACAACGATGTTTAAAATCTATTTTATTCTTTCGGAAAAGATCCAAATATTGGTCAGAAAGTTTTACTTGAAGTCCTTTTGGTCAGTCCAATTCCTTTTTCAAAATATGAAACACCCGTTCAGTTGAGATGGTCATAGGCCATAACCATACGATGTATAACGTTAATTATTTGTTCAGTGGTTGCACTTATTGAACGTCCAGAACGAGAATCATCATCCAGGCTTGTATGACCACCATGAAAGCCCCTTGTCCACTAACAATCCATTGTTATTGAAGGAGCAGACTCCCCTAATACATTTACCATTTCACAAATGATTTCCATTGTCTTTAAACCTTTTTTCACAAAGAATTTAATCAATGCACGATTTTCAATATTTTCTACTTTAAAAAATATCACCGATACGTTTACTTTAAGCTGCTGTTTTTGTACGAATAAATTGACAGATCAACTTGAAACTTTATATGAAGGATAAAACTTCAAAATGAAGTAGATTATATAATTCTTTTACTCCTCTATAGCTGTCGCTTCGTGAACTTTTCAATTGGACTAGTATACAGCTTCCCTGTATATCAGTGGTCGTCATAACATCACGAAAAACTTCACGTAAGCAGTTCAATTCATCATCGTTGACGTCTTCATCTGGCTCGTTGAAAGGTAACGGTTGATCCGTAACGATTTGCGGTACAAAATCAATTGGTGGTCGTAGTGCTGTCAGCAGAACCACTTTTTGTGCCGTTAAATCGTACGATTCGTTTGATTTTCCATCGACTGGATTAAATAGCGGAACAAATCGATCGAAAACATCGAGAAAAAAACTAATTTTAATACCGCGAAAACGATAATTAATAATCGATTCGAATTTGAATGTTAGAAAATAACAAATTTCATCGGCCACGGTTTTTTTCTTGCTAAATCTGAAGATATTTTTGATGATTTTTTTACGAAAGGTAACTGAAATATAAGATGTGATTTATTTAAAGTTTTTTAAGATCTAATAATTAATTTTAGATACTGCCTTCAAAGTTTTTTGGGTATACAGAATTGTATATACTAGGCTATTTGGGAAGCTCGCCGAGCGACATCTATGGAGCAGTAAAAGAACTACATAATCTACTATATTTTGAAGTTTGTTCCTTCATATGAACATATTTGAAGTTTCAAGTCGATCTGACAATTCATTTCTATAGAACAACAGCTTAAGGTAAACGTATCAGTGTTATTTTTTTAAATAAAAAATATTTAAAATCGTGCAGTGATTAAAGTCTTAAAAGTCTTAAGTAAAAAAACGTTTATAGGCAATGGAAATTCATAATGAAATGGTAAATGTATTAGAGGAGACTGCTGGTTCAAAAACAAGCTCATCAATTTTTTTGGAATGCAAAAGGCATTTTATTAATTGATTACTTTCCAACCGGGAAAATAATATCAAGACAGTATTAGTCAAACCTTTCGAATCAATTTGATGCAATAATTCGTGAGAAAAGACCCAATTTAGCGAAGAAAAAATCATTTTTCATCAAAAAATGCACCGGTTCACAGAAGTGACCAGATCTGATCCCCACTGACTTTCATCTGTTCCCAAACCTCAAAAAATTCTTACATGGCAAGCGTTTTTCATCAAATGAAGAAGTTACAGCAGCCATAGATGAGTATTTTGAAGGACTTCCAGAAAATCACTTCAGATGTGGAATACATGAATTGGAGAACCGCTGGGAAAAATGTATTGAGCTTAAGGGAGAATATATGGATGAATAAAGTAATTTTTTCAACTGTAAATTTGTTTTATCATTTCCGTTCCCCGAACTTTTCAACTAGCCTAGTATTACTATGATCAAAAGATAAGGTGACTATTGTTTTAAAAATTCGGGTACTTTATGTATCGATCGACAACCACTAGTTTTTTAAGTTGGTATGATTGTTTTTGATATCTGACAGAAGTTTTATATCACTTCGCTTATAAAGTTTATTTATTTATTTATTTATTTAAATAATAGGGTTATCCAACAGACAGGTGACCTGTCCTACTACAGGATAACACAGTTTAACAAAGCTTAACTTAACCTACAGAACATAGTAAGTACTTATCACTTAAATCTAAAAACTAAACCATATAATTCCTAAATAATTGCCATACACAGTATGCAGGTCATAATATATTAATATTAATACATACATTAAGAATATTATTAAACTGTTTTAAATTACTAGAATAGAAGTCAAGAAAACTTAAACTCACTGGGTCCGTCGCGCTGCCTGGTAGAGGCAAGTCACTGGAAGCTTGCGTCCATCCGAGATGAGGTAAATTAAAGTCACCGACCACAAGTATATCACTTTTGTGATATTTCTCCAATACGCCTTCCAATTTGGTAAAGAATGCTGTATAATTATTTAAAGAAGCATACGGTGGAATATAAACAGTACCTATCAAGAGCCTCCCCTCTGTCCTCAAAGTGATAGAGATCCATAAGTCCTCCACAATATTATCGTTGCCGCACATATATGTTAAGGTCCTACCTTTAAATGATTCACGAATTCCCGACAAGACTCCACCACCGTCCTCCCGCTTGCCCGTCGTTTGGGATTACTGTACAATCGAAAGACCGAATATTCCTGAGGAAATAACTCACTGTCCGAAATTTTTGGTTTTAACCACGTTTCTGTTAAGCAAATAATATCATAATCGGCGTCACAAATTGCTTGGAAGAAGTCAACGCATTTTGTTTTTAGGCCTCTGGTATTCTGATAGAAGATAGACACAGAGTGATCATCCATTGAAGTAAGACAATCTCAGACCGTTTTACAGTTTTATACTTAATGAAACGAGTTAGAGATGATGATTGTTAAGGTCGATTTCGGATAGGATGCGGAGTGGAGGAGAGTTCTCCTCTTTCTTGACAAATATCCTGGAGTCCTTCATCCAGCAATACTTGAATTAGAGATCCCTACAGCGTTCCCGAGACTTAGCAAAGATTGACTTGTAGTACGGTGACAGGTGTTCATTTATATATATTCTGGTATTTACGTCAAATCCCAATTTCTCCGATGCAATATTAGAATTTTTCAAAGCTTTGGCAGCTTTGAGCTGTTGGCTTCAAACCCCCCGGAAATAAGCCAAATATTACCTAATATACCGAAAAAATACGAGGAGTGAATAGAGTTAAATTATTACATTTGAATTGAATATATATCCGAACTAGTGGTCGTTGCGCACAGTAGCCCCATCTCTTATCGAGTAGTATATTTTTGTTGTTTTATTTACTTCAAACTAACCCCCCACCCCCCAAACTAAATCCTGGCTACGCCCGTGATGTTCAAAAATGTCCAAAATTCAAGAGGTTAACAAGACAAATCAAGACGTTACTACGATTAATATTTTAGTACACCCAACATTAAACATACTGCAGCAAAGTTTATCAATTAAATTTATTTGGATTATAAGGTGTTATGAAATGTAATTCAATTCCATGAAGTGAACAAAAATGTTGTACCGTTCCACTTTTAAATGCTGGTTCGTTATCAGTAGTTATCTTATAAGGAAGTCCAAAATGATTAATATAAATTAACAATTTGTCGGCTATTTTTTGTAGAATTGGTGGTCACTATTAGATACGCTTGTCCTAGTTTGGAAAAGCTATCTATTAATGTAAGAAACGATTCACCAACGATTTTTGGCATATGTCACATAGGTTGATATAATTTCTAACGTCAGAGTCTATATTAGGCCAATAATAATGTTTCTTAATGGCTGTCAGATTTTCGTTAATTCCACGGTGATACGTTTTTGTTTCATGGTAATATTTTAACTTTAGTCTTTAATGAACCATGTTTAAAATATTTTTGCAATGTATTCAATATATGGACTTCGAAAGTTTTATTCTTAAAGTGTAAACAATATGTTTGTTTTGGGACAAAGTCTTCTTTAATTATTTTAATTATATCTTCTTCGTTTGTATGTTTAGGTAATCCTATAACGGTTCTGCTCTTGTTGAAGATGTATTCCTTTTGTACTCGTAATTTACTTCCGTCTTGATCTTTAAATATTATTTGATTTTTGAATATATTCAAGGGTTTTTCAGTGTATGGGGCTCCTAGTACTGGATTTTCGATGTTGTTTGAGTGTATTGGTGGTAATCGTATTCTGCGTTCTCACTTCCATAATTTTCGTAGGAATACGGGTAGTAATTCGTCTCATTTTGTGATTCATAAGAAAAATGTTCACTGCCTTGGGTATCATCGTCGATATTCAGGTGATGAAGTTCTTCCAATATGAATGAGGGTTTCTGACCTTGATTAAGGAAATTTTGTTGCGTCTGTTTAAATGGCATGTTCCTATGTTGAATAGAGCGAATACGACTGCTTGTGGACATTGGTGTGGGTGTTCCAGTTGGTTTGTGTGAATTTTCTCTTGAAAATACGTTCACAGGTCTTCCAAATACTTGTTTTGCTGTCGGGAAATGATGTTGTACAGGTCTTGGTTGAACGTTTATAGGCTGACTTGGCCATTGGAATTGTTGTTGTGCAGATTGATCTTGCCAGTTAGGTCTTTGTATTGGATGTGCATTTTGGTTTTGCCAGAAGTTAGGTGGGATATGCATTTGCGTTTGCACATTTATTTTAGGTCGCATATTTGGGGAATAATTATTATTGTTATTTCTGTAATTAACCTGCTGTTCGAAGAATGAGTGATTTAATACTAGGTCTGTTGCGTCTTCCAACTTTTGAGGATTTCGTAAACTTAAAAGAGTTCTTAATTCTGAATTGACGTTTGATATAAGTACTGTAGTGGCTGTAATATCGTTTTGATTTATGAATGCTTACTTGGTAAGATGGTCAATTGATGTATCCATTAAAATTTTAAGATTCAAACGCGATTTTAGTACCTTAATGCGTTCAATAAAGTCAAATACATTTTTATTTCGTACCAGAAATGTCAATTGTTGTTGGAGAACTTGCCTACTCGTTCGGTCACCGAATTTTTCACGTAAAGCTGTTTTTATTTCAGGCCACGTACCGAGATCAGGTCTACAGAGAATAAAATTTGCGGCTTCGCCAGTGAGTTTAGAAGAAATAGATGCAAAAACATAATCGCTCAAGTGATTATCGTCTGTTGTGCCATATCTATTAAAATATTTATCTACGGTTGAATTAAATCGTTCTAAATGTTCGCTTTTTCCGTCGAAAGGTATAATAATAGAAGCGAATTCTTTAGCATCGGTAATCTTTGCCATGTTCGATAAGTTATGGTTCCTAGATCGTACCTTTTGAACAGTTAAAACTGACGGTCCAATGTTTGCTCGTCTTTTAGGAATGGTTTTTGCACCTTCCAAACGTAGCTTTTAACAAGGGCCTTCAGGTATCCTACCGACTGCGCCAATTATATGCTTGTACTTGAAAACTTGGTTTTTAAAAAACACTTTGTTGTATCAGGTAACAAACTTTAATTAGTTATATCTCGAAATTGCAACATTAATTATTTGTTATGCAAATCAATTTATAACTTAATGATAGAATATTCGGAACTGCGAACCGGCAGAGTCTTCGGCTTAAAAACAGTTTGAAAATATAAATCTATCTATCTAATATTAATTTGGTTCCTATATTTATATTAATATAAAGTAATACAAAAACTATTAATAATCTATAAAGTAAATACGATATAGTTCTTTATATGCATTCCAGAGATAAGGGGTCGGTTTTTACAATATAATACACGCGTGTTCACCACACCTGGTACGTTCTCGAAAGTTAGAAATTATAACGCATTTTGTAATCGTGAAAAACTTTTCTCACCGATTTTTTTAAATTGATAAATTTAACGAGCCAAACATTTGCATTTACTTTTGTCTAAAAAATTATACATAAAATGCCATGTCAAAAAAATGTTTACAAGTGGTACAAGGTCTTTAGTGATGGAGGAAAAGCAGCAGAAGATGAACCTCGTTCAGAAAAATCTTATTCGTCAATCAGTTAAAAGAAGACAGCAAACTCAAAGATCTTATGCATTATTGACATTGGATGTAACATCCAGATCTACGGTAAAACAATTCATAGTTTTGCATCACGATTACACACCATGGGACACTGCAATAATTACCGACAAGTACCGTTCCACAAGCACCATATTCACCAGATTTGGCAATGTGTAACTTTTTTCTATTTCCTCGTTTCAAGAAACCACTCGCTCGCCGTTTTGAGTCAATAGAAATAGTTCAAGAGAGTTTGTTGACCGGGTTTGAAGGAGCATTAAAACTATTTCGACAACAAACCTTTGGATAAATAAATAAATACTTTGTGCTTTATGTAAAAAGTAACCTTACTTTGTAGTTGTATAATAGCCAGAAATCACACGTAACCAAATCGAGAGAATAAGGGGAAAATAATGAAAACTATAATTAAATAACTTTTTTTACGACACCTTGAAAACAAACAATTTCCTTTTTGGGGCATCCTGTATAAATATGTTTATACGATTTAAAAATACATGTGATCAAAATTGATCGGGACTGGTAAAAAGCACACTTTTTAGCAATTTTAATACAAATCTTTATTATCGCCTTCAAAATAGGCTCCAATGATTGGATGCTTGATCCAATCATTCATGCACTCTGCCTCTGCCGCAATGGCCTTCAGTTCCTTCAGTGAATTCTTTTTAATGATCTAAATCGAGTCAAAAAGTGTTTCATGGAGCGAATATATGAATTTGGAGAAGAGGAAAAAGTCGCGCGGAGCCATATCCGGCGAATACGGTGCTTTAGCGATAATTTTCATATCATATGTTTGGCCAAAAAAATCACGCACAATTAGAGGCGTAGGAGATGGCGCGTTTCCTGCCGAGGAAATCCCCCCCCCCGCCCCTTGACTACGCCCGTGTCGCGGGTTAAAAAATATCTTGACAAGCAAATGAAAACGAAATAGCTCACCTCACCGCCATCTAGTGGCGTTAATCTGGAGAAAAACGAAGTACAGATAACTTCATCGTCGGTTGTGTAATGTGGTTTCCCCTTCTTGGCGGGAATTCCGAATCGTTCTTCGCATTCTTCGTCGGTCCTGGCAAAGTACTGCCAAGGTTCGTAGCTTTCTCCGTCAAGAGAGCGTTCTAATATCCACGTGCCGGGTCTGGGTGAGTTGGCTGCCTTTATTATAACATAGGCTACTTCGTAAATCTGCAACAAATGAAAAATATTTAAATCATCAGAGCGTCGACACCGTCATCATCGCCAACAGAACGTCAACAAGTATCTACCGAGAAGTCCGGTTTCTGGCCTTCGTCAGCCGGCTCAAGTCGAACGTCTAACAACAACAACTGATGAAACAACCAGAGCCTAAGATCGTATAGTTCGACTCGCGCGCGACTGATGAAGGATATAAGGATAGAAATAGAAGACAGTGGTGTAAATGCAAATACTATCCGTGAAAAATAAAGAAAATTCTCCTTTCCGGAAAGATACTCAAACAATAACTATCACATGGAGATGGGTCCGGGAGATTTTCCGTTTATTTTTCTATTATCAAGTCTTCAACTTTTAATCTTGTAAAACGCCTTGTTGTTATTGCTTCGATATTATGAAAAAAGTGTTTTATCAAATAAAAGATCGTTTGATTAGTCTTAATTGGATAAATAACACTGTTCATCAAGTAATAATGAAATCAAATAGTTTCTTCTTGTACTGGTACTTTAAGAATTGATCAGTATCGCATTTGTAATTGACTCAATTGATTGGTAGTTAACTGGAAAAAAATGTTTGGATGGCCTGGCAGTTAATTGCGTCAATAGTTTCCTGATAAACCATAATTTATTTGTTTAAATATTTATAAACTATGTGACAAATAATACGCATAATAATATTTATGGTACATATAAAGCCTAGGACATCCTTGTTTTTGCTTTTTTTTTAATTTTTGTTCCATATTATTCAAGTATTATTGTATTTAGTAACCGGGTTCAGTCACCGAAAAATGTACTAGATGAATTGATATCAATGAAAAGTATTACATTAAAAATATTTACAAATAATGAGTTCAAGGTGGGCCAAACAAATAGAACAGTTTTGATTTTTCAAAAATAACATTATTGAATAGATTTATAATCACAAATAAATAATCTGGGAACCCCCTCCTTTCTTCAGAACTGTAATCAGTTAATTGGGAAGAGTTTCATGAAGGCGTTTAATGATATTTTGTGGTAGATTATACCCGTTCTTCCTCAACTGACTTCTTTAATTCTTCTTGAGTTTAATATTTAGAACTGGGAAACTTGGTGGTCAGTTTAAAATGCAGATATTTTCCCGTTGAAAACACTACTTAATAACCCGAACCGTATGCATGGGAGCATTGTCTTGCTGAAATAGAAAATTATCGTTTGTCGTTGTTTCCAAATATTTCCCTAGTTACCAGGTGTGGCGGCTAATAATCCTCAATATTCTTAAAAAAAAACTTGTTTACTTTGGGGCCAAGGTAAAAAAATGGTTTATTCAAAGTATCCGCCATCGCAAACTGCACATTTTCCATATCTCTCTGACAATTTGTGGATGCCGTCCCAGAAAAACCGTACATCTTCTGAGGTCCAGTCATCAAAGCATTTTTTGAGATCTCCATAATTGTTGAAGGTTTTCATGGAAAGTGCGTGAGATATGAATGAAAAGAAGTGGCACAAGAAATGGTGGGGCGGGTGGTGCAAAAGTTTCCAGCCAAGTGCAGAAATGGTGTTTCTGGTCGCTTTCGCTGTATGTAATGGGGCGTTGTCGTGCTACAAAATCATTTTTCAGGGTCTTGACGATTCTAGTTACTTTTCGATCAATGCTTGGTTCAAATTGATCATTTCTTGACGGTAGCGAACGGCATTAACTGTTTCATCTGGTTTCACACGCTCTTGGTACACGATATCGTTCTGATCCCACCAAATGCACGGCATTGTCTTCTTTCCAATCCGGTCTTGCGGTCGATGTTGATGGTTATCCTGGGTCAAATCATCGTTTTGTCTGCATTAGGACATGCAGATAATCACAAATGGTTCGGCGACCCACAATTAATCTGTCTGTCAATCTGCATATCGTTTTCTTCCAACAATGTTAGCATCTTCAAATTTTTTCCACAAGTATCTCCACAAAAACAGTACCCAGTTTGATAATGCTATTATTGATTGATAACATTATCATAGTTGAAGTTATTCAACATTGATTAACATCATTGTTCTCTATTTGAATTTGTGTTCAAAAATTGTCTAAGTAGCGGTGTCCATATATTCATATGATTTGCAATTCAACAGCTACTGTTGTCTCATTGGACGCAGACCAAAAAACACTACATATATATGTATATATATATATATATATATATATATATATATATATATATATATATATATATATATATATATACACAACTTAATGAAAAATAAAAAGATTTCCAAAAAAATAACACCCGAAACTTTTACAAAACATTTAAAACTAAATTAACAGGTTAACAACCCCAAAGTATTGGCTTCCAAAAGGAAAACGAACAATTAGCTCTAAATAACCAAGACAATTACAAAGAACTTGCGAAATATTTTGAACAACTACTAAATTGTCCTGAGCCCTTAAACAAATTACCAACACTAAACCCTAAACAAACAAACCCAGATTCATTACCACCGAATGAAGATGAAATAATTAGACAAATCAATCGACTTATAAATAACAAAGCTTGTGGTGAAGATGGAATCACTGCTGAAATTTTGAAATCCGCTGGTCCAGGTACAATCAAGGAAATAACCAAAATTCTAGAAGAAGTTTGGCGAACCGAACGGATTCCGGAAGATTGGAAAGATGCTCTCATTCATCCACTACACAAGAAAGGAGATAGAACGTGGGTAAACAGCTATAGAGGGATATGTCTTCTCCCAGTTTGTTACAAGATTTTATCTCAATGTCTACTAGACAGAGCACAGGGACAGTTAGAACCTAAAATTGGTGAATATCAAGCAGGTTTTTGACCGGGCAAATCCTGCCCTGAACAGATCCTGAATCTAAAGTTGATCTAAAGTTGATCTAAAGTTGATCTAAAGTTGATCTAAAGTTGATCTAAAGACATTTGTTGATCAAACTGTACAATAGAAATCTCGTCTACATTTGTGGATTTCAAAAAAAGCATATGATTCTATTGACCGCGAATCTTTATTCCGAATCTTCAAAGAACAAGGACTAGATCTGAAAACGCTGGCAATTATTAAAGCAACATTAACTAACACAAGGTCAAAAGTTAAATTCATGGGTGACATCTCAGAGCCCTTCGAAATTAAAACTGGAGTAAGACAAGGGGATGAACTATCGCCACTCTTATTTAACTGTGTTCTAGAAAAAGTAATACAGGAGTGGCGTGAAAAAAAAGTCGGCCCTGAATAGTGACCAGTCGATTAAACTGGGGAGAACCAACATTAAAATTGATTGTCTGGCGTTTGCTTTGCTGATGATCTAGTAATTTTGGCCCAAGATATATTAACGACACAAAAACAGATTGGAATCCTAAAAACAACAGCAGAAAAGGTGGGACTCCAAATTTCCTTTGAAGTGACACAATAAATGACTTGCAACAGACTAAGAACACTATTTCTAAAAACAAAATATGGTAACATTAGACGAGTTTCTCAATTCAAATATTTGGGTGAAATAATCATGGAAAATGGGTTGGAAAAAGCGGCCGATAAGGGTAGATTGAGACTTACACAAAACATTTACAACAAAAAATGCATATCATTACAACACAGTTATTAAGCCAGAATGGGGCAGAAACGCTCATTTTGAATAGGAAGAGAGACATCGAGGAGATTGAAAAGAAGGAAAGAAAAATCATAAGAAAAATCTTAGGCCCCAAACAAATAAATAGCACAAAATTCCGACTTCGAGAAAACCAAGAAATCAAATAATTCACAGATATATATAGCGATATGAGAAAAAGAAGAAGTTTCATAAAACGGATGAATCCGAGTAGGCTAACTAGACAAATAGTCGAATTTTATGAAAATAGGAGTAGAGCTAAAGTAGAAATAATTAAATGGATTGCTGCAATTAAAGAGGACCTAAGATCAGCAAATATTACACAAAGTGAAATTCAGGATAGAGGCTGTTTTAGACGCAAGGTTAATGTCTGGAAGGTTGGCCAGAGAGAAAAATGTAGGAAGACTGAAACAGCTTAGTCTGGCGAAAGGAAAAAGCTCATAGCGAAAGAATGAAATTACTATGGGCGCAAAGGAAGGCTAACAACAACAAACGCCTCTAACTGTACTTCGCTTGGTCCACCAGGGCCGATACGTGAATAATAATAATAATAATATACATATATATATATATATATATATATATATATATATATATATATATATATATATATATATATATATATATATATATATATATATATATAATAAATATAAAAAAAAACCTTCCATTTCATCTCAAGTGATTTTTATCGTTTCCTTACACACCATATAAAGTTAAAAAATTTAAATAAAATTAAGTTCCTTTTTCAGTGCTTTTGCTTTGTTTCAAATACAAATCAAAATATTGAAAAAAGGGAAAAGTTTAAATGACCTTAATTAGAACGCAAAACAATTGTTAATAAATATTTAAAATAATTGAAAATTTTTAAAGTAACAAAAGTACCATAACTTATAGCAGCACAACTCAGAAACTAGTAGATAAATTGTCATGAAATTTTGACACATGACGTTTGAAGGTTAGCACAATCGACCACTTGTAAAGATTTTTGGTACTTATAATAAGTACGTATCTCAAAAACCCATAATAGCTTACGTTACGTAGTTTTCCATTATCTCATTACTTTCATAATGACACTCGTATAATCATCTACTTCGTACCGCGATGATATTTGAAACAAAAATGAATGCGAGGTTGGGCCGGTACCATCATTAAACCGTCAATTTCGTCTGATGGTAGAAAACGGTACTTAGTGGGTTTGGCGGTGGTGGTTCTGGCTCGATATTCGACGCCGCTGATCGAACAAGGCATCCATTGTTCGGTCAGCTACTAAAATTGTTTTAAATCACTCTACAAATTGGTTCCAACAATGGCCAGAGACCGAAGAAAATACCGAACGAGGTCAATTTCAATTTGATTCGAGTTGAAGGGAAAACAACCGTAAATAGCGGGTTAAAGTTGTTTTAATGTTTTGTGAACGGAGAAAGCTGGTTGTTTGATGGTATAGTAAATAAGAAAGGAGTTCAACAGTGTATGGTACGCGTTATCTTTCTAGAGAGGCAATTCTAAAGCTTAGAAATATGTTTACCTGTTATAGGCAGGAAAGGATGTCAATTATATTTTAATTGAACTTCTAACGTGAGCATAATCTTATGTGAAAAACTGTTTTGAGCAGTTTAGGTTAGACTATGTTAAAGAATACTGAAATACAGCAGAATTAGGTATGTTTCTGTAAAGGTTACAACAATTAAGCAAGACAAATTTCCTACAACTAAACAGAAAATAACATTCTTGTCTTTCATCGTAGTATTCCCGCTACATCTTGTCTATCACTTTTTCATCTGGCTTGTCGTCTAGGGTTGATTCAACGTCCGAAATGTCTTTTATTGGTATATGTTTTGGGACAATGGCAAAGTTGAAGCCTTTGTTTAGAATGGATGCTTCATCTGTGGAAAAGTGGTGGTTAGATACATTTATAACTAATTTTTTATTGTCTCGGATTTCTTTTGAACGTTCAGAATCTATTCGTTTTAAATTAGCGAACTTCTTTTTTTTGTTTTTCCGTTTTAAGATTATAATCCACGGAGATTAACTTTTAACAACTTCCTAACCCAGTTAAACGAAATCCACCCCAGAATACAGTTCACTCAGGAAATCGAACATAATAGGAAACTGCCGTTTTTGGATCTCCTCATCACAAAGAAACTTTCTGGAACCCTCGAATACACAGTGTATAGAAAACCAAGTCACACCGATCGATATCTCAACGCTAAATCCTATCATTGTCGTTCTCAAATCCAATTCTCAATTTCTTAATTTCCAGATTCTTCCGACTGACACTCCAGATACACGAAGCGAAGAAGTACCAAAAATTTCCGTAGTCCCTAGATAAAATGAATATTCAGAAAATTGTATCAGAAAGGCCATTCACCGTCAGGAAACCCAAACACGAAGAACAATAGAGGATCATGAATCAAATGCACTAAAGGTTCTGCTACCATACGTAAAAGGAATCACAGATAGAATAGTCAGACTACTAAAGAAACATAAGATCAGAACAGTCTACAAGCCGCATAAAACTGTCGCAAACATCCTAAAAAACCCCAAGGACAAAGTTAGAGAAAATCATGGGGTGTATAGTATATCTTGTTCCGACTGCAACAGAACATACATAGGACAAACAAGCACACGAATATTGGCCAGAATACAAGAACATAAAAACAACTTAAACCATCTACAAACAGGACATAAAATCAATTTTAAAAGAGCCAAAGAAGTAGCGAATATTGAAAACTACAAGGTTCGAATAATCAGAGAAGCTCTTGAAATAGAAGAAATGGGTGAGCTAAATACACGAAACGACGCTCGCAATATTCCAAAAGTTTGGAAATCCCTTCTGAAAAAATAAAGAAACGCGGCAACGTGGTGGTGAGGTAGAAAAATCAATAAAAGGACGCCTGACTGCGTTGCCGAGCGCCGCAAATAGTCCCGAACTAGCCCGATATAATCTGCGCAGTCACAGGCCGGCTATAAAAGCGAGTACGACCTGTGCACGTCAGTTGGACATTTCAGTCGAATATACATACATACATGCATTCATATATATATATATATATATATATATATATATATATATATATATATATATATATATATATATATATATATATTTTTATATATATATATATATATATATATATATATATATATATATATATATATATATATATATATATATATATATATATATATATATATATATATATATATATTATATATATATATATATATATATATATATATATATATATATATATATATATATATATATATATATATATAGTATAGTAGTATAGTAGTATTAAGTTATATGATGTTCAGGAATAAATCTGTTTCAGTTTAAGTAGAAGAACTGGTTTTAAATGAATGGGATTTAGAAAATCTAGAGCATAGATTTCCAAAGTGGTGTATATTGACCCCAGGGGTCGACTCTGAACTGCATGGGATCCATATCATTGAAAACAAAAATTAGGAGTGCATCAGATGTAAATGGGTTTTTCGTGGAATAACCAAAAAATTAACCGGACCTTGAGGATTAACATTATCAATTTGCAAGTTTATATACGAAGATGATCAATGCGTGACCTTTGATGATGTTAATGCCCAAGCTCCGGATCATTTTTGGGTTATTCCACGAAAAACTATTTCGCAGTTGTCAAAATCTGAAGATAACTATGCCCCTTTACTAGGCTACTTACTAATTGTTGCTAAGAAAATTGCAGCACAAAGAGGTTTGAATAAGTGTTTTCGTATTGTGATAAATGATGGACCTGTAGGGGCACAGTCAGTATATCAGATGCAAATGGGGGCCCACGAGAATGTATTCCATTTAAGCAAGCGGTGACCAACATTTTGGTTTTCTTTAAATGAAATAATTCACATAACACAGATAGTACCTATGTACTTACACAATACTCTCTTATAGTAGACATATAAATTACCTGTGAAGTAAATATTTTTAAAACATAAATGTTTATGAAACGTGATAAAGATATGGAACTGGAATTCCGGAAAATTCGGGACTCCATGCTTCAAACATGGGAAAATTCGAGATCGAGGATGGGATGACGACCATTCTCCGTCGACGAGTCAAACCAGCAACTTGATAGCTTTGAATTTTAATTAAAGCTAATTGCTAGAATATTCTCTTGAGTTTAATCAACCTATTTCGTTTTACTTATAAAATGATTTTTATACTTTTGTTGTTATTTTTTTATTTAGTTATTATTTTCTAATATATCAAACTGTTTAAGAATTATCATATATTTCATAGTAAAAAAATATTTTATTTACTACACGCAATTACATATTAATTAAGTATATTTGTAAAATATCCGAAAACAAACCAATTTTTTTTTTAGTTTTGTAGTTTTAAGCGAAATATTTTCAAAGATAATACTTATTGCAACATTTCCGATAACTAAAAGTCAATTTCTATGATAATATCTTAGATAGAGCAAATAGCATGAAATCGACTAGCGATAAGCACAATTTCATATTTTCTACGGTTTTAGAGATATTTACAGAAATCCATCGAGAGAATGTAATATTTGCAAAATTACCAATTTTCGAAAAATCATATCTCCAAAACAAAACGAGATAAAGCTAAATGGCTGCTGGAATATTATTACCCGTGGTTTGGAGTGTCAAATATCCGAAAATGAACTAATTCTAAAATTATCAAACAGTGTACCACAGGAAAATTTCCGAAAATCGAAAGTCAGTTCAGTTTGGCATTTTGAATATTTCAGACCACCCTGACTTTTGTCAGATTACGAGAAATTTTTCAATTAGTTCCATCAACGCCATAATATCGCATCAATATACCATATCAATTTTAATGCCATGTTTTAAATCCAACGAGAAATTGCAGGTTGTTTTTGATTCCCACCGGCTGTCTTTTCGCAATCTACAGCGTTGTGACCCTTTTTTTTATCGATAATCCAATCTGAAATTTCTTTCTGATATTTATTTAAAACTCCATCCGATCTTTTCAAAGTTCCACTATAAATAGATAAATAGATTGTAAAATAAATGTATTCCCCATATATAGGGTGATCTTTTTAATGCGTCGGAACTTTAAATTCAAATATTATCACCCGTGAACATATGTCAAGTTTCAAGTTGATCTGTCAATTCATTACAAAATCAGCAGCTTAAAATAAACGTATCGGTATTATTTTTTAAAATGGGAAATATTGAAAATCGTGCAGTCATTAAATTCTTTGTAAAGAAACGTTTAAAGGCAATAGAAATTTATAGTAAAATAGTAAATGTATTAGTGTATGTTCTATATATATATATATATATATATATATATATATATATATATATATATATATATATATATATATATATATATATATATATATATATATATTTCCCAAAAAAAAAGGAGCACAGGAAGATTTAAAGAACTACCGTCCAATAAGCCTCCTATCAGTAATGTATAAAGCTTTCACTAAGATAATTTCTAAAAGAATATTAAAATAAATGAATGACGCACAACCAAGAGAACAAGCAGGATTCAGAAGTGGATTCAGTACAATGGATCACATCCAGGTTGTACAGCAGGTCATAGAAAGGCACAACGAATACACCATGCCACTATGCATGGCTTTTATCGATTACGAAAAAGCATTTGATTCCATCTCAAAGCATGCAATAATGGATGCACTGCTTAGCCAAGGTGTAGAGAGAGCTATATAAACCTATTAGAATCGATATATGATGGAGCTGCAGCCACAATTCACCTTGATGATCTTAAAGTGGGAATTAATGTAGAACGAGGTGTACGGCAGGGTGACGCTATATCGCCTATTCTTTTCTCGGCTGGCCTTGAAGAAGTATTCCGTAAACTGGATTGGGAACAGGATGGTGTAAAGATCAATGGCGCAAACTTAAACCATCTTAGATTTGCAGATGATATTGTTCTCATTTCACAAGACCCAGAGGAGCTGCAAAGACGCATACAAGAACTGCAAAGGGCTGGCGAACCATTTGGCTTGAAAATAAACCTGAAAAAGAGTCAGGTTATGTTCAATAACTTCGCTCAGGACAGAAGAATTTCAGTTTTAGGAAGGGATTTGGAGATTGTGGACAGCTTTATATATCTTGGGCAGAGGATTTCAATGGAGGGGAATACCGCCCGGGAGGTGGAACGGCGTGTTGTATGTGGCTGGCAGGCATTTGGTAGGCTCAACATAGTGTTTAAGAGCAGACTTCCACTTTGCCTGAAAAGAAAAGTCTTCGATCAGTGCGTTCTACCCGTTATGACATACGGAAGTGAAACCTGGACACTCACATCGCAATCAATTCAAAAGCTTCGGGTTGAACAGAGGGGAGTGGAAAGATGTATGATCGGCATTACAAGACGAGACAGAAAGTCCTGCGCATGGATCAGGGAACAAACAAAAGTCTGTGACATCATTGGAAGAGCAAAGCAATTGAAATGGAGATGGGCAGGCCATATAGCGAGGCGATGGGGCAACAGATGGACCAAGGCAATCCTGGAGTGGATACCGCTTGATCGCAATGTTCTGTTGGTTTTTAGATTTATCGGCATAGATCAAATACTTCACAGAACCACAAAAGAAAATAATCTAAAGCCGCTAACTCACATGACTCACAGGTCCATAACTCGAAATAATTGTCTCAACGAATTGTTCCCTCAATAAATCGATTGTTGCGTTGGCTGTATGAGCCATCCATATTGATATGGATTGGAGTCATTGATATGAAGCCATCCTATCGGAACCACATGTCCTCCGGATCAATACCATTCAAATTCGGAATTAAATAATCATTGATCATCGCCCTGTAACGATCCCTATTAACGAATTGATAAATTTGAATAAATTTGTTATCAACACTACCAGCAACAGCGGCGATATTTTCTTCAGAAAGCAGAGTTTTTTATCTTGTGTTTGTTTTAATATCGAGCAACGTGAAATGCGTACGGAATTTGTCGAATATTCGGCGAATACATTGCTTGGTTGAGCGATTATGTGTAATATAATACAATCTATAAGTTAAACGTTGCTTTGCCAGAAATTTGATGTCTTTGTAAGTACGAAATAAAGATCGTACGTCTTTTCCATAAGCGAACATAGCAAAAAATGTTGGTGTTATTTACGCGCGAGTTATATTGAAGGAAATACCTTTTTTGTTTACATTTTGATACCTTAAAATAGACCCTTTTTTATTTAGACAGATATCTTAAATACGGATATTTTATTAATTTTAGGCACATTTTAATAGTTTACTTTCTTGTTAAAGCAGTAATTCTGTTAATTTAGTCATTAGTTTTATTTACTGTGTAACCTCAATTAAAAATAAAGTTATATTTTTTTGAGTGAAACCGTGTTTAAAAACGTAACTGGCGCAGTCGGAACGGATTTCCATAAGGCCCTTTTTGACGAAGCTGTGAAGAAGTGCATTGTGCAACCCCTCACTGAAGCTACCAAAAGAGTCGTCAGTTTCAACTGTTAGATTGGAAGCCAATGAACCTCTACGAGAACAAGGTAGGATAAGTAATTTATCAGTACTCCCTTACAATTGTTCACCCCTATCCTCTATATTATCTGAAAATTAGAATTTTGAAAATATAATTAGGAAAATATTAGTATATAATTAGCATTTAAAGGAATTAGTTCAGTTAGGTTATTAAAAAACGCATTCTAAAATTATATGTCAAGAGACAATAGCCTCGAAAGGGTTATCGCAGGATTATCAAATCTAGAACTAAGAAAACCGAATTTAAATAATCCAAAAAGCGTAAGATCAAGACCGAAAACATCCAAAATGACTTCAATTACAGTTGCGAAGGAAATAGCAAATACCATCCGCCATTATAACGGCAACCCGGACCATTTACAATTTTTTATATCTTCGGTAGATAAGTTTTACTCAAGATATGGTACTACTCAGGATGAAATATTAAATGAATTTGTCTTTTCAACTATAACTTCGAAATTGGAAAATGAAGCCGCTAACTTAATATTATGCCGACCTGATCTGGTAACCTGGCCACAAATTCGCACTGCTTTGAGAGAGAAATTTAGCGACCACATCGGACGACAAGTATTACAACAACAACTCATATTTATGAACAAAAATAAAGGAGAAAATATATTTGATTTCATCGAAAGAATTAAAATGCTCAAATCCAAACTAAACCTAAAAATCTATACAGATAGTAGCCTTGAACCAGCTATCAAGCAAGCTATGAACACCCAGAACGATTTAACAGCAGTCACAGTTTTAATGGCTAACGTAAGCTCAGAATTAAGAACATTGCTAATGTTACGCAATCCTCAAAAAATAGAAGACACCGCTGGGCTAGTTTTAAGTCATAGTTTTTTCGAGCAGCAGATAACGCCCAGACAAAATCCGATGCAAAACTCAGCACAACCGAATAACAGTCAACGATTCCCAAAACCACTACCGCCTAAGACACCTTACTATCAACAGCCACAATTTCAATCGACACCGTATAGACAGCCGATTTTCTACCAGACAAATCCGACACCACCAAAGCAATTTTGGCCTAACCAGCCAATAAATATACGACCTCAGTATGTCCCTCGCCGCTATCCAACAAACGAAAGTGTTTGGAAGACCCAATAATGTATTTGCCCCCAGTGAATCAAACAAACCAACTGGCAGACCAGAGCCTATGTCAGTATCTACAAGATTAAGTTCGAAGCAGATACCATCTCAAAACTTTTCACCTGGGCTACCATTACGAAATCCCAACTACATTACAAACAAAAGTCAATATCCGGCAGGCATGATTGAAGAATTACATAACGTAAAACGGAATTCAAACTCGCCTTATTTGGAAAACCGACACCAATACGATCAATACTGTGAAGACCAATGCGAACAAGGCAGCCAATATTATCAATATTCCGAATTCGCAAGTAGAGACCAAGAAGAACAGTATCGTTATTATGCCCAACCAGAACCGGAATCATGTCCCAGTGTACAGCAAGACACCCAATATCCAGAGCTGCATTATCAATCAGATCCTCAGATAAATTTTCGAGAAGAAGCCTCAAGAAACGATGCACAATAGACTTAAATAATTTACAACCAAATTCTTTACCCTACATACAATTTTCAAACCCGCAAATGAAAATATTAGTGGACACAGGATGTCACATTTCTCTTTTACGTCCCGTAATTGCAGAAACGTTTTTTCCAGAAACAATATATAAATCAGATACTTCAATTATTACATGCACTGGTCAAACTACTGCGAATTATAAAGCGAACATAAAATTATTTAACCACCCTCTTCTGAATGAAAAAATGAAATTCTCACTGTTTCCCTTCCATGAATATTTTGATGGAATTATAGGTATCCGTGACCTACAAAAATTAAAACTGAATATAGATCTACAAAAACCAGCGTTGTATAATGAAGAAATAGAAATTCCACTTAAATACAGAAGTGATTTTGAAACGCAAGTAATAGAAATACCACCCTTTTCTAGTGTCCTCAAAACAATAAAGTCAAAAATACCGGAAAATCGAGAGATTCTTTTACCATTATACAAGAAAGGACCTTTAGAAATTCCCGCCTGTTTAACAAAAATACAAAACGGTACAAAAAATACAACAAGGCTTAAAGAGACTCTTAAGTAAATTTCCTGAAATTCTCCATCTATCTGGAAAAAAATTAACCTTTACCAACAGAGTTAAACATGAAATCGTTACCACAGATGAAATACCAGTCCATACTCGTTCATACAGATATCCCTACATACACAAAAAGGAAGTTCAGAAACAAATGGAACAGATGCTAAATGACGGAATCATTCAACCATCTTCCAGTCCGTGGTCGTCACCAGTCTGGATTGTCCCAAAAAAATGGACGCATCTGGTAAATCCAAATGGAGAGTCGTTATCGACTACCGCAAAGTCAACGAGAAGACGATTGATGACAGGTATCCAATACCTAATATAACGGAAATTCTCGACAAATTAGGACGCTGTCAATACTTCACCATATTAGATCTTGCATCTGGTTTTCATCAGATCGAAATGGGCGAGAAAAGTATTCCAAAAACAGTATTTACGGTGGAAAACGGTCATTATGAATTCAGACGTATGCCGTTTGGCCTCAAAAATGCTCCTTCAACGTTCCAACGCGTAATGGACAACGTATTAAAGGACCTCCAAAATAAAATCTGTCTAGTCTACATGGATGATATCATCATTTTTTCTACATCACTTCAAGAACATTTAAATAACTTAAAATTGGTTTTCGAAAAACTTAGAGAAAACAATATGAAGATTCAGATTGATAAATCAGAATTTTTTGTGCAAAACCGTGCAGTTTTTGGGCCATGTCGTAACTCCCAAAGGAGTTAAACCAAACCCAAGAAAAATAGAAGCTATTTCAAAATTTCCGGTACCAAAGACCGCAAAGGAAATAAAATCCTTCTTGGGACTGATAGGTTATTATCGAAGATTTATACCGAACCTCGCCGCACTAACAAAGCCGCTCACTCAATGTTTAAAGAAAAATAAGAAAATAACACACGATAGATAATTCATGAACAGCTTCTATAATTGCAGAAAAATATTAATCAACGAACCCGTACTTCAATATCCAGACTTCGAAAAACCCTTCATCCTAACAACCGACGCATCTAATTACGCTACTGGTGCAGTTTTATCACAGGGACCAATTGGCCAAGACCGTCCAATCTCTTATGCATCCAGGACATTAAACCCTGCAGAATGCAATTACTCAACAATAGAAAAGGAGCGGCTCGCTATAGTTTGGGCAACCAAATATTTCCGCCTTTATCTGTTTGGAAGGAAATTTAAAATATTAACAGACCATAAACCGCTTCAGTGGTTGTTTTCCCTAAAAGATCCCAATTCGCGTCTAATACGTTGGCGTTTAAAGTTAGACGAATATGACTATGAGGTAATCTATAAAAAAGGTAAATCCAACACAAATGGGGATGCCCTCTCTAGAATACAACTTAATCACATCGAAGACGAAATAGTTATACAAAAGGAGGATGAAGATGACATAACGTCACTTCTAAATAACTATGACCCAAATGAAGCTATGGATATATCAAACGACGAACTAGATGAAATACTGAGTAACTTACCACCAAAAGAGAACTCTAAAATCAAGATATTACAGAACATTCAAATTAAACCACCAGATGACACGGTTACTCAACACTCGAGCCAAGAAAACCCCATACTAGGAGCAAATTACACTGAAAAACAATTAAACTCTTTCAAAAAACAAATACTATTTAAAACTTATCCCGGAAACCAACTAAAAACTACCAATGAACAGATCTTTAGTAAACAAAGACTGATTGTAAACCTACCAAATAACCTACAAGAAAATGATGTATTGATGTTTATTAAAGAATATTTAGTACGCCAGAAAACCTATTGTCTATATTTCCACGACGATTGTCATGAAGCCTATATTCTAAACATTTTCCGACAATACTTCCATAATAGCGCATTCAATCTCCTGATATCAAGGACCTTTGTACAGGATATCACAGACTCGGAAGATCAGAAGCTTAAATTAAAATACTATCACGAAACAAAAACTAGCCATAGAGGCATCAATGAAAATCTAAAGGCAATTAAAGAAAGATTTTACTGGCCTAATATTGACTCAGACGTAAGAAATTATATAAACACCTGCCATATTTGCCAAACATCAAAATATGAAAGGCATCCAAACAAAATAGTCCTAAAACCAACACCCATTAGATACGAACCCTTCGATCATGTATACATGGACGTATATAAGACTCATGGACAGCATTTCTTAACAATTATTGACAGTTTTTCAAAAATGGCGCAAGCTTATCCTATTTTAACAATAACTGCCACACAAATTGCCGACAAATTAATTGTTTACTTCAATCATTTTGGAATACCAAGAAAGATTACCACAGACAACGAAACAGCATTTAGAAGCAAAACCGTTCAAAACTTCTGTCTAACTCATGGTATAGAACTCCATTTTACAACTTGTCTAAATCCTAGCAGCAATAGCCCCATCGAAAGATTCCACTCGACCATAAGAGAAACTATCCTAACCCTTAAAAATAGCAAAAGTAACGAAGATATAATCAACCTCATGAATTACGCAATTCTGAGTTACAATAATTCATACCATAGCTCGACAAAATATACACCCTTTCAAATTGTTCGAGGGAAGCCAAACTATTGCAACCCTTTCGAATTAAATGAAGAACAAAGGCTCACCGAATACATGTCCTCTCATGCAGATAACATAAAAATGATCAAAGAACAACTTTTTCCCCAACTTCTACAGAATCAACAAGCTAAGCTGACAAAAATCAATCAAGATCGCCAAGAACCTAAACTTTATCGAACAGACAAACCTATCTACAGAAAAACGAAAATTGCACGATTAAATAAAAGTGACAAAAGGCATAAGAAACTAAAATCACCAATTCACAACGATGATATAAAAATAATATCGGAAACTCGAGTTTATCATAAAAAACTTATTAAAACCTCAACGATTCACATCCGAATCCAATTTAGACAACCCCTGAAAAACGATCATTCACTTTCATTCCATTCCTAAAACAATATCATCCTATCACCCCATACTGCTAAATGAAAATCCATGTAGAAATAGAGTTCGTAGAAACAGCTTCAAGAATACAAACCGACCCCATAGACGACTCCGTAGAAGACCCCGCAACGCAGGACCATTCCCGGAAAATATCAACCCTTCGGAAACAATATTTTCCGATCTTAAGGAGGAAGGAGTTATATTGAAGGAAATACCTTTTCGTTTACATTTTGATGCCTTAAAATAGACCCTTTTTTATTTAGACAGCTATCTTAAATACATCAGTTCAGCCAAGACAGCCGTTGCGTACGGACGTCTCTCAAATCGCTCCGCGGTCGAGTCCGTATAGTTTCCGTTCAGTCATAGCGGTCGCGCCGGGACTTCTCTCGCCAAATTCGCGATGGAATCCGATGGGTACATCTCCGCAGACCCAATACGCACCTGTTCCAGAGAACTCCTGGAAAAATATTTCATGATAAACCTCAATTGCATCAACCTCCTAAGAAAAAAAGGGGATGAAGACGACGAAAGCTTCGCCGTGCTTCAAGAAGATATCTCTCAAAAAGCTCAAGAAATATCTGAGCTCACAGCCTCAGTTACCTCATTAGAGCAAGAAAAAGAAAGACTAGTGGCCACCACCAGGTCACTGGACGAATTCACCGAGCTTAATGAAAAGCTATCCTATCAAGATCAAGAAATAACCGAGCTTACAGCCTCAGTTACCTCTCTAAAATTAGAAAAAGAAAGACTAGTGACCACCATCAGGTCACTGGAAACCAAACTTGAAGAAGCACTCAAAACCCCACCTACCGTAGACGACCCAGTCTCGGTCTCCGACAACGAAAATGAAGCCAACGATACAGGCCTCACCCCAAATGAAGAAAACCAGATCTCCGCAAGAGCAAGACGGCGAAGGAGAAAGAAGGCCAGACAGCAAGCCGAAGAGGTCGAAACCTTGGAAGCCGCCGTCGAACCGTCCACTTTGACTCCGCCTGAGCCTCCAGTCTCCCAGGTCCTACTGAACACAGCAGACACAGCCACAATCATCCAGGTGCCAGCACCATCCGCCGGCACCGAAACAAAACCAACCCCGATAATCCTTCGGGACATATCGGCCTTCCTCGAGGTGGCCCGCCACCTCGAAAAAAGCCACGTGGCCATAGGGCCAGCCAAAACAACTCCGGACGGGGTGCTGCTAACCCCCCGTTCGGACGAAGACAAAAATGCAATCCTCCAGCATTTCATAGAAAAAGGCTACCGCTTCCACGCCTTTCGAAATAAACCCAAGTTCCTCCACGAGGAATAACGGAATCCATCCCGATCGAAGAAATCAGACTAGAGCTGACAAACATGGGTTTCCACCCGACCAGCATCATAAGATGGCAAACCAACCAGAAGACGCCGATCGCGATTGTCCAAGTCATGGTCCCGTCAGACGAATCCAACATCTTGGAAATAAGCCGTTTCCAGCATCAAACCATCCAAGTAGTGGTACAAATAAGAAAACCCAAAACACGCCAGTGTTTTAATTGCCACAAATACGGACATATTTCATCTCAATGTGAAGCAATCTCAGTTTGTGTAAAGTGCGCGGGTCTTCACCACAGCAGTGAGTGCAAACTGGTCCCCAGCCAACCGCCAAAATGCTGCAACTGCGGGTAGTCGCATACAGCGAACTACTACTCCAGGTGCAGCGAAAACCCCAACCGGAAAGCAGCCTCGAAGACGTCGTCTCCAAAGCGGCTTCCACCAGCACCTGCAGATCCAACCTCCATGATGGCCGGATTTACAGCCCAAATGCAGCAAGTGATGTTTCTCCTCCAGACACAAATAAACACACTGTTCAAACATCAGCAAAAATCTTCTGAATTACGATCACAAAACAGCCAAGACGACGCGACCTCCACCATTTAGGCCCAGGTCCCGACTGTCAAGCCCCTACTTCGCGCTGGTATTACAGTGCACACACTTACCGGCCAACCAAGGCCCGCCCCCATCTTCTTTTTAACCTCCAAAGTCGACCAAGACTTTCTTTCAAAATACCACCTACAGAACCTACTGACAATAAGTCAGTAATCTCATGGGTCAACTAGAGGCCCCCAAAAATCACCAGTACCCATACAAGGGTTTAATCAAGGCAATATGAGTAAGGGCCGCAAAGGCTAGCTCACAACTTAAGCTGACAAAATAGAAAATATCTTAAATACGGACATTTTATTAGTTTTAGGTACATTTTGATAGTTTACTTTGTTGTTAAAGCAGTAATTCTATTAATTTAGTCATTAGTTTTATTTACTGTGTAACCTCAATTAAAAATAGTTTTTTTTTTTGAGTGAAACCGTGTTTTAAAACGTAACTCGCGCCATGGCATTGTTCAGGGAGGCGCAAAATAAGTTTTCTAGTTTCTTCGCTCTATAAAATTTGATCGAAACATAATAAATAAATCATCTATAGAACAAATGAAAGTTCTAGATATTTTTTTATTAAAATCCTTTTATTATTTTATTAAAAACCATCCATTACTTTATAAAAATTAAAAACAACAAAGAACTCAAAAAGGTATGATTTTTCAAAATAGGTATCTTATACCTACAAACAAATACTCCCTATGTTTATCAGTATTTTGTCAAAGAATATATTGTAGGTTTTTTTTCTTTTTATTCTTTTAATCAAAACATAAAAAAAAATAATAGATTCGATAAAAATGATGCTGAAGCATCCTATATACCGATTACGGTAAGTGCGTGGGATCGAGATGAGTACTCGAGAAGAGAACCGAAGAAAAAATTGGAGTAGTAAAAAAAATATGATCAAATCATTGTGATTGGGTTCCTAATGAAGCATAAAGTGAGACCTTTTGTAGATACATAACGGATGTGGTGGTAATTGGTTGTCAGATCTCAAAGATATTTAAGTCAGGGCTGTAATCGCTTATTGAATTGCGATCAGGTCGTTCGGGGACCAGGATTGTGGTTCAGTAACCTGCTTGTTTTATTATATAAGGAAATACGAGCGATACATACGAGTAAAAATAATGATGATATTGTTTTGTTTTCCTAAAACTTAAAATAGTTACAGAATGTGACAATTTATATTTATAATACTAAAACAAACATTACACAGGTCGATATGATTTTTGTAACATTGATAAGAATATTATTTTTGCATTTCATTTAGATAGTTATTAGAACACCTCTTCGCAGAAATGACCTAGCACGTCCCATTTTCAAGTACCTGCTTATGCTTTATATCATGCGGGAATTGAAATTATTTGTACATGACTTTGAATTGGACAATGTAGGAATTACAACAAAACCGTAGAGGGGGTATTTCCACAATATTCCACGAACCTTTAAGGGCAATATTATTGTTTTCTATAGTTTAGTTTATTTCTGTCTCGTTTACAGTACAGTCAAGTGTTTAAGTTGTTTTTATATATGTTAAAATGGCAAGGTTTATTTTGCAAGAATCCAATAAGTCCTAATAAGTCCTAATCCTAATAAGTTTTGTTATATATGCGAACGATTTAACTGACTATGTAAGTGATTGCTACTTTTGTATTGCTAAAACAAAAAGGATTTCAAAAATCAAAATGACAAAATTCAGTGTCCAACTTTAACTTCTGCAGTTAGGCCAGGAACTACCGATACCGATTACGCCTTTACTCCCGAACAACATGTATCCCGGTGATTTGAATTCTGCATCAGAATCTGATCCACAACTTCCTGAGAACATCGGTTGTGAAGCAACATTTTTAACAACTATCAGTGAACCTCAGTTAATAATTCAGAATGAATTAAATTATTTCGTATATGACCTGGGATTGTCAAAACAAAAATCGGAACTTCTTGATTCCAGACTTCAACAGTAGAACCTGTTAGATAAAAATGCAGGGATTTCACTTTACCGAAAACGGAATGTAACATTTTCAAGTTTTTACAAAATGGAAGGATCGCTATGTATCTGTGTCTGTTGTGAAGTTGGTTTAATGAATGAGCTTAAAATGGAACATAAATGGTACCTTCCGAGTGGCGTATTTTAATAGATTCGTCGAAATACAGCCTAAAAGCAGTTTTGCTCCATAATAGGAGCAAAAACGCCTCTATTCCTTTAAGCCATTCAATGTTAATGTAAGAAACATATCACCACTTAGTCCATACTAAATCGGGTTAAATATGAACAGTATCAGTTGAATATTTGTGGGGACTTAAAAGTGATAGGTAGTAACCAAAATTGTTCTTTTGATAAAACCAACTGGAAAATCTTGGTTACTGCGACGGCAGTCGTTCGCCGGAGGCACCGGGAAAAAGGTCCTGGACGAGATGATGCGGCACATCAAAAGGGCCCCACCCAGTTCGTTAAATTATCTTATGTAATAATAGACCCTGGAACTGGGAAATGGTCTATCTTTAAAAAAAACTATTGAATTAATTTTATACATTTAATAAACCTAAACACAACCAAAAAAACAACACAAAGTACATAAAAAGACAAAAAAAATAAAACAATAAGTAAAACACAGGTAGGTTTAGGGATTGTGATCCACTAAACCCTACTGTGGCAACCCTAAAAAAAACTGAACAAGTTCTCCTAACTTTCACGAACTCATCTCTAGTTCTCAATAACTTTAAATTCTAGATGGTACTAAGTTTACTTAAACAATATTAAACAAATAATGTTAACTTAAAACTAATCATATAGGATCAATTAAAATATGCTAAATCAACTATAATAGGTCTGATCGAGCGGCTAATTGTCTATTTCACGATAGAAGTCAGAGAAGTAGATAATTTATAAAAAAGAAACGTTAAACATTAACTCAATACAAAAATATATTCAAAATTATTATCTGGCTTTATTTTTCCTTTGCCCGGACTCTTGTCTATTTACTACTGGGATATTACCAAATGAGTACTCAAATATCAATGAGTACACCTACTGGTAATTCTGTGTCCCTATGCGGGGGTACCCAAAAGGTCTGGAATCTGTACTGACCGGGTACTGTGCAAAGTGGCCCCAAAAATAGTCCGGTTTGGGTAATAGTTGGGCTCGGAAATAATTAGTTCTACAATGGCCTGGTCCCTGATTGACCGGATTCTCTAATTACCGGGTCATAAAACCCTGTGCAGGAACATCAGAAAAAATACACTTTTACATATCTATGTCGGAAGGATAAGGAGACGTCCGTACACCTCGAGATTTGAAGCTAGACTGTTTTGGTCTTGTCCTGAATGATATAGGTGCGCTTTCAAATAGAATTCGCCCAAAATTATCTTACCAGTAGCGGCTGATAATTTGCAAACGCTGCAAGGTATATCACTAGGACTTCAACGGGGTTTTAGAAAGAATTGCTGATTTTGATTTTTGTTTGCGAATGAAAAAATTTATCAAAGCCAAGGACACGGAAGGTAAGGGTTTCAAGTAACTTGGAAGTGTTTTGTAAATGCAGTGAAAGGATTTCTAGACAACAAAAAAGATGAAAACTATAAAAGCCTTATAAATAAGCATTTGAACGCCTGTGAAATACTAGGGTGTTGTATATCCTTAAAACTATATTTTTTTCCTCCCATTTAATTTTTTTTCCGAAAATTTTGTGTGTAGAACATCAGGATGATACCATAGACGCTGGAACTCATCCATGTTGGGCAACTACTGCTGGTTTTTAACAAGAGATGACAAGAGGAAAAATCGAAAGTTTTTGTTGCTGTGTGACATCTCGTGTAATATATTTTTTATTCACATAGTCCAGTAATCAGTAGTGAGTTTGCGTAGATTTAACTTACTTTACATGTTTATATTAAATAAATATTAGATTGTAAAAATATTTTGTCTCATTGTTTTATCCCACCACCAACCCCCGTAACAATGTTTATCATTTTCGGATTTATGACTACAAAATACTTCATATACACCTATTTGCATCAATGTTATCTCAAAGAAGTTTAAATTTGTTGACTCGTATTATTAATAAATCAGTATTTAAATATAAAAGTAACGAATTGACTTCGTTAATGTTAATCCACGCGGTTCGACAATAGTATTATATGCCTGAAATGTTCAAGGTTATTCTTCAACGCATGCGCAATTGTATTACCAGAATATATCTGACAAGTAACGCACTCTTCATGTTGAGGTTGGAAAAATTTCAGACTACACTCTATTCCACATACGTCTCTATTCCACATAGATCTCTACTCTCTATTCCAAATACGAATTGCTAAACGTAATTTTTACTAAATAAAATTGTTCCTCAATTTTTTTCAAAAAGTTTGACGAACTTTTGCATCAACCCAAATGCAGAACGAAAACTGCATCGTACACTCGTACATCTCTTAAAATTTCAACTTATTCCGAACGAGCGTACTAAATTTAATAAAACCCCTCAAACCAGGTTGTTTACAAAATAGTATAAAATTCAAATCAACATGGAAGATTTTATTACATGTAAAACTAAAAGTGTTAGAGGATTAATAGTTATTTTAGTGAAAACTACACCTCCCATAGTCATAAAATACTTTGTTGTTGTTAATCAACTGTCATCACTAGCTTTCACACTGTTTACTTGTTGATTGAATAAAAAAACTTGTATATTCACGCTTATATTTGTACACTGGGAGTGGCAAGGTGACTCCAATAGTCCTCCTACTCAAACGTCAACTTACAACTTACAGTATTACCATAGAACATTTAGCACAAGTATTTAACATACTTTCCAGCTTACCACAATAATATTGCTATCGCCTTTCCTGTTGTGTCATGTCGACCACATTCTCTTCCAGATAAACAATAAAACATAGGAAAGTCGTAATCCAATTCAGGAAAACTCAACTATATATCGCCTTCTTGACTATCAGGTATATCAGGTATATAACATTCTCTGGTGTAGATTCTTCACACAAAACACCTGGGTCAAGTTGGTAGCGTGTTGAGAGCTTCGGTGTAAGGTAAGGTGCGCCACAGAAGGCATTTTTGGTACATCATCTGGTTATTGTTAACTGTTAATGACATCTCTTCGCCAATTTCAAACTTTGGAGAGTGTTGGGTCACGTGGGAAGAGAGACAGTTCCTACTCGGCGCATGTGTTGAGCATTATTAACTTTTGACCCACCCGCCGTATTCGCCAGACTTGGCCCTTTTCGACTACCACTTGTTTTCATCAATGTCTCACGCACTTTCCGTGAAACACTTCAACAATTACGGATATGTCGAAAAATGACTGATAACTGGACCACCTCAAAAGTTGTACGATTTTTGTAAGAGGGCATCCACAAATTGTCAAAGAGATTTGAATTTTTTATACCGCTACCCTGAAATATATTTGTTCTTCATTTTTCAAGTCGTTTAAAAAAAAAGTGAAAAAAGATGATTAAAGGTGAATTTTTTACTACAGGAACATTTGCTAATAAAAAACAACTAGAAATAAAAACAAAGAAATAAATAATTCCTAGAAAAAAGAACCAGATAACAATATAACAGTAATACAAACAGACATAGTGAATATCTGTTTTTAACTATAAATGATATACTTTCTGGAGAGACTGTATGTTCATGTTCAAGCTTCGGAACATTTCTCAGGAAAAAAAACTGATGCTCCTCGACGTAACTTCAAGCACGTCAAATTCTCGCTTTGAGCGACACAAAACCCAACAAAAATCTCACCACAAAATTCCCGCATATTATCCAGTACGGAGTCAGGAATTTGCTTCTGCTAGATCTAATATTTATCATGCCTGCGTCTCAAACTTTAGATATATCTGAATGCTTAAAATACCTGCCTTGGGGAACGATGTCGTGGCAGGATTGCATTTGATAATCGGAATTTAAAGGTTCAGGAAAAAAGGAGACCTTAACGTTAGGAACTTATGATTCAACGAGGTAGGACTTGAAGACTTGAAGAATTTTTTAATTTTTTAATTCGGTTATAGCGAAGCGGTTTTTTAAATTTTTGAATGAAACACAGAATTTGCGTTGATTGTAAAAAACTATTGATAATTGAAACATAATTTATGACAAATAAACACGGAAGATAATATATACCAAATGACCACCTCTTGCAGCTCCACAGACGCCCACCCTTATTGTCAAGATTTTGAATAATTGATGTATGGGTATAACCTTGGCTTTGCCTCAGCAATGACTCTAATTATTTCATACTTTAGTTCAGGAATCAATTGTGGATTGTTATAGATCTGGCTCTTCTCGTAACCCCCCCCCCCCCCCCCCCAAAAAAAAAATAGTCCAACGATGTCAAATCTCATGCTCTTGGTAGCCAATTAACAACATCCTTCTTGCAATAATTTGTCCAGGAATTTTTTCTGTCAATAAATCAATTGTTTAATTAGCAGAGTGAGGTGTAGCGCCATCCTTTTGGAACTACATATTCTCCAGATTAATATTATCCACAAAAATCCAGTTATTATATCACAATATCGAACACCATTCACAGTTACAGCTCCACCAACAGCATTCAGAAAGAAAGATGGCCCAATTACATGTCCTGACCATAATGCACACCAAACAGTGACTCGTTTAGAATGTAAAGATTTCTCATGAATCAATCGTAGACTTTCCTCACCCCAAATGCGGCAATTTTGTTTATTAACATAACTACCAATTTGAAAAAACAATGATTTTTTGAGAAACATCATCTGTTTGTTCTTGTTCGATCCAGTTGAAAAATGAACAACGTTTTGAATGATCGAGTGGCTTTAGTTCTTGTGTTATTTGAACTTTATCTGCTTCCAAACCTAAATTTTTTCGGAAAATACGCTATGTTGTGAATTCACTAAGCCCAAATTGTTATGAACGTGGACTAATGGAAATTTCTGGGTCTTCAGCAATACTTTCACGTACCAAATCAACGCTCTCTTGTTAATGACCTCAACGACTACTATTTTTGAGCAATTCGATTGATGGTGCTTTCAGATAGACGATTTTGCAAACCGTAAATATCAAGTAATTTTCTATAAACATTATCATAAAATAATTCACCAATTTTAACGCATTGTTGTATTGTGTAAGACTCCATTTATATAAATGTCATACATTACACTTCTGAAATGAGACTAGACCTTGGAGAATTCACAACGCCATCTGTGTTTGATTCAAGAATTAAAAAAACCTCCCAATTTGAAAGCCCCGTTAGGATACTGATATTGGTATTTGTAAATAGTCCATTAATATTTGGGGGAAATTTACGATACCGTGTCTGTTCTTTTTAAATACATTTAAACTTTATGAAGTTTAACCTTTACGTAAGAAAACAGGAATAGAAAATTGAGGATTGAGGAAAATAAAAATTTTTAAAAAGTGAACATTTTATAAGCTAAAATATCTCCAACAAATCAAATTTCGCACCCAATCAGTGCCTATATCTAGATTTACGACATGCACATCTCCCTAATAACAAAAATCTCTAATTGCAAGTCTATTCATTTAAACTCGTTGGGTCTCCAACTGCATGGAAAATCCGAAGTATTTCTAGGTAATATAGGAAATTCTCGAGAAGGTTTTTTTATCTTCACATTCTAATTAATAATAAAACTTAAAGGTGACACTTTGGCATTATAAAATTTTTAAATTTATGGCCCTGATTTTATTTAAACATACATTTCCTTATAGTTTCTTCGATGGATGTCATTAGACTACAAAGATCGTATCTAAGCCATCCTAACCTGTAATACGTACTAGATTTTTTAACATTTATATTCAAGTCCTTAGACAAATGTTCAAGTTTCTCAAATACTTTTGGATGCTGGTAGTGTGGTTTAAATTTCAAGAATGTGCATGATAGTGAGAAATCAGTTTTGAAGCCATAGAACTAGTTTTACATCTTGTTAAGGAGGATTCTATCAGGGGTACTCATAATATTTCGCGACAAGGTGGAGTATCCTATAGGATTGTACGTAGAGCATTACTTTTATCATGTAAGGGAGAGTTGGATAATTGCGCGCGGTCGATAATAAACGAGTCGATAATAAACGGCGCAGCCCCACATAACAACAAATCTGCCTATGGTAAACAAGCCGCCCCCCACGCGACAGTAGCCGATGACCTGTGATTGAAGCATCACCTGCCACTAACAACTGTCGCGCGGATTTCTTATATTTTTTGTATAAATAAAGGATCCAGGTTCCAGTATACCTCGCCTAAGGTACTGGACAGGTCACGGGTGGTGGATAGTGAAAGTTCCATTAGATATTAATGGACAGCTGCGAATATCTCAAAATAAGCAGCCCCGAACCAAGGCAAAAAAAAAACTAAATCCACTTAGCGTCTGACTTGTATCAAGCGGTTGAGTGTTCAGCGTCTGTTCACCAGTGGTGAGGCGGATATTTAAATTCTGAAACTAACCCCTCCAGTCTTAACCTCTGAACCGTCATGGTTCAAACCTTTAATTCAAAGTACAAGATGAAGCGTTCTAGTAATTACAAAATTACCCCAGGAGATAGACAATCCTCTGCCAGCTTTGCTGGTACAACCGGACTTTCGGATTCTGGGGCGTCCGGGCTAACTAAACCGGAGTCGGAGACCTTTGGCCAACGTCTGAAATCGAAAACAAAAACTTTCTTTGTAACGGTAAAAATCAATTCTCTCCTGCGTCCAGGAAAACTACACGAATTGGGGCGACAATTAATTCAGCAAAAAATCCAAATTATAGCTTTGCAAGAAACTAGATTGACAGATGATAACACCTTGGAATTCGGCAACTACAGACTTTTTAAAAGTAAAACGAACAAAAGAATACTCAAAAATACACCACATCTTGGAGTTGCTTTCGCTATCTGAAGAAACATTCTTGGTTCTATAACTAATGTCCAGCCAGTAAATAATCGACTAATGACACTATCCCTCAAGTGTGCTAACAAAAGCTATACATTAATCAATGCACACCTCCCAGTTATTGAAGAAAATAAATCTAATCCTGATAAAGTAAATAAGTCCTGGGAAATTCTGGAAAAGACTATCTCTAACATTCCGTCTAACCATGTAAAAATCCTATTGGGTGATTTCAACGCCCAACTAGGGAAAGAAAAAAAGTACAGGAAAACAGTGGGCAGTTTTCCCGCTCATAAATGGACTAACCATAATAGTAGAAGATTGGTTGAATTATGTTCGCAATTTAATCTAAAAATAATGTCAACCCATTTTATGAAGAAAATAACGAAACAAAAGACCTGGAGGTGTCCAAACCCGTACATGGGTGAATTTCAAATTGACCATGTTGCCATTTCGTACCCCAATTATCAAGAGATTTTGAATGCTCAAGTCAGGAAAGGAGCAAATATAGACACGGATCACTACTTGACTAGAATCAAACTTAGCTTAAAACCACGAAAACTTTTTCAAAAGAGACTGCTTATACCAAAGTTTGACCCAACGAAAATAAAACCAGCCCTAACAGAAGAGCTTTATAAACAATTAGTACAGAACTGGCAAGAATTGAAACAAAAAAATATTAAAACAGCCTTAAAGTTGGTCCCTTTACAAAAACGTAGAAAACATCCGTGGTGGGATAAAGTTTGCGAGCAAGCAGTAAAGCATTCAAAGATTGGAACAGTCAAAAAACAGCAATAAACTATAACATATTTTTGGAAGTAAGAAAATAAACATCGAAGCTAATTAGACAAACTAAAAGAAAATATGAAAACAATCAACTTAATTAAATATAAAAAAAGATTTCCAAAAAAATAACACCCGAAACTTTTACAAAACATTTAAAACTAAATTAACAGGCTATCAACCGCAAAGTGTTTGCTTCCAAAAGGAAAACGGACAATTAGCTCTAAATAACCAAGACAATTGCAAAGAACTTGCGAAATATTTTGAACAAATACTAAACTGTCCTGAGCCCTTAAACAAATTACCAACACTAAACCCTAAACAAACCAACCCAGATTCATTACCCCCGAATGAAGATGAAATAATTAGGCAAATCAAGCGGCTTAAAAATAACAAAGCTTCTGGTGAAGATGGAATCACTGCTGAACTTTTGAAATCCGCTGGTCTAGGTACAATCAAGGAAATAACCAAAATTTTACAAGAAGTTTGGCGAACCGAACGGATTCCGGAAGATTGGAAAGATGCTCTAATCCATCCACTACATAAGAAAGGAGATAGAACGGATGTAAACAACTATAGAGGGATATCTCTTCTCCCAGTTTGTTACAAGATTCTATCTCAATGTCTACTAGACAAAGCACAGGGACAGTTAGAACCTAACATTGATGGAGATAACCTACTGATGGAGATTGAACCGGGAAGGAGGCAAATGTTGAAGAAGGTCAAGGCGTACTGACGGGCTATAGCACCACAGGAAGAATACTTGTCACTGTTTGACGTGGTTAAAAGGATGTTAGCAAAATAGTGACCAATTTTAAGGAATCAATAAGATGTTATTTTCAAAATTTAAATGGAAACTCCTTAAGTTTTTAATTAAATATATCTAGTAAAGAGAACCCTATGCTGAAAGATGTTATTAGTTTGTATTATAAACTTATGAGGAAAAGGTTGAAAGAGGTCAAGGTTGGTGTGCTCTAACAACACAGTAAGTTTATTTGTAAGTATAGTGAAAGGATTTCTGGGCAACAAGATAGATGAAAACAATAAAAACCTCAAAGATGATCTCTTGAAAGCCTATAAAATATTGGGTTGTCGCGTGTCCTAAAAATGCATTTTTTACAATCCCATTTGGATTTTTTCCGGAAAATTTGGATGCAATAAGCGACGAACAAGGAGAGAGGTTTCACCAGGACATAATAAAGGACCAGGACAATAAAGGGTAGCGTACATGCTTTCATGATCTGAATATTACAGACAAGGATAGAGCGACTCATATGGGAGAGACCGAGGAGAATCATGAAGGAGCGAAGAGGTGGTAACAGAAAAAGAAATATACCAAAGAGGCAATGACAGGGCAAAAGAACTACCACCGACCCCTGAAACAAAAAAAACTGTACGAGTTACAATAATTAGCTTCATTTTCGCTTTCGAATTGAGGACTATAAAATACTTCATATAGGGTAGAGCGGGGCTAGTTCGTCATAGGGGCAAGTTGTGTAATCGAAATATCTCAAAAACTAAGCAACCTTCAACAAAAGTGTAAATGTTGAAAAGAATGGGATATGTGAGAGGAATACATAGTGCGACTGTCAATTACTGACAGAGCGAACAAATTAAGAACCTTATTTTGCGCCACTCTGTACTTTGTTTTAAGGAAGTAGGTAGATACAATAAATTATTTTCATAAAGAACCAAATATTTTTATTTCGTCACAATGAGTAGATAAAATAATTATCGCACTCTTTACATCAGAGTTCGTTGGATATAATTAAGTGGAAAATTCGAAGTATTTCCAGGTAATAAGAAATTTCGAAGGGGTTTTTAACATTGCTTTCTAATTCATAATAAAAGTTGACGTGACACTTAGGCATTATAACCATTTTGAAATTTATGGTCTTGATTTTATTTCAAACAGATGTGTCCTGTATAAGATGGAAAAAGAGATAATGTCTGACCTATCCTAATCCACATCTGATATCAGGTTTTTTTATAATACGGAATACAAAGATTTTATTATTATTTAACCAATTTAACAGAAAATAGGGCTTATTCCATTCCAATTAAATCAATAATTTGATAATATTGTTATTCAATATACAATATATAATAATATTTGTTATCCAATTAAATGTCCATGATTCAGGCACAGTAGATAATTCAAATTGTCATACTTTTTATCTAGAAACTCATTGGATATCTGACTAAGCAGAAAATTCAAAGGTTTTCTACATTCTCAAAAAGTCATTGAATCTGTATCTTGTGCGTAGTCCTGCCCAATTTTCTGTCCCTTGTGCATAAGTGTGTCTTCTTCCTGCGGTGGTATATCCCATTTTGAACCTTGACCTCCTTCAACCTTCGTTTCCAACGGGATCGATCAAATTTGCTTCCCAGATACGTAAATTCCCCCCCAACTTCAATTCTCACCATCAATTATCAATTTCTGTACTCTTCTTGGAACAGTTTCTTTTTTCCATCACCTTTGTTTTATTTATATTTATTTCCAAACCGGCCCTTTTGACTTTCACCTTTATTTTATCACAGGTCTCTCTTAATAATCTTCTCGATCGTGTTAATGTGTTTAGGTCATCTGCGTATAGTGCGTTTCAAGATCTATCGTTGACCGATTGGCTGCAATAAACTCTTAATAACCCCTGCCGTAACGAAACCCGGCGAAGTTGCAATAAACGTAAACAGAACCGGGCCTAATAAAATAAAAGGTAAAAGAGATTCGAAATCGTTTAGTTTAGTTCGCATTCTTTTTTTAAACAATGGTGCAGTTCTATAATTTTGATTGTATTTTTTGTTATTCCAAACGTGCTAAAAATGAGGCGTTCTTGGTAAGATAATGATCATTGTGGCTCCGGTAGTGCTAATTCTAAAAGAAAACATTTATCGCCCGGTGCTAGGCAAAATGTTAACAATGTGTATGTTTCTTTATTGAATAGGAGGCTTAATGTAAATGCAGTAAATGATTCTGGTAAAAGAACATGTGTTGACGAAAGTGACAAAGACTTAATTCGAAGCAAAATGTATGAGATGTATGAAAAGCAAACTATGGCTACATTGCAATCATTGCAACAGCAACTAAGGAAAGATGAAACCAACATTCTTTGCAGCAGAACTAGCCTCCAGAGAATATTATCTCAAATGGGTTTTGTATATCGGACCATCTAATATTATTAATCTAATATTAATATAATTAGATCGATTGCATCAATGGGGGTTTGACTACTTAAACTCTATAAAAAAATACCGATTAGAAAATCGTTTCATTATCTACCTTGATAAAAGATGGTTCGATACACTTGAGAAGCCAGCAAAAGGATGGGTAGATACATCAAGAAAATTCCAAACCAAAAACCACAAAATTTGTAGAAATTCTAGAAAACTATCTCTTTTGCTATATATGGACGACTTAAAACTTTATGGAGAAACTAAATTCATCAATAAAAACAGTCGAAATATTTAGTAAGGATATCAAAATGTCATTCGGACTTGAGCAATGCTCCACTATCAGCATACAAAAGGGAATAATAAAATAACAACATTCAACAGTCTGCGGTGCACAAAGCATCAAAAGACTCATACAAATATTTAGGAATGCTTCCAAACCATAAATTTGATCATAGCCTATTAAAGAAGAATTTTTCCAGTTTGTACCAAAAGCGTCTAACAAAACTCCCTGAACACCAAACTGAACGGTGGAAACCTCATTAAAGCGATTAATGGTTGGGCGGTGCCAACTCTAATATATTCCTTTGGCATTGTTAAATGATCTGAAGCAGATCTGGATGAACTGGATAGATTGATACGAAGAGCATTGACAAAGCTCCGATGTTTACATCCCAATTCGTCTACAAAAAGGCTATATATTCCAAGAATGTTGGGAGGCAGAGGGCTTGTGATTGTCAAGAATCTTTGTCTCAACCAGGAGAATAGGATGAGAGAGCGTTTCATTAGTTCACATAGCACACTAATGAAACTGGTTGTAAAGAAGGACCAGGGTTTCACCGCTGAATCTAAATAGATAAAATCGTGTTGTAGAACAGCACTGAATGATATGAAATTGAAATGAAACATTTGTATCTAAAGTGGCTTACCAATGGACTATGATATCCAGAAACAGAAGGCTTCGCGACAGCTATTCAAGATAAGGTAGTAAGGACAAAAAAATATGAAAGTCATATACTACACATGGATGTTGTCGACAAGTGCAGGAAGTGCGCTGGTATGGGAGAAACAATTGAACACCTTATTGGAGGGTGTCCGGTCCTTGCCCCTAATGCTTACCTAGGCAGGCATAATCAGCTAGTGAAAATTATACACCAGCAAATCGCTTTAAAACACTCGCTATTTAATAAGATACCTCCACTATATTACAAGTACACGCCTTTCCCCGTACTCGAGTCAGCCGATACCATTCTTTACTGGGATAAACCAATTACAACAGATCGGATGTTTGACTATAATAGGCCGGATATTGTTCTAATTAACAAAAAGCAGAGGAGAGCTTTCATAATTGACATTGCGATACCACTCCCTCACACCATCAGAAAACCGGAAATGGAAAAGGTCACAAAGTATGAAAATCTTGCATTTGATCTGAAAAATCAATGGAAACTCTAGAAAGTGGAGGTGTTACCTTTTGTTATATCCGCCGAAGGTCTAGAAAGCGTAATCTTTTCCAAAAACCTAGAAATTCTTGGTGTTTCAAAATCGATTACCACAGTAGGACAACGAGCAGTTCTCTTACAAACCTGCCACATTGTTCGTAAGGTACTAAGCTGAATGGGAGGAGCTGAACTGCTTTTTCATCTTGGCATTTTAAACCCGACCAGCCTAGGCTGAGATGATCGATGAATCATGTTTGTGATAATAATTATTTTTCATCTTGGCGTTAGAATATCGACCAGCATGACCTGAGATTCTATAGCAAGGATGAGCAGAATAATAATAATTTAATCATAATTTAACAATTTTTTATTTTTCCCAAAATTATTCAGAAGTTAAACTACTTCGGCTCTGGCGCAATTTAAGAAACTAGGAATATTTTTATTGAGATTCATTGGAGTAATTAACATTTTGCCGAAGGGCAACGAAATATCTTGAAACGGACTATACCTTACTATCTATTTTTCTTTATCTATCGTTCCTCCATTTACATCTGTCTGTTTCGCTAGTGACTTTGATCAATATTTCACCCAGATATTCTAACGAAGTCGAAAAAAAAGTCCAGAGTTATATTCGACAAGAAAGATTCCAATAAAGAACCACGATCATTCAATTCTAATTACACTCTTCAAATTGGATCTCGTTGACTATTTAACAAATGGAAAAATATATGTATTTATAGGTAAAAGGAAATTCTCGCTGTCTTTTTTATCTTCACATTCTAATTAATAATGAAACTTGAACCTGACACGATGTTATTATATAAATTTGAAAGTTATAGCATTCATTTTATTTCAAACAGATATTTCCTCGTGTTTTCTTCGATGGAGATAATTAGGTTATAAAAATTAGAGAGAATGTCTAACCTATCTTAATAAACATCTTGAGCAGCAAAATTATTATATAAGAATCAACAGAAAATTTAGAACACAAGACAACGAGTTCGGAGATAAAGATATTCTGAAGAATATCTTAATTATTATACTCTTTATATTGAAACTCGTTGAATGTTTTATTAAATTCAGTATATATTTAAATAATGTCGATTATATCAAAATTTTCTTAAATTTTATTCATGGACGGGGTAAATATTAATATTACCATGCTAAACTTTGTCGGGTCAAAGGAAAAAAAAATAATTAGTACTCTCCAATAACGTTGCTCGGAGCCGTGTGCGTCTTTATTGAGCAACAAACGAAAGTTGGGCGGTAAATTATGGGCTTTTATTCGACGATCGTGGGGTGGTACCGCCGCCAAGGCCCATTAATAGAGAGGTTACGTACGGCAATTAATCCCTGAAAGCCGTAGCAGAAATTGGGTTTAACCTATCGTGTTTCGGAACGAGACCATTACCTCTTGATTGTACAACGCGTTAATTTAATGTTAGAATAAAATCGAAATATGGTTGAATATATATTTTTTCTGGATTGATTTTATAGTTTTTATTTACGATGTTAAATATAGAGGGCGCACCTTTTAGTGTTCCATTTTTTTTGCAAACATTTTTTTACAGTATTGCCATATATTTTTGGTTCAGTTATTATATGTCCTCCACAAATATAAAAAAATCCTTCTTTTGTTAGTGGTTATAAATTTGGTAAATTGGTAGAAAATTTTAACATCTTTTCAAGTTTTTGAATTTTCGCTCGATTTTTTAAGTGCTTTTCTATTAAACTCACAGCAAGGGTTTTTAAATATACATTTTATTAGTTTATTAAATTACCATCGCATTTATCCCTGCTATGTCGACATACGGATAAAAAAGTTCGGGGGGCCATCTTCGTGTAATCCTGCTAGTAGCATCGGCTGCGCACATTTGGTCGACCATATCTATGCCCCCTTTAGTTTCATTACAATTTATATTAACCGCAGACTTATTGGTTTATGGATCTATTTCCCTGGAGCAGTACATGGTTGATAGTAGCAGTACAACTTTATTCTTCTTTTGAAACTACTAAAACCATTAAACATTCATCTTGAAAACCAAACAAACAAGATTTTATTTCTCTGTTGTTTGTTGATTAAAATTCTTGTAGAATTTCTTGGTTCTTTTCGATTTACCGTCCCGAAAAATGCCAACTGTTTTTTTGAGGTAACTAGCCAAATAATAGCTACTATAATAATTGTCTGTTGTAAGATTTCTGTTTGTATTTTCAATCGGCCTGACTAATCTCATGATACGGTCAAACGGTTTATTTGACTTCAAATAAAGTCCTGGCGTTTGTGTTCCGCAATAAACTTCAAAGTTCAAAGTATAAAATGTCTTTGCGTCACAAAGAGAATACATTTTGGCCCAAATTTTGCCAGGTTGTTGGCAATGTACTGGACAAAGCTGCAACGACCCCTTAAAGAGCGAAGCATTTAATCGATTGTCACATATTCGCTTACATTGTAATTGGCAATACACTTTACACTTTACAAATTGCTGATAAAAAGGACTATTACTTATTTATCTAAAAAATAAAGAAAGAAAATATACAGATACTTCTCAATGCAATTCATTCGTTCATTTAAGCGGAGACGCAGGTTGTTGTGTGTTCCACATGAGATTGTGGAACCCAACGGTTGGGTGTGTGATGACACTCAGCTATTGCTGTCTCATTCTCAAGAAAATATATCATCATCATCATCATCATCAGCCTGTGTCGATCCACTTCAGGATGAAGGCCTCTTCAGTATGCTTCCAACTTTCACGGTCCTGGGCTTTCCTCTGCCACTCGGGTCCAATATACTTAACGATGTCATCAATCCATCGTGCTTTCGGTCCATCGTGCTTCGCAGACGTTTGCGATCAAGCGGTATCCACTCCAGGATTGCCTTGGTCCATCTGTCGTCCCATCGCCTCGCCATATGGCCTGCCCATCTCCATTTCAATTACTTTACTCTTCCAATGATGTCACATACTTTCGTTTGTTCCCTGATCCATGCGCAGGACTTTCTGTCTCGTCTTTTAATGCCAAGCATACATCTTTCCATTTCCTTCTGTGCCACCCGAAGTTTTTGAATTGATTGCGATGTGAGTGTCCAAGTTTCACTTCCGTATGTCATAACGGGTTGAATGCACTGATCGAAGACTTTTTTTCAGACAAAGTGGGAGTCTGCTCTTAAACACTATGTTGAGCCTGCCAAATGCCTGCCAGCCACATTTAAGACGCCGTTCCACTTCCCGGGCGGTATTCCCCTCCGTTGAAACCATCTGCCCAAGATATATAAAGCTGTCCACAAACTCCAAATCCCTTCCTAAAACTGAAATTCTTCTGTTCTGAGCGAAGTTATTGAACATAACCTGACACTTTTTCAGGTTTATTTTCAAGCCAAATGCTTCCCCAGCCCTTTGCAGTTCTTGTATGCGTTTTTGCAGCTCTTCTGGGTCTTGTGAAATGAGAACAATATCATCTGTAAATGTAAGATGGTTTACGTTTGCACCATTGATCTTTACACCATTCTGTTCCAAATCCAGTTTACAGAATACTTCTTCAAGGCCAGCTGAGAAAAGAATAAACGATATTGCGTTACCCTGCCGTACACCTCGTTCTACATTAATTCCCACTTCAAGATCATCAAGGTGAATCGTGGCTGTAGCTCTATCATATATTGATCCTAATAGGTTTACATATGCTTTATCTACCCCTTGGCTAAGCAGTGCATCCATTATCGCATGCTTTGAGATGGAGTCAAATGCTTTTTTGTAGTCGATAAAAGCCAAGCGCAGTGGCATGGTGTATTCCTTGTGCCTTTCTATGGCCTGCTGTCTAAAACGCGGTTCTACCCGAGAACCTAGTAATTTTAATATTGCTTCCGAACATATATGTATGTATAATATATATATATATATATATATATATATATATATATATATATATATATATATATATATATATATATATATATATATATATATATATATATACATATATTTACAAATTAATTAATAATGAATGAAATACTTTTTTAATTGGCATTATAAAAGAACTGGTACCAAATTTGGATTAAGTTAGGTCAGACATTCTCTTTAGTTCCCTCTTATACATTATGCGTATATTTATAGATGGCTATATATGAAATATAGATAGATGGATATTATGAAAAAAACATCTGTTTGAAATAAAATATCAAGACTAAACACTTGAAAATTAATACCAAACTGTCACATTGCAATTGGATAATTAATTAGAGAATTACCTGGAAATAATTCAAATTTTCCACTTAGTTATATGCAACGAACTTTGAGGTAAACATTGTAACATTCTCAACAACAAAACCATTCGTTGAAAATTCAATTGTTAAGTAAAATAAATAATTTTAACGATGTCTCGTTACTTTTTAAAATGAGTGATATATTAAAGGAGCTAATGTTATCTCCGACTTAGTTATCTCGTGACTTATGTTATTTTTTTGTAATGACGCAGAAAATGTCTTACAGAAAAAAATGAACACAGAAGAACCGTGCATGATTCTGTCAGTAATATAAGGAAAAGACAAGCGAAACGTGGACACGGCCAACATAAAATAGGACAAGCGACATCACGATCCACGGATTCACGTTAAGATAAATACGAAACGAGTTTCAGCTTCAACAACGTAGATAAAAACGTAATTATAGAATGTTGTCAATAGAAAAATCTTCGTCATTTTCTTAAAGAAAAAACTTTTACTCCGCATAGGTATCATATTGTGGTCCTTCTGGAAAGTTGAAAAAGTGTTGAATTTTAACTTAAATGCATTCGAGGGTTAACAGTCATCCAAACACAGATTCGAATTAATATTTTTAAAGTATTTGTTGTATAGAGTGATTTTTTTTTAGTGCGTCCGAACTGTAAATTCAAATAAAACAACATACAAATTAGATGCCTTGAAAGTATTTGTTTCATGTGAAATAACATTCAGTGGTTGCTGGTTTATCGGTATAGACCAAAGAATTAACATAACCCCAAAGAAAATAATTTAAAGGCGTTAAATCGTATGATTTTAGAAATAATTTTCTCACCAAACTATTCCCTCAGTAAATCAATTGAGCCAAAGACACAACCAACAGCAGCCAACAACAGCCAACGCAACCTGTATAACACGTGGAGCCGTTCTGTTGAAATCACATCTCCTCCAGATCAATACCATTCAAATTCATAATTAAATAATCCTTGTTCATCGCTCCGTAACGATCTCCATTAACGAATTGATAAATTTAGGTCTTCATCGATACTGTCAGCAACAGCGACGATATTTTCTTCGAGACGCACAGTTTTTGTCTTAGTTTTATTTTAATATCGATTACACAAATCAACCAATTTAAATATTTTTTAGGTAACATTGATGAAAACAATTGTGTATGAAGTATTATGTCGTCCTAAATCCCATAATGATACGCTAGTTACTGTAACACGTATATTTATTTCACAGGGGATCGGTGGTGGGAAAAAATAGAAACGACATATTTTTACAATATAATATTTAATATAACTATGAAAAACGAGTTAATGCATGCAGACATTACTGAGGATTATGCGAATAAAAAATATATTACATGATATGTTATACAGCGGCATCTTCTTATCATATCCTCTTGTGTTCTGTAGCATCATCTCTTTTTAAAAGCCAGCAGTAGTCACCCAACATAGATGGAGTCCAGCATTCTGGTATCTTCCTTCCATCATCCCAATGTCCCAATGTCCAAATTGGAGTATAAAACATGCATTTAAAGAACATGCGACACCCTAGTATTTCATAGGTTTTCTAGAGTTCATCTATGAAGTTTTTATAGTTTTCATCAGTGGCTGCATTAGGCATCAGTACCTTCTTTTCAATTTTCAACAATTAGCTCTCGAAAATGTTATGGAAAGCATATAGATTATATTCCATTTGTGTCACCCGATGATCCAAATGTATCGGATATTGGATCATCTTCATCTGAAGAAGAGGAGGAGTTTGATTATCACCATCCTCTTGAAGGTGCGGAACCCCGACTACCAGTAGCTGACAGAAACTGAGAATCAGACTCCTAGCAAATTTCATGGAGCCACAACTTGACGATATTCCTGAAGGACAGCAGGTAACTGACAGGATTGATGACACCTGGGAATCGGAGGGCGAAATACCGCTAGCTATGTTAGTTCCAAAAAAGAAGAAGGACTATGATTAAAGCAGATAAAGGGAATTCAAATGTTATTCTAGAAAAAGAAACTTATGAAACAAAAATTAGAAAACTTTCTAGATAATGAATATATCGTCAAAATAAAAAATGACCCTACCATAAAAATTCAAAACAAGTTAAAATCAACAATAAAAAATATAAACACCATTTTGTCAAACGAAGATAAATATAAAATAGTCAATATGAATCCTACTCCTCCAAAACTGTACGGTTTAATTAAAATTCATAAAGAAAACTTTCCAATAAGACCGGTAATTTCATACACAAATAGCCCTTTAAGAAACCTAGCTTTTTACTTAAATAAAATCTTCAAAAACATAACGAATTTCTCGCCAAAACAGTCAATAAAAAACTCGGTGGACCTTACAAAAAAGGTTAGCAAACTATCTATACCAAAAAACGGGTTTCTAGCATCCTTTGACGTTAGCACCATGTTCCCGAATATTCCGAACAAGGATTGTGTACAATTAAAAGATAATTTACTCATAAAAAATAACATCAATCGAATTATTAAACAAGATATTTTAAAACTTTCTAAATTATGCATTAATGAAAATTATTTTCAATTTAATAACGTTTTTTACAAACAACAGGATGGTCTAGCAATGGGTTCCCCACTAAGCCCTTTATTATCAGAACTGTTTATGTCAAACATAACTTGGAACATAATTTTTTTTGGAACAGAAAATATATTGTTTGGGTTTAGATATGTAGACGACATTATGGTTTATTATACTGGAAATGACAGACAAATAGAAGGAACATTAAAGCATTTAGATAGTATCCATCCAAAAATAAAATTTACACTTGAAAAAGAATAAAATAAATCATAAATTTCTTGGACCTTTCAATATACAAACAAAATAATAAACTAGAATTTAATATCTATAGAAAACCCACATAGTCAGATATAACAATTACAAAACAATCAATCCACCCCATTACACATAAATATGCTGGATATAAATCTATGATCCACCGAGCTTTCACAATTGCACTATCTGAAAATAATATAAAAATAGAACTGCAAATAATAAAAGTAATATAAATAAAAGTTAGAAAATACCAAATATTTCTAAGATTGTCAAGCGTCTGCAAGAGAAGGATGGTTTTTATTTAAAAGCTGATAAGGGAAATAAGGTTGTAGTAATGGACAAACCTGATTACTATAAACGCGTTGAAAAATTAATTCAAGACGGTCCTTATAAATTATATCTAGGAATATATACTAGGATTCCTAGATAACTACGATTATCTAGGAATCCATTGTCAAAAATGATTAACGAAGTCAGAGATACATTGAACATACATTGATATCTTGTAACAGCCTTATTTCTCCTTCTCTGAAAAGCAAACTACATGTTTATAATCCAAAAGTGATTTATTAATTTTAAGATTATTTAATTTTCCTTTAAATAAAGATACTTATAACAAAGAATTAAAATGAATTAGAGATGTAGCTGAAGTGAATGGCTATAATAAGAACATTGCAGATAACTTAATTAGAAAACATAACTTCAGAAAATTATTGAAAGAATCTTCGACTTTTCAAAAGGATCAGAACACAAAGAAATTAATGGTAAAACCATTTGATGCCCAATTAACAAGAGGGCTATACACAATTTTGAAAAAAGTGGACATTAAGTTTGTGTAATCCAAAGGATAAAGTCGAGCAACATGAAAAGTCGAGGATTTACGAAATTAGTTGTCAAGACTGTGATCGAAGGTATATTGGGCAAACAAAAAGATCCATATTGACAAGATATAAAGAACATATTACCCACATTAGATATGGGAGAAATGAAAAATCTTGTGTTACCCAACATGCAATCGAACACGACCACAGTATAGATATTAGTAATTTAAGACTAATTAAAAGTGTTAATAATAATAATAGAGCTTTGGATGCATATGAAAGCATTCAAATAGAAAAATGTAAGAAAATCATGAACCGAGATGAAGGACCTATCCTGTCCAGACAACTTTTTCAATTATTAATGTACGGCTTAGTAAACTTCACGGTTCATGATTTTTACACGCTTCGTTATGTAGAGTTTTTCATATAAATAGTACATAGTTTAGTTTTAGAATTAGATTAAATCATCTTCTGATGATTCTAACATGGCTAGCGAAACGTGCGCCGAGCAGTTCAAAAAAAGTGATTTGGTTTTTAATGGTAAATCTCTTCAAGTTTAGTGTTTCACACCAAAGGTTCCAATAGAAGAATTGAAAGTATAAAATTATTTTATTCGTTTTAAAGAAGAAGTCTCTATCGTTACAGTTGGACCAAAACTTTCAGGACCAGACTTTGCGCACAATCAGAACCCTGTTTTTACTGAGCTTCGACAAACAATTACTGTATTCTTTCCTTTTGAGTACATTAAAAAGTACTTTGATCAATCTCTGTTTGAAGATATAGTCGAACACGTAAATCTTTATTCTACGCTAACTGGTTATTCACTGAATATTACCGTGAGCGAAATATTTTTTCTTAGTATTGAAATACTAATGGAGATAACAAGTAAAGTAAAGTTTTATGGTTAGAGCCGCATCAGCAACTGAGAAGGTTATTTAGCGACTGGACCTACAGCTTAACGTGGGTTCCGAATCACGGTCGTCAGCTACCGGAAACCCCGGTCAGCACCCCCCTCCGGCTATCAACCCTTGGTTTTGTGCTTAACCGAAAGAATCTCGAGAAGCCTACCGACTGGCGAGTGACCAACGTAGAAAACCTCTCAGAAGGCATCCGGCCCTACCCAGCCTTGAACTGGCGTGACTGAGGGGTGATTCTTTGTCAGATTTTACATTCTTGCCTAGAAACATTCACAATAATTTTTAGAAAAACTTTTTTGCCTAGTACGGGATTCGAACCCGGTCCACATTAACTGCCGTAACGTAAGGCTGACGCCTTAGACACCACAGCTAACGTGGCTCCAGAGATAATAAGTATTTCATCAATAGATGATTATTGGGCTGTAGAAATCAGATATCCTTTGATAGCTAATGTAATACCAGTAAAAAGATTTCAAAAACTTCGTCGGCTAATTAATTTTCAGGATAACAATGCCAACACAAATGCAGATCGTTTATTCAAAGTTCGTCCAGTTTGAGTGTTCAAAATGAAAACTTGTTTTCTAGAGATAAAATGATGTTGGCATACAAGGCTATTAAAGCTGGAAGTCTTCGACAATATAAAAAAAAACCTACAAAATTGTGATCTAAAATGTTTGTCAGGGGCGGAGTTTCTGGAATAATGTATGATTTTCTGGTTTACGCTGGAACTAAAACCTTCGACATTATCAATTTTAAATTGGAAAAACCTTTTGGCTTAGGAGGTAAACTAGTTTTAGCGCTATACAAAAATATATCGAATCCCCAAAAAAGTACGGTATATTTGGATAATTTCTTCACTTTGAATTTAGTTGCCTTTTTAGAACATGAATATAAGATATCCAGTTTGAGCACTTACGCAGTAATCATTTGAATTGGTGTATTTTAGAAAGCGATAAGACTATCAAGTCGACGATATCAATGGATCAATTCTTCTGTTGGAACCTTTGGTGTGAAACACTAAACTTAAAAAGATTTACCACTAAACACCAAAACACTTTTTTGAACTTCTCGACACACGTTTCGCTAACCATGTTAGCATCATCAGGAGATGATTTAATCTGCTTTAAGATGATTTAGATGATGTTTAGTGGTAAATCTCTTCAAGTTTAGTTTAATATCAATGGAGTTGATGTTGTAAAGTGGGACGATTCAAAGTGTGTTACTTTAGCCCGTTCCTGCGTCTCCCATAGTCCTATATTTCTTGTAAAAAGATTCATAAAAAAAAAAAAGAAAAAAGTGGGTGTAGAATGTCTTCAAATCATTAGGCAATACAACAATTATATGGGAGGAGTTGATTTAGTAGAGTAGTTTATTGCTCTTTACAGGTTGCCTTTCAAATCACGAAGATGGTACTTGGGGATATTCGCGCAGCTAATTGATATAGCAGTCAATAATTATTGTCTTGTTTATAGAAGAGATATGGATTCTTCGTAAAACGTTCCGTAAAAACCTACCGATAACTCTAATAAAATGTAATCAAATAAAATGGTAAAAACTAGTTTACTAGTTCCAGTCGCTCCACGACCCCCTTCTGATGTTCGTTTTGACCTGATTAGTCACTTTCCCAGTTTTATGGAAAAAGGAAGATGTAAACTCTGTGCCATCGGACAAACAACTGTTTTCTGTACTAAATGTAATCTGAGACTGTGCATTGTAACAGGAAGTACACGAGTCACTGAATAGGTAATGATGTTATTGACAGGATATATGAAATGAATAGTTTTATTATAACATTTTTTACAAACTATTTTATTTATAATATTTATCTCTTTGATGACACTGTGGTTCAAACTCAAACTCTGTACATTAACAATCCAATATCTCACCTGTTTTAAGTCAACTGTAATTGTGACGTATTCATATTCAGCCCCATAATGTAAAGCAGGACTCTGCCACCATTTATTGCTTCCATCGATTGCAAAATTGATGGAATGTCTTTTGCCTTGATCTGTGGCATAGTCGTCACACACACCACATCGTCCTCTACCGTTTTCGGTTAATTTACAGAATTCTTCACGCCCATTTAATCCACAAGTAGCGTTAGAGGAAATAACTGCTTTTGTGGCTAAATTGAAGACGGAAGGATAGAGGGCATGGCCTGACGTTGAGGTAGAAGAAGAAGTAATGCCTCTTCTTAGTTGGGCTCCTCCCGTCAACTGATTCCTCAAATGTTTCAAATCTGAAATGAGAAAATAAACCAATTTTATTTATATATTTATATATTATTTATCTTTTTGTTTTTTTTTATATTTTATATATTTTTAAAGCCAAGCCTGAATATTTAGAAGGGACTTTCCAGCCAAATGAAGGTGAAAACATACTTGACTGGGAAAATCTTGCCCAAGAAGAAAGTGACATAAGACCTGTTACCCCAAAAGAAATTGCATCAGAAATTGAAGAAAACATCAACACAAAAAAAGCCCCAGGGTTTGACTTAATCACGGGAGAAGTCATGAAACAGCTTCCTCGTAAAGCTATAGTAAAACTTACATATCTTATAAATGCATCTTTTAGATTAAAGTATGTACCTAAGATATGGAAAGTAGCAGAAATGATAATGATCCCAAAACCCGGAAAACCACCGAATGAAGTTTCATCGTACAGGCCAATCTCCTTGCTACCTGTTATTTCAAAACTGTTTGAAAAAATATTCCTTAAAAGATTGAAGCCAATCATTGAAGATAAAAACATAATTCCAGACCATCAGTTTGGATTTAGAGAAAGCCACTCAACTATAGACCAGGTTCATAGGATAACAAATATAATTGAAAAGTCACTGGAAGAAAAAAAAATTGTTCTACCGTATTTCTCGATGTGGCCCAAGCCTTCGATAAAGTGTGGCATGAGGGCCTCAACTACAAATTAAACAAGCATTTGCCTAAACAGTTTGCGCAATTATTAAAGTCTTATATCTCAGATAGATATTTCAGAGTTAAACAGGAAGATGCATACTCTGAACTAAAAAATATTAAAGCAGGAGTACCGCAAGGTAGTGTATTGGGACCAGTCCTTTACCTATTATATACCAGTGATATTCCTGAATTAGACCCAGACACGATAGCAACATTTGCTGACGATACTGCTATTATGGCTGTAGGCGTAGACCTACAGCGGCAATAAACCTGCAAACCTCAGTTAATAAAATTAACAACTGGACTAAGCAATGGCGAATCAAATTAAATGAGTCTAAATCCGCCCATATTAATTTCATGAACAAAAGAAATCAACATATCCCCGTTAGTATAAATAATATCCAAGTACCATATGCTAATACAGCAAAATATTTGGGTATAACATTAGATGCCAAGCTACGCTGGAGGGCTCATGCCAAAAAGAAAAAAGAAGAACTTGACATCAAATTTAGAAAAATGTATTGGCTGCTTGGACGAAATTCCCCTCTATTAGTCTACAACAAAGTACTCTTGTACAAACAAATTCTAAAGCCCGTATGGACATATGGCATCCAGCTGTGGGGTTGTGCCAAAAAGAACAACTTGGAAATAATCCAGCGATTCCAAAACAAAGTACTAAGGAACATTGCAAATGCCCCTTGGTATTTCAGAAACAGTGACCTCCATAGGGACTTGGAAATGGACACCGTTACCCAGACCATTAGCAGATTTGCCCAGAGTCACGAGCAACGACTTCTTCAGCACGTCAATGTCGAGGCCATCCAGCTCCTTGATAATGCAAGTCAAATCAGAAGACTTAAGAGGACCAAACCCTTTGAGTTGGTTTGAACGTTTGTGTTAGTAAACAAGCAAAGCATAGTGCTGGTGTATACGTTAATATTGGTGTAATTAAGTTATTGGATTTAATTTAAGGGATACTAGTGAGTAAGTTCTTAAAATCATCTTTTCTTTTGTAGTAACTTAGATTTGTACAACATTACTCATTGATCAACTTTGGTCAGATTGTAATTTTGGAAAACTTCCTCAGGGATGTTTTATAAATTAAAAAAAAAAAATTTTTTTTAAAGCCTATTTTATATTTTTATAGTTTATTTTATATTTTATAACTTTTTAGTGTTTTACAATTTAATCTCTTTATGTGCTATATTCTAATGTATATACCTGATTCAAATCCATGTAAGTCATAACGCTACATAAATAAATAAATAAATAAATAAATAACCAGCCATCGTACCCTTAAACTACCATCTATTCTGTTCCCGCCAAAATTGTTTGAATGGGAAATCTTGTAAAGCGGAATAGGAGGAGAAAAACAACCTGGTGACATGTCCTGAGAATAAAGATGCAATTTTTTGTCAAAAAGCATTATGGGCCAAACACCACATTGGAAAAAACTTGTAAATATTAATAAATACACTGTGCAACATTGCCAAATGTACCTAAAAATACGGTTTATACAGGATTTAAACAAAAACAAAACCACACCGGTAGACTTTTCTAGACAGGCCCCGTCCAAAACAAAAACAAATCATTAACGTATCCGTTCATACGTCATGAAAACGTCCTGGCCGGACCTTTAAATAAACGTCTTTTAATTGCTCGCTGTCTTCTACGAAAATAAATGCGGAGGCTACTTTCGGATGCCGTTAGAACTTTAAAGATACTGCGTATATAACGTTTTAACGGCATCGAGACATTAGATTTGAAAGGTTTACAACTATTGAAGATACCACATTGCCAAGCATTCGTCTGAGAAAATGATATAACTTAAATAAAAGGAAATAACTTTCGTAAATGTAATCAATGATTCTTTGTATTATTTTTAGCAAAAAGTTTTCTTAAAATACGTATCCAAAATGCAATAATTTCCGCGGAAATCAAGTCCGAAAGTTTTGGAATTTTCTTAAAAATTGACAACGTCGCACAGTGAATCACCTACTACAAGCTAGGTGTATAAAAGTCAATTCGAAGAATCAATTAATTGATGATCCCATGACAATAATAACGTATAATAAAGATATTTCGTTTACACATGCGATATTTTTTAACATTTGTAAAATGTACACAGTCCGTCTGATGAAAGAAGTGATTTGTTGAATCAGTAACGTCATTTTTGAATGAATTAGGTAATGTTACAGGAGCAGTGAAGGTGGACACACACATCAATAGCATTTCCTCTTATAACATACTTATATTCTTATTTTAAACTTCACGACGCCATATTACCATCATTAGGAGATAATTTAATTTAAATTAATCTAAAGATTAAGTAATCTTCTGATGATACTTATATAGTCAGCGAAATGGGCGTTGAGAAATTTATAAAAGTGATTTGGTGTTCACAAGTAGTGGTAGTGGTAAATCTCTTCGAGTCTAGTGTTTCACATAGAAGATTGCAATAGAATAATTGAAAAACATTTCCTTCAATATGTTTTACTTAGAGAATAAAAAATATTCGCTGGCGATTAGATCTGGGCAAGTTCTCATGGCGATTAATTTCTCAAGTAATCGTTGTAAATAAAGATGACAAGTTAAAACAATTTTTTTATGGACAGACATATATGGTGAATTTCTGATAATTTTGAGATTATCTCGCTTTAAAAATGTATTAACTAATTAAAAACTAATAAAAACTTAATATTCGCAGCATTATTGAGACGCATTCATATGAAATATTAATCATCACTTTTGATTTTCAAGCTTTTAGGTGCAGATTCGCTTGCCATTTTTCTTAAGTGCAGTGCAATCTTTTAATAATCTTTGTATTTCTTAGTGAATATTTTAGACCAATTTCGTGTGAGAAAAAAAAACGTGTAGATATCTTAGTTGCTCCTATAAAATTACCAGATAAATACCAAAATATATATCAATTAGATAATTTTCAAAAAAAAAAGCCGTAAAAGTGTTACTATTTACTCTCTGTCCAAAACTGCTATATTTGATTATATCAAGAAATAAGGCGACGAAGAAAACCGATATAATACTAGCAGACCCGGCCACGTGTCGCTGTGGCTAAGTTATACGTTGAATTATATTGTAGTAAACTATTCAATACAGTCAAATCATTATTAACGAATAAAGATTTAAACGTTGTAGCCGATGTAAAAACCCACGGGTTTCGTAGAGTTGATATTAAGCACAAATCAACATAAAACTTTCAATTTTATATTTTATACATCTCATATTTAATTATATTTTGTAATAAATAGATAATTTACAAAGTTCTTAGTTGATAACATATAACAATTAATTTTATAAATGAGGTAGATAGCGTAGATTATTCATTATTTTTAATAATTATATTTATCATTTTGAATTATAAAAATTTTCAGTTTTAATTTAATTCAGCGCTAATCAGCGCACAATATACTTGGTTAACCTGTCTCCTTCGATGTCTGATTCGATGATTTTCCCATACCTGCAACATATAGTTGCTGCTACACTGCACTGCAACATATAGCATGCAACATATAGTTGCACATGGAAAAAAAAAATGGATTTTCCAAGTCTAAGCCGCAAATGGACATTGTTTGGCCTTGAGATTTATTTATGGTCATGGCGAAAGCTAAACGAATTGAAAACTGAAGCCTTTTGAATGGTATCGAAGATTCTGACGCTATCATTGGAATACGTGGCAACAGGGCCACTTCTCCTTTAAACTTTCCAGTCAAAATGGTTGTTTCAAGAATATTTCTGATGATTTTTTTTGATGACCAAACGTGTACCGTTGCATAATCGAGGTGAATTAAACTTACGCAGACGAATAATAGGTGAACCAATCTTCAACCGAAGATTATGTGGTGGCATTCCGGGCATAACTAGAGAATTTAAAAATTGGAAAATTTACACTTTCGTTTTCATCAACAACAGTGTCGATTTATTTAAAAGACATCAGATCGGTTGCCATAATAGCTCCATTACTGATCCAGTTATGATCCAAATGATTATTTTGTATGTCCGGGAAGATACTCTCAATTATTTTTTTTTCTGAGCAACAGTGCAGAAATTGTCTGGCAATTTAATGCATTGCATATTTGGTTACAGTTTTATTCTACAGTTTTCAATATCTAGCAACTGTTCGGAAAATATTTGTGCCGATGTTTATGGTCAATCGAAGTGTTTCGATACTCCGCCATAAAAACAGAGAACCATTGAAATTAAATGAAAAATAATGCATCAAAAATTGAAAAAGCAGTAAATGTAAGTAAAGTAAAGCATGTAAGTAAATGTAAGTAAATGTAAGTAAATGTAAGTAAAAATGTAAGTAAATTTTGAACACACGTGTGACGTGAAATGAATTGTAGCATAAATGAAACGTTTGGACTCTTAGCACAGCGCCATCTTTTGGATACTTACCCAATCCGGATTCTAAAGAGTTGAAGCTTTATGTCGATAAACTAACTTACACCGCCCTCTGTTAGAAACTTTTGGAACTCACAGATAATTATAACCTTTTGTCATATAATAAACAAATAATTTGCAATAAAAAATATTGGGGCTAAAAATTGAAATAAAAATTATCTCTCAAGTTGTACCAAAATGCACAAAGTGCAACATTTCATTAAAATCGGTTCAGTAGTTTAGGAGTTTATTTTTTTTCCTTTATTTGGGTTTTTCGCCACTATCTAAAACTCAAAAAATATAAAAAATACCTGTTCTTATTTAAAGAAAGAATCACTGGGTAAAAACAAAAAACCAAACGGAGACAAATTTCTTAAAAAAACGTTAACGTTAAAAGTTTGTAAACATTTTTATAACATCTTTAAAATTTTGTTCGTTAGGCAAATTTATTACAAAAAAGAATCACTGAGAAATTTGTCTCCGTTTGGTTTTTTGTTTTTACCCAGTGATTCTTTCTTTAAATAAGAACAGGTATTTTTGATATTTTTTGAGTTTTAGATAGTGGCGAAAAACCCAAATAAAGGAAAAAAATATATGAACACGCCACAATCATTCTCAAACATTACTTAATTTAGGAGTTTATCACGGACAAACAACGTGACACGACATTTTATATATAAAGATATAATTGATGCTTAAGCAAAAAACATTGAAAGAATATATAGTCAAATATAGTTCTTTTAATGATTGACCATTGAAATGGTGCAAATTCTAGATGAAGGCTGTTTAACGGAAATAAATCCAAATATTTCATTGAAAAAACTTTACTCAACCTGAATTGCTGCATTTAATAAAATTAAAGTAATAGTGATTATTACCAATTTGGAAACTGCTAAGAACTCACCACTTTGACGCTAATCTTGATATAGTAAATGGCATAGATAATGATGATATGCTGCAGTGAATGATGCAGACTGATTTAACAAATATTTATTCGTGAATTGGTTTTATTAGTTTATATCCGTTGCTAAACCATTAGCGTTCAACCATTAAATATTTTTCTCCACTCAAAAGCGCATATAACGGAAAATGCGACGTGTATATGGCAGCGAATACAGGGCTGAGTATTACAGAATGTGTACTTGTAGAGCTGTTCATCAAAGTATTTAATTGCATTAATAATATCTCTAAATTTCAAATGTGCAGAGATCCGAGACACCTGAAGCTTCAATGAATGAATCAGTCTCACTTTCAAATATTATCACTACATTCAGTTTGCCACAAAATAAGACTAGACAAACTGCCAGAACGAAGCTTTCAATCATTATAATCGGTAGTACAATGAAAAATTTTTACACATATTTGCTGGCTTCCTAAGCTAATGAAACTCAACATACACAATTTATTGAAAAAATAACGGAACTTTATACATTTAAAGAAAACTACGGCCGCCATCTATTGAAACAATATATATCTCCTCTATAAAACGAGACCGCTCGAACTGTGTGTTTCAACATCCTCCGCATTCGCCTGATTGATCTCCGTGTGACTGTTTCCTGTTCCCAAAATTCCAGCTGGCCATAAAAGGAACGTTTTATGACAGTATTACAGAAGTCCAAATAGTAATTAAAGGTTACTGAACAAATTTTAAAGAAACGGTTTATTCGGAATCAAATTTGCTTGGTTCTAGACATAATTAAGTGTTCATTAAATTTTCATAACAGATTTAACTGAACATACGCACTTTAGGATACTATCAAAATAGTTGCTTTCACTTTTAAAGATTCCCACTGACTAATCAGGGCCAAATAAACAAGTTCTAAGTACAGAGCATTATTCAAAATGAAATTTGCGTCCTTCTAAACGTAATGAGGTCCATTAAATTTTAATATTAGATTTGGTGTTTTAGGACTTTGTCAAAATGGCTGGCTGTTTTCTCTTTCAACGGCAAATTCTAAGCACAGAGCGTAATTCAGAATCTCTGCGAAATTATCTTCTGTTTCGACGTTGATCTCTTCAATTGATGTGTTGTTTCATGTTTACAATGAGATGGAGAGGGAGGGGGATGGAAGCGGCTTTGAAAGACTTAGTAAACCACTTAAAACCCACGAAATGTAAAGAAGCATAGGAAAATCCACGATTGGTTCATGATAAACTTTTACATCGTAACTGAGTCACTGTTTGGTGTGCATTATGGTCAGGAGGTGTAACTGGGCCTTATTTCCTTCAGAATGCTGTGAATCTGTAACTGTGAATGGTGGTCGATATCGTGAGATAATAACTGGATTTTAGTAGGCTGAATTGAATAATATTGATCAGGAAGACATGAATGGTTCCATGGATGGCGGAATACCAACAGGATGGCGCTCCAAAAGGTTCCAATAGGAGGCGTTACATCTGACTTTGTTGATGAAACAATTGATTTATTGAAAGAAAAAGTTTCTGGACGAGTTATTGCAAGAAACGGTGATGTTAATAGATCACCAATATCATGTGAAAAGAGATAGAGATAGAGTTGCGTGAAAAGTCAGGTCTACAGGAACAACCCACAATCGATTCCTGAACTAAATAATGAAATTATTCGTGTCATTAGTGAGATAAAACCACGGTTATGCCAAAATGTCCTTCAAAATTTTGACGAAAGAGTGGATAAATGTGAAGCTGCAAGACGTGGTCATTTGGCAGATATTGTTTTTCCTTTTAAATGTAATACACTATCCTTCAATTATTAATTAATAATTGATATCAACGCAAATTCTGTGTTTTATTCAAGAATTAAGAAAAACCTTTCCATTTGAAAGACTCCTTAGCTTCGTTGCTTATAGATTTTTTTTAAGAAAATTAAAAATAATTAAGGTCATTTGGGTCAATGGACGATTAATATTAGAGAATTAGAGAAGGGGAAAAAACCTTCAAGGAAAGTGTCTAAAATCTTACAAAACTATTACATTTTAATACGAATTTTATCCGACCCTTCTTAAAGCTCCAATTTTCGACTAATCTCTCGCAGGGCCGATATCTATCAACCTGTTTATTTATTTAAGTAAGAGATTTGGGATTATCGATAGACGGTGGGTAAATTTCAGAAGTAGCCTCCGTTGGAGATAATGCTACTTCCGCTACCAGATTACCTTATCGGCATGTTATTATCATTAAAGATCCATTAGTAGGACCGAAAGCTATGGGGGATATTTCGATAACAGACGAAATGTTGACGCCTTGAAGATACACACAAATCACTGTATGTCGGCAAACCCTCCATATATAATGTTGCTTTATTATACTATTAGCTGTTACCCGCCCGCTTTGCTTGGCGTAAATTAAACTTTAGTAATAATTATTTTTCTATGCATAAAACTATTTTAAAAATTCCATAGATTTTACCTGCTATTTGACAATTGTTTTGTATAAATTTTCGTGAAGACAAAATTGCCAGGGATTTTCACGACAATTCAAGTTGAAATTTAAAATTTCGAAGTATTTGAAAGTATTTCGAAGTATTTTTTACGCCACCGCCACCCCATCCCTTTAAGAGTTGATTTTTATGAACCCTCCTCCTTAGCGAACATCTACAACGAATGAAGACAATTCCTGCAAAATTTCAAGTCTGTAGGAGTTAAATTTCAAAACGGGCATATCTTTGTCTTTTACGCTCTCACAACCCCCCTTAGGAGTTGATTTTTATGAACCTTCATCCTTAGCGAACATCTACAACGCATGAAGAACAATCCTGCCAAATTTCAAGTATGGGGGCCTAACATTTCAAAAACGGTCGTTTATTTATATTTAAGCTCCCGCAACCCTCCTTAGGAGTTGATTTTTATGAACCCTTCTCCTTAGCCAATATCTACAGCTCATGAAGAACAATCCAGAACGGGCGCATATTTACCTTTTACGCCCTCGCAATCCCCGTTAGGAGAGGATTTCTATGAACCCTCGCTGTGTTCTTAGCGGACAACTACGACGTATGTCCTACTGTGACTTTAGTAACGTCTCATGAGGCTACATTATTTTATGTTTGTTATTTCTTAATGTAAAAGCAGTAGTCTTTTTTAAAAATCTAAATCAGAAATTTATACTTGTTTAATACCATTTTTAATTTAGTTACTTAGAGCAATATAAAACAAACTTGTGTTTGTTTATCCATTATTTGAGAACAAAAAATAAAAAACAGCTATGAAGCCCTCACAAACGTGTATTAAACCAGAAAGCATAACATGCCAATAAAATACCACTACCCCCCCCCCCCCCCCCCCCCCAAAAATATAGCCGAGATAAAATTCAAAAATTTAACAAGAAATAACCCTAATTGTGTAATGAGTTTTTAAGATTGGAAGAATGAGTTTTTAAGATTGTTTACGAAAAAACGAAGGTCACCAATAGACGATTTTGTAGTGTCGTATACATTCTGTATAAAAAGACCCTGGAATTTAGAATCAGCCCGTAAAATATTTTAATTTTCCTTACTGCGGTAAGATTAAGCACTCTATCTAGTTTCGATATTCAATTAAAGAGCAATAGGTCAACTAGTTCGTTTACATCAATTGGTTTTGTTAGTCAAGTCAAGTGTGTGTTGCAATTTAACTATGAATATAAGTATTGAGAAAAGTTTCTCTTAAATTTGTATGTTAAAAGAAATTTCGAACGCCGAATCACTAAAAAGGTTGCAGAAGACTTACGACCTCGAGAAGTGGCAGTTCGCTCTGGTCGACCTTCAACGTCTACAAAGAGACAGGCAAAGAGAGATTGGAAGTGTGGCAGGTGGCTCTGTTCCGTTGGAACCAAGTGTCCTGAGTTTATCTTTCAAATTCTTGAAGAGCAGGAGTGAAAAAAGTTTAAAGCATGTCCACATAACGCTTGACATGACTGCGCAGGCCTTGGTAGTCTTCGAAAAAAATGTGACCTTCGGGTGACCCCAGAGGTATGCAGCTTCGGGCTATGCAGAGGCTTTTCATGTTGCTTTTTAGAGTTTTTTCACTAAACACATGATTTGAACGACTTTGGGAGATAATGTTGGTTTATACAGAACTGGTAAGAAGTGGTTTCTGCATTCCTCACTGGAAATATTGCCGAACCTCCAATACAGCCAAAAAAAGTGGAGCAGTGCTAGAAAAATATTCTTGCCGTACACAACTCACAACTGAGAACAAGAATAGACGCTTTGATGATGTTGTGTCATTGCTCTTCAGATTCAAGAAAATTTCTGCATAATATTGTGACCTGAGAAGTGTCTGAAAGATAGCAAAACTGTATAAAAAGAGAGGGAGCTTAGTTGAAGATTAAGACTGTATTAATTTTTTTCTAAAATAAATATTAAAGATAAGTCAAAAAAAGTCGTGAATTAAGTCGACGACCTTATGCTGAATGCAGTAGAGCTTTTAACAAACATAAAACTCTATATACAGTTATGGCCAAAAAACAAATGAGTAGGGGAAGGTGGGGTAGGTTGAGACATCTTTTGTTTTTTGGTCATAAAATTTCACTAGGTAAAGATATCGAAGATTTTACCATTGAAAAACTAGAGGTCATACCAACACTTCGATAATAAACGTTTTTCAATTTTTCGAAAGCCTAAAAAAATATATACAATGACCTACATTTTGGCCATAAAATTTTTTTGTCGGGTAAGTTGAAGCACCTTAAAAACGTGAAAGAATGAAGTAAATACATCAAATATTTAATGTTCATCGAATATTTATTAATAACTTTCAAAACTAATAACTCTCAAACAATTAACCTCACAATTCCTTATATCCGCGATATTTCTGACACAATTAAAAGAGTAGGAAATAAATACAACATAAGAACGACATTTAAAACAAAAAATACTCTTAGATCTCTATTAACAAAAACTAAACCAAACAACATACAACCAAATACCAAAAATGTGGTTTATAAAATTCTCTGCGAATGTGGCAAATTCTATACAGGTGAGACATCTAGACCGTTAGATGTTAGATGTTAGAATAAAAGGGCATCATAAAAACATTTTTAGAAAGGGCGATTTTAATAAATCTAGAATTTGTCAACACGCATGGGAATCGGATCATAAAATCAATTGGAATAATTCCAAAACGGTATTAAAAGAATCGGTAACAAAATACAGAAGATTAAAAGAAACTGCTATAATTAATTTAAATAAAAATAACTGTATTGCTATACCTTCGGTAGATTTAAATTCGATATGGTTCCCGATTCTAAAGAATACAATTAAAAACATTTAAGAATTATTAAAGTATCATTGACATACACTAAAAAATATATTTACTTTCTATCTTTTCATAATCTATAGAAATTAATATACTTTATTTTTAGATTCGTTTTGAAAACGGGAAGAGAATACTTCCCGAAACGTTAACGTTAAAAGTTTGTATATTTTTTTAGAACATTTTTATATTCTTAAAATTTTGTTCGATAGGCAAATTTATTACAAAGAAGAATCACTGAGAAATTTGTCTCCGTTTGGTTTTTTTGTTTTTATCCAGTGATTCTTTATTTACATAAGAACAGATATTTTTGATATTTTTTGAGTTTTAGATCGTGGCGAAAAACCCAAATAAAGACAAAAATATATGAACACGCCACAATCATTCAGATAGTACATAGATGTTGATGGGGCCTCAGATGTTGTCACCTCTTCATGGGCAGCCACCTCTTCTTGAACATCACCAATCACGATACGATGCTGCACATCACTATCGATACTTTCCCTTTCAGTCGATACAGCTGCCTCATTTTCACCATTAACAATGGCTTGTATACAGACGGATTCCACAAAAACATCCGGAATAAATGGTAAAATTCCCGTTGCTTCAAATCCATTGACGATGCTTTGAGTCAAAGAGAGGATTTTTGAGGCAGATTTATAAGCCAAAAACATGATTTATAAGCAAAAAAATGACGCCTGGATACGAAAACCGAAGAAACACCGGTGTCTCAACTTACCTGAAAGACTTTCTTTGTCACGAAAAAAAAGCGTTTCAGGAATTTTTACAGGAAATCTTTTCACACGTAAAAATACATACGGATTTTTTAAGGTAAATACAATCAATGTGTTATAAATTACACATTGATTGTATTTACCTTAAAAAATCCTTAAAAATGAATCTCACTTTATAGATTAATGAAAAAATCACGAAAAAAGTTTTTTTTATTTTCACAACACGTTGTTTGGCAGAGGTACAGATATTATTTTTCCTATATTTGGGTTTTTCGCCACTATCTAAAACTCAAAAAATATCAACAATACCTGTTCTTATTTAAAGAAAGAATCACTGGCTAAAAACAAAAAACTAAACGGATACAAATTTCCCAGTGATTCTTTTTTGTAATAAATTTGCCTAACGAACAAAATTTTAAAGATATGAAAATGTTATAAAAAATTTTACAAACTTTTAACGTTAACGTTTCGGAGGGTACTCTCTCCCCGTTTTCAAAACTAAACTAAAAAAATAAATTATATTAATTTGTAATATATAAAGTAACGAGTGAAAGTAAATATTTTTTTTTTGTGTATGTCAACGATACTTACATTGACAACAATAGATTTTCATGACAGTGACATACTACCAAAAAATATATATAAGAAATGTTTACTGTGTGATTGTTTATTGTACTGATTGTGTATTCAAATATTTAAATGTGCTTAATTACATTCTTAAGAATCGGGAACCATATTGAATTTAACTCTACCGAAGGCATAGCAATAGAGTTATTTTTATTTAAATTAAATATAGCAGTTTCTGTTAATCTTCTGTATTTTGTTACCGATTCTTTTAATACCGTTTTAGAATTATTCCAATTGATTTTACGACTCGATTCCCATGCGTGTTGACAAATTCTAGATTTATTAAAATCGCCCTTTCTAAGAAGCTTTTTATGCTCTTTTACTCGAACATCTAATGGTCTAGATGTCTCACCTATATAGAATTTGCCACATTCACAAGGAATTTTATAAACCACATTTTCGGTATTTTGTTGTATATTGTTTGGTTTAGTCTTTGTTAATAGAGATCTAAGAGTATTTTTTGTTTTAAATGTCGTTCTTATGTTGTATCTATTTCCTACTCTTTTAATTGTGTCAGAAATATCGCGGATATAAGGAATTGTGAGGTTAATTGTTTGAGAGTTATTATTATTGTTATTAATAACTTGTCTGTTTTGTCTAGTATCAACATTTTTAAACGATTTATCTATAAAACTTTTGGGTAATTGTTTTTTATTAAAATGTCTTTTATGTGATTTGTTTCTTTTTGTAGTGTATCACTGTCGGTACAAACAAGTTTTGCTCTGTCATATAAACTTTTAATTACTCCTATTTTGACCGATTTTGAGTGATTTGAAAAGAAATTGAGATACCTATCTGTGTTTGTCGGTTTTCTGTAAATTGTAGTTTTTAATGTGTTGTTTTGTTTTAATATTAAAGTGACGAGGAATGGCAATTTATTATCCTTCTTCATCTCTAAAGTAAACTTAATTGTAGGCTCTCGAGAATTTATATCTGGTAAAAAAATATTTAAATCGTCAATGCTATGTTGCCATATAGCAAAAATATCATCAACATATCTAAGCCATATTAATGGCTTTTTAAGAGATTTATTTAATGATAATAATAATAATTAAAACACTTGGTATTTGTTTCACAATATATTCAAGATATTCTGTAACATGTTCGGCCTCGCGACCATTCTCAAAGAGAGTTATGTATAAACTAAACTAAAGTTTCAAAGTGCTGTCTAATGGAAGTCGGTTTTTTCATCTCGTTAAATTTATTACACTATCAATAATTGGAGTATTTCCGAAGTCTAGCTAGGTGTTTGTTAGGTTTTTGCCGTCGTATATGGCTTTTTTAATTTCGAAAATTTCCAGGTAATTTAACAGCCTGCTTTTATTGCAGCTATGTATTAATTTGGTATTATTAATGTTAAAAAAATGGTTCTGGTCTATACAATGTTCGGCAAAGCCCGTCTTTCTCTGATTGTGTAAAATTGAATATTTATGTTCTTTTAGCCTATCATTGAGCGATCGGCCCGTTTGGCCTATATAAATAGCGTCACACATATTACATTTAATTTCGTATACTCCAGATTTGTCACAAAATTTTGCTCTTGCATCGATGCAAGATTATTCTTATTAACAGAGATAATATTAATATTTTCGTTCTTTAACTGATTTGTGATTCTTGAACTTAATTTGTGAATATAGTTTATAGCATGCCAATTTTTAGAATCTTTTTCGGGTGTTGCGGCATAAAAATGTTTGGTGTTGTTTTTCTTAATCTTGTTTTTTATCATTTTATCTATGATGCTTGGCTGATATCCATTATTCCTTGCGATATTTTTGATAATATTAAGTTCTTTTTCATAGCTGTCTTTTTTAAGTGGAATCGTTAGAAGTCTGTGGGTCATACTATGAAAAGTGGACATTTTTACATTCCATGACTGATTTGAACTTGCGTGAATAATTGTATCGGTATACGTGGGTTTTCTAAATATTTCGAATTCTAATTTATTCGGTGTTCTTATTATTTTTAAATCTAAGAAATTTAATGAATTATCCGTCTCTGTTTCTATTATGAACTGGATTTTTGAGTTTACACTGTTTAAATATTCAAGAAATTGACCCAATAGTCTTTCTGTACCGGTCCATATGCAAATAATATCATCGACATACCTGGCCCAAAAATGTATGTGTCTTGTATAATTAGTGTCGCTAAGTAAATTGTTTTCAAAATTAGCCATATAAATTTCTGCCAGGAGGAGGCTCAGGGGGCTTCCCATTGGTAATCCATTCGTTTGTTGGTAAAATTTTGAATTGAACAGAAAATAATTTTGTTCGGTACATACATTGATAGCTTCTATGAGAGCATTTTTGTGTACGATTTCAAGATTGCATTCATGAATTCTTTCAGTGAGAATATTTTTAAGATCTTGTACCGGAATGGAGGAAAAAAGGCTTTTTATATCGAACGAAACTAACTTTGCATTGGGAGGTATCTGTATGTTTTTTAATTTTGTTGTTAGTTCTATTGTATTTTTGATTGCTTTGGGCGAGTTGAAATCGATAAATAATGGTAAATCACTGTTGAGTTGTTTGCAAAGTTTATATGCAGGAGCATTTACATAAGAAACGACTGGTCTCATTGGAATGCCATCTTTATGCAGTTTAGGCATTCCGTATAAGACTGGAGATTTTGGGTTCATGGTATCTAGTTTGGATTGCGATATATTTAAGAAGGTTTCATTGTACGTTTTTGTAATTTTCTTTACAGCGGTATGATATTTTTTTGTTGGATCGGTCTTGAGTTCTCTACAGTTTTCTGTGTTGATGAGTGTGTTCATTTTTAGTAGGTATTCATCTTTTGTTAGAATAGTAACAGTATTACCTTTGTCAGCTTTGCAAAGAATTAAATTGTTTTGGTAAATTTTGTTACGTAATTTATTAATTATTCTGAGTTCGTTGGAACGAGTTGTTTCACTGAGTTGTTTCACCAAGAGCCAACCGCACAATCAATCAAAACTAGATTTATTTAATATGTCATTCTTGAGTTCCCCCATAAAGATATTACTCATCAAAGGAGAAAGAGAAACGCCCATTGCCATTCCGAAATTTTGTTGACAATTGTTAATAATTCCAAAATTGTATTTATGTTTAGTTTAGTGCGGTCTTTTAATGTTGTGTCATATTCTAATTACTTATTATTATTATTATTCTAATTACTTAGGGGTACAGATAATGCGTGCGCTCTCTTCGAAACTTTATGAAAAGTGAGATATTGGTCCTACAACAATTTCACTTATTATCAGAAAACCTAGAAATGGCGGTGTCTCAACTGACCCGATTTCTGAACTTAGATGTCTTAAAATAAAATGCAACTGCTTCAAAAATACTTTTCTTATTATTCACGATCTTGATAAATATAAAAAAAATAGCAAGATAAAATAAATTCGAGAATGTCATTTAAAAACTAATGTGGTCAAAAAAATAAGAGGGTTAAAGTATATTGACAACTTTGGTTAACACTTTACCACAAACTGGTTTTTATTATTTGAATGGCGTTATGTACGTTATCTGTATACACTAACATTATAAAAGCAATGGGTCGAACTAAACATTGTACTGACGAAAAACGCTAGCTAATTTTGCAATGAGAGAACAGAAAAAAAATCTTATAAATTTATTTGTCAAACTTTGAAAAGATCTCTTTGTGTTGTTTCAAAAATATTAAAAGAAAAAAACATGGAACAAAAAAATCAGAGTTCCGAAGCCGGACACGAAAAACTTCTTTTGGTTTTGGCAAAACAATTTGGCTATAATGGTAAAATTGCCAAAAAGTTCCCTATTTGAATAAAAAACACTTAAACAACGTGAGTTGTTTGCCGGAAATAGTTTAAATAGAACATTGAAAAAATGTTCGGCTATAAACCCTTGCTTATGTGCCTACCAAGTTTGCCGCAATATTATCCTCCATGCCTGGACGATGTGCCGCAGTTTTTATAACTAAAAGTTATTCAACAAAACAAAAACTAAAAAGTTGATTTTGACAAGAACAAACTACCTTGTTTCTTTTTTTTATGCGTGCTATTTCTAAACACTCTTATTTTTGTGACCAAGCTTTTATTTATTGAAAGTTATGTATTTCATGAAATTTAGTTAACATTATTTTTTGGTTTATATTTATTTGATATGCCTAGTTTATTCGTAGATACAAGATAAACTTATGATTTCTAAAGAGTACTCGTATTTTTTTGGGCAATGTCTATAGTTTTTTTTGATTGTTTCTTTTCATAAACTACCAGTTCCCCGTTATTTACTCTAACGGTATGACCGCGCTGTCATATTTTCCTACACGTAGCAATTAAAAATAATGGAGTCCGCTTATTTTGCTCTCAAGTGGATTCTCACGCACCCAGTCTCATTAATCCCCATTCTAGACCCTCGAGTGGTCTCCGCCAGACGCCAGACCATTTTTTCCGTCTCTCTTTCTCCGTATTTATTTTTGTTTTGGTTTTTCGGGCGCGATCCTGAAGGCGCTGTGCCCTTCGGACCCCCTCAAAGCAATAATTAGTCGTCTTGTCAACGGAGCAGATTTATACAGTTCTCAGGCCTCACTTAAATCAAGATTAAAGGTTGTACGGTGAATGTATTCGTCTAAAAAAGGAAAGTTTTTTCATACATGGACATGTCTTTTCGTAGGATTAAAATTAATTATGTTGGGAATATGGAAAAATCAACAACTTTCTGAATATTTTTTCATTAAAAAAGGTATGGGCCATATGCAATATTTTATGATTTTTATTTTACATCATCTTGGTTTAATAATATCTTAATATTGAATTATGAACATATATATATATATATTCAACCCCCCCCCCCCCCCGAAATAAGCCAAATATTACCTAATATTATACCAAAAAAATACGAGGGGTGAAGAGAGTTAAATTATTACATTTGAATTGAATATATATCCGAACTAGTGGACGTTGCGCACAGTAACGCCATCTCTTGTCGAGTAGTATATTTTTGTTCTTTTATTTACTTCAAACTAACCCCCCCCCCCCCCCCCAACTCAATCCTGGCTACGCCCGTGATATATATATATATATATATATATATATATATATATATATATATATATATATATATATATATATATATATATGTAGTGTTAGATTTTCTTGGACTGCGTCCAATGAGACAGCAGTAGTTGGGTGTCATCAGACACCCAACCGTAGGGTTCCACAATCTCATGTGGAACACACAACAACCTGCGTCTCCGCCTAAATGAACACTTTTGTTGGTTGATTGACCGGGAAGAAGCCCCACCTATCCCTTCAACTGGATGACATATGTTTCGTCTCTCGAGGTTCAGACTCTTCAGGGCGCCGACATATACCATACCATCAAAAATAGGGAGACCCTATCCACAGCCAACAACCCATGTTTTTCGCCGACCTCCCGTCGGATGGCGTATATATGTAGTGTTAGATTTTCTTGGACTGCGTCCAATGGGGGCTCCTTCCCGGTCAATCAACCAACAAAAGTGTTCATATATATATATATATATATATATATATATATATATATATATATATATATATATATATATATATACATATATAGTGTTAGAATTCTTTGGACTGCATCCCATGAGACCACAGTGCTAAATTTAATAATATACCCAACTGTTGGGTTCCACAATCTCATGTGGAACACACAACAACCTGCGTCTCCGCCTAAATGAGCATTTGACTGATTGCTTGACTGGGGACGGGGCCCCATCCATCCCTTCAACTGGAGGGCATATGTTTCGTCTCTTATTCTTCCAGACTCTTCAGGGTACCAACACATACTCTCTCATCAAGGATAAAGAGACCCTATCTACCGTCAACAACCCATATCTTTACCGACCTCCCATCGGATGGCGTATATATGCAGTGTTAGAATTCTTTGGACTAGGTCCAATGAGACTACAGAGCTGAGTGTAATAATACACTTCACTGGTGGGTTCCACAATCTCATGTGGAACACACAACAACCTGCGTCTCCGCCTAAATGAGCATTTTATTGATTGCTTGGCTGGGGACGGGCCCCATCCATCCCTTCAACTGGAGGGCATATATTTCGCCTCTTGATGTTCCAGACTTCTTATCGTTGATGAGAGAGCATATGTCGGTACCATGAAAAGCCTGGAACATCTAGAGATGAAACATATGCCCTCCAGTTCAAGGGATAGATAGGGCCAGTCTCCCGTTGGATGGCGTATATATGCAATGTAAGACTTCTTTGGACAGCGACCATTGAGATAACAGTAGCTGAGTGTCACATACACCCAACTGCTGGTGGGTGGTTGACTATGGATAGGGTTTCCCTATTCTTGACGAGCCCTGAAGAGCCTGAACATCTAGAGGCGGAACATGTGCCTTCCAAGGGTACATGTTTCGCCCTTGGGTGGGGCTCGTCCCTAGTCAAGCACCTAACAAAATGTTCATTTGGGCGGAGAGGCAGGTTGTTGTGTGTTCCACATGAGATTGTGGAACCCAACGGTGGGGTGTCTGATGACTCAACTCAACTCTGTCTCAACTACTGCTGTCTCACTGGACGCAGTCCAAGAAAATCTAACACTACATATATATATATATATATATATATATATATATATATATATATATATATATATATATATATATATATATATTCGAAAAGGCTTCCGCGGTTCATAATATTAGAATTACTACGTTCTCGGTAGAATCGCGTTTTAGACGTGTAATATCTCGACGTTTCGGTTTGCACTTTGAAGCCATTATCAAGAGAATCTAGTTGATTTACTCCAAGGCCTCAATCTGCCTACTTCCCAGAGTTCAGAACTAAAAACGCTTGTGAAAGGCGTGTGCTATCAAGTGAAAATTCTAGTCATTCTAATATATATATATATATATATATATATATATATATATATATATATATATATATATATATATATATATATATATATATATATATATAAATATATATATATATAAATATATATATATATATATATATATATATATATATATATATATATATATATATATATATATATATATATATATATATATAGAAAATAAGGAAGATTTTTTAATATATTATGTTGTATTATTTCCGAAAAGACTATTGAATATTCTACGACCCATACGTGGCTCAGAAAATTTCGTTAAAACAATTTTAATCTTAGCGATGCATCATATTCAGGCCGACCGACTGAGGCAGATGGTAACGAAATATAGGCGCTAATTGAAAGTGATCTATATAGAACAACTCGAGAGATGGGAGAAATTCTTGGAATTAACCATGCGATTACATCAAATTGGGGTAGTTAGCAAAGCCGATGGAAAATGGAAAAATTTGATACACCAAATTTGTGCTTGCGGTATATCTATCGAAGTTCAACAAAATTGATCTATATTTAAATCGGATGGCTACAACTGATTTGTAAATTGTGTATTAAACACAAATTATTTGTGCTCTATCAACCAGCCCAAACTTACGCCAGTTCACTTACGAAGAAGATTAGGTTATGCATTTGGCGGGACTGAGAGGAAATAATTTATTATGAGCTGTTTCCTCAACTCATAGCAATCAGCTAGAAGCGATCTGAATTAGCCAACAAATTGCATTGTGTTTCATCAAGACAATGCTAAACCTCACGTGTCTGGTTACCCGACACAAACTTTTACAACTTCATTGGGATGTGACTTGATAAAACCGTAGTTTCAGGCCCATGATAACCTGAAGGTACATTTGATGTTAACGCGCCTATGATAGTATGTTTCTTAATAGTTTGAAAAAAATGTTTTCAAATTCCTATCAATATTTTTTGAATATCATAAGAATCATGTTTTTTAAAACTGAATTATCATACGGTAACAGTATCATAATATATATATATATATATATATATATATATATATATATATATATATATATATATATATATATATATATATATATATATATATATATATATATATATATATACCAGGTGTCCCATTAAGGATGGATCGCGGCCGTATCTTGAAAACTATTTATCCCACAGCTTTGCGGAAAAAAATATTATACTAAAACTGACTGTGAGAAAGTCACCAAAAATATTTTTAAGCTTCTAAAACGACCGCAAGAAGGCGTGACGAGCTAAACATTTTTAAAAATCATTTTTTTTGTGTATTTTCAAGTGTTAACCGAGTAAGAAAAATTCTCAGTTATAATTAGCAAACTGTCTCCTACAACTTTGTTTTATGACATTTTGTCGTAATTTCACGAATAGAGGGGTGGAGGAGTTTTACCTATTGAGATAAAAAGTCGTCTAATGTCCGTTTACTTTAACCGATTTTCCTCAATTTGGATTCATTTAAAAGGCAATTTCTGGGACAATCAGATAGTCTGGGAGATAAATTATTTAGTTTATAAATGCAACCGCGAGGTGGCGTTACATTCAACAATAGTATTTTGAAGTTTTGTTCAGTTTTTTCAAATGGAATGGTACAGCTTTTACTACATGGCAAGAAAGGTAATTTAAAGAGGAATTGTCCAGTGAAAACCCGAAATCGATATCTCTGACATGTCAAGAGATATTTCGATTTTTCTGAAAAAAATCAGTTAGTTTTAATTTTTACCGTAATATTAAGTTAAAAATTGGTCTTAATATTTAGGTCGCAATCGCAACCGCAACAATTTTATTTAAAAAATAAAATTATCTATTCAGTATCAATCATCATAAATGTTCTAATCCTGACCTTGAAAATATTTTCCAATTTAATTACATAAGCGAAAAAAATGCCTTTCCCCAATTGTTGCATTTTCTCTTTTGTGATGCTTAAATACTACTTGACAGAATATTGAAATCAGTCATTAATAAATATACCTACTCTTTCTTTTAAACTAAATGAATGGATGAATGAAATTATGCCAAATAAACTCATGCAATCCTTAGGTACATTACACAAAGAGTGTAAGAAGGGAACCATGGAAACAAACAAAAACAGTTAAATTAACTTGTCAGTTTTGAAATGCATTACATTTTCAACATTGCATGTATTGATTATTAATAATTATTATAATAATATCTAACGAATAACGCGGCCTATGACATGTTGGCGGTGTATTTCCAATGTTTTGAAAATGTATGTATTGCAGAGCGGCAATATGCAAGTCAATATCCCGAAAGAAGGCATTATTCGAAGCAGGTGTTTACACGTCTAGCAAGACGCTTACGAGAAACAGGAATTGTGCATCCAGATCCAGTCCGCACCAGGTTACGTTCGATTCGTAATGGAGATAATGTCGTAAATGTTCTGGCTTATGTTGAAACCAACCCCGATTTAAGTATCAGACAAATATCTGAAGACTTAGGTGTTAGCAAGACATCCGTTCATCGAATCTTAAGAGATAACAAGCTGCACCCCTATCATGTTGTCTTACACCAAGCCCTTTTGGATAACGATTTCGACAGACGATTAGACTATTGTCACTGGTTAAAAAATATGTGTAGTGGAAATAAACAATTCTTAAAACACATACTATGGATTGATGAAGCTACTTTTAGCAGTGATGGGGGGTTAACTTACATAATATGCACTACTGGGCAGTTACTAATCCATACTGGATGTTAGAAATCAACCACTAAAATAGTCCATATATTTGTGAACGTATGGTGTGGTGTTTTGGGAGACAAAATTATTGGTCCCTTTATTTTTAATGGACATTTGAATAGTGAAACATATTTAAATTTTTTACAAAATGGACTGCCAGAACTAATGGAAGATGTTTCGTTGGAAACAAGAAGACAAATGTGGTACCAGCATGATGGATGCCCTGCCCACTTCTCGCAGGTGGTTCGAAACATCTTGGATGCTTCTAGACTAAAAGACCTTGTTTTTCAAACTCGTCCTACCACACGAGAAAACATGATTGAAAGAATTCAAAATTCAATAACCAGCATTTCAAGAGCGGAAATTGAAGCTGCCGTTTTTAGTACTCGTCGAAAAATAAATCTTTGCATTTCTAAGGATGGAATGCATTTTGAACATTTAGAAAGGCGTTAAAGTTCAGATTCTGTTAATTATTAGACTGTGCTGTTAATTTTATTTGACTGTTGTTATTATTATTATCTTCGTTGTTGGCCCGTTGGCCTTTAAACACGCTCCAAATTAATATGGCACGAAGAATTTGGACCAGTCCTAAGCCTGGGTAAAGTGTGAAGGAAGGCAAACATTAGGTTAATATTTTTTTAACTTAATGCAGGTAGTAGTGAAATAATAACTGATTTTTTCAGAAAAATCGAAATATCTCTTGACTTGTCAGAGATATCGATTTCGGGTTTTCACTGGATGATTCCTCTTTAAATTACCTTTCTAGCCATGTAATAAAAGCTGTACCATTCTATTTGAAAAAACTGAACAAAACTTCAAAAAAACTATTGTTGAATGTAACCTCGCGGTTTCATGACCTAAATGACCTCGCGGTTTCATTTATAAACTAAATAATTTATCTCCCAGATTATCTGATTGTCCCAGCAATTGCCTTTTAAATGAATCTAAATTGAGGAAAATCGGTTAAGGCAAACGGACATTAGACGACTTTTTATCTAAATAGGTAAAACTCCCCCCACTTCTTTATTCGCGAAGTTACGACAAAATGTCATAAAACAAAGTTGTAGGAGACAGTTTGCTAATTATAACTGAGAATTTTTCTTACTCGGTTAACACTTGAAAATACACAAAAAAAATTATTTTTAAAAATGTTTAGCTCGTCACGCCCTCTTGCGGTCGTTTTAGAAGCTTAAAAATATTTTTGGTGAATTTCTCATGATCATTTTTAGTACAATTTTTTTTTCCCCAAAGCTGTGGGATAAATAGTTTTCAAGATACGGTCGCGATCCATCCTTAATGGGACACCTAATATATATATATATATATATATATATATATATATATATATATATATATATATATATATATATATATATATATATGTGTGTGTGTGTGTGTGTGTGTATGTTTGTGTGTGTGTGTGTGTGTGTATGTTTGTGTGTGTGTGTGTGTGTGTGTGTGTGTTATTGCAACAAAATAATGGTTGCCTCTATAAAACTTTAAGAAAGTCAGATTCAATATTTATTATTAAACATATAAAGGAGTGCAAAAACACAAAAAAAGTGATCTGTTGATATTTAAAATTATCACTTTCTTGATTAAAACAAAAACTTTATAATCAAAGTCGTGATTTTGACGTGATACGAAATCACCGTCGTAAAATGTCAAACGGACACGAAAGAGTCCGACGACCAACCCACTTCTGCAACGGTACCTCTAAATAGTCTCGCATACGTCATCAGACCACGGCCAACTCTAATAGCATCCGATAGCGAGGCGCAGTGACGTATGGGCGTCGATACGAGGCCCGGAATCAGTTCCCGCTTCTTATCTCTTTAATTTCATCTGGAAGGACCTTTTTCTTCTTTCTCTTTCCCCTCTCTCTGTCTTTTTATTTCTCCGCTTCTCGTTTAATAACTGTCCAGGGAAGCTGGGCAACTAGATGTTCTTGTTAAGAAGATTCGAGTTGTAAAAGAAATCATATACACTGTGGCGCTAAACATGATTATATAAGTTTAATTTAATTAATATAATTTTGGTGGAATATATAAACCATTTTGTTAGTTGCTTGACTGGGAAGCGAATCCCACCCATTCCTTCCAGCAGTAGAAATATTGCTATACCAATTAAATAACAAAATAATCAAATGGAATGTATTCAATAAATTTCAAATTTAACAGTTGTTTTCGGTTGGCAGTATATGCTACGTTGTCGAATTTTTCATTTTCTTTGTTGCTACTTAAGTTGGAGATCATCGCATAATATAATTAATAAATAATATAATAATATAATAATATAATAATTTAATAATATAATAATATAATAATATAATAATATAATAATATAATAAAATAATAATATAATAATATAATAATATAATAATATAATAATATAATAATATAATAATATAATAATATAATAATATAATAATATAATAATATAATAATATAATAATATAATAATATAGTTTGGACGTTTACTTTAATTTATTACCATACGATTGAAAACAGTTCTTTTTGGAACTACCATAGTGTTAAGAGAGCATCTCTGACGCCCCATTTTGAACAAGAACGAGACAATAATGGTCCAACATATTATTAACCAAAATACCAAACCTCCATGGATTAAATCTGTCATTCAAGATTGGTTAACTAATAATAATATAGAATCTTCAATTGAAATGCTTAAAACTGAGCTTTTAGGAATCCTAGCAGGGTACGTACCACAAATAAGTTTTTTATTTTGATATATTTCCTAGATGGATACTTTTCAGAAATGTACGAGCACGGAAAAATTTAGTAGACTAGACAACTTAACTAAACAATAAGGGCATAACATTTTACGTATTTCCCCATATCTCTACAAAGTTTAACGGAATTGAACTTATATGGGGAATTGTAAAAAATTACTGTAATAAACTGTAGAGATGGCTAGAACCAAATAAGACTGTATAGACATATGGCGTAAGACACTTCACGTATGGAAAAATATAGTCAAGCATACAGAAAATTAAATATTGAAATGGTAATACAGACAGCATATACTTGATCGAAAAGAAGTTCTTCCTCTAATTACAAATACTATAGATGACGCCAGTGATTCCAACAAGTACATTTCAGATTCATGTAGATATTTCATTGTTTTTTTTTCTGATTTGTACTTGCATATTATATAATCCTTTTATTGTAATAACCAGTCAAATATTAAATAAAATGTTATCGATGGGTTTTAAACGAAGCATTTTGAAATGTGTTGAATCTAGCTAGAGGTGTTAAATCGACATTTGCAAGACTTTTAACATTCATTATAATTATTTTAGTTTCCTTAATAATTTGCGTTTAATTTAAAGATGATTTTTTTTAATTATTATTAAAGTTTACGTTGTAAAAATGATTCGTTAAAATAAGGCTATGACCTATATATATATATATATATATATATATATATATATATATATATATATATATATATATATATATATATATATATATATATATATATGACGTCTTCAGACAAGCATTGAGAATGCCAAGTGTGACCTTGGCGAAACGTCTGCACGTTCCCAATAAACGGGACGCAAACGATCGGATGTACTCCGGATAAATATATATATATATATATATATATATATATATATATATATATATATATATATATATATATATATATATATATATATATATATATATACATACCCGGTTGGATCACGCAAAGCATCCTGATTCATCACTCGAGTGTTCTTTCTAATCCTCCACACCTCTCTCATCCTTTCTCCGTAGATTCTCTTTCTCTCCTCCGTCCACTTTGTTCCGGATCTCCTCGAAACTTCGCTCTCTGATGCAACGTGCCACATATGTATTTTGTGTCTGTACGTTCTTCTATCCTCAATCTCTGTCGGACCCATTTGTGCCTTTCCCAGATCAGCTCTGACTTGTGCAATCCATGGTACTCCTTGTATGTACGTAAGAATTCTGTTGGTGAGTCTTGTTGGGATCACCCGGTCAAGCAACCAACAAAAGTGTTCATTTAGGCGGAGACGCAGGTTATTGTGTGTTCCACATGAGATTGTGGAACCCAACAGTTGGGGTGTGTGATGACACTCCGCTTCTGCTGTCCCATTGGACGCAGTCCAAGAAAATCTGACAGTACACACACACACATATATATATATATATATATATATATATATATTTATATATATATATATATATATATATATATATTCTCTTGACCGTTATTATTATTATTTTTTTTATTAACGCGTCGGTTCAAACAAAGAACCATCCTCAGAATTATTCTACAATACATATAACTTTTATAAAAAACACAAACTTACATTTAAAAATATACCAATATTAAATTAAACAATTAATTTTTAAATTTTTTTAAATAATATGTGATCATTTTTAAAATTTAACGTATCTGCCCTTTCAAGGCATGCTATAGTTAATGAACACAACTTTAATTTTAACGACATAAAAATCCTAGATTTTGAAAAACAATATAAAAAAAGAAATATAAAAGAAATGATTTATATTAAAAAAGCACATAATACCATTAATTTCAGAAATGATACAGATAATTTAAGTTGTATATATAATAACATTATTAAATGATAAATTTTCATAATTTTTTATTTTTGCATCTAATATTCTACATAACAAATTCAACACAATTAGGTTATGATAAAAAACAAAAATTTAAACGTGAAAGAATTGTTAAATATGTCAAAGTCAAACATGTCATTTAAAAAAAATTTTGTTTAAATTATCACATATTTAAAAAAATTAAAAAATTAATTGTTTAATTTAATATTGCTATGTTTTTAAATGTAAGTTTGTGTTTTCTATAAAAGTTATATGTATTAGTAGAATAATTCTGAGGGTGGTTCTTTGTTTGAACCGAAACGTATAAAAAAATTAAAAATTAAAAATTAATTAAAATAATTAAATAAATTATATATAAAATTATATATATATATATATATATATATATATATATATATATATATATATATATATATATATATATATATATATATATATATATATATATAAATTATATATAATATATATAAAAATTATATATAATATATATAAATATATATGTTAGTTCGTAGTGTTTTGCGGATGGAAGAATACGCTAGACTATTAGTCCGGGAGTACATCCGATCGTTTGTGTCCCGTTCCCGTCCTGTCTTCAGACAACCATCCTGTCCTGTCCTGTCTTCAGACTACCACTGAGAATGCCAAGTGTGACCTTGGCGAAACGTCTGCACGTTCCCAACAAACGGGACACAAACGATCGGATGTACTCCCGGACCAATAGTCTGGCATATATATATATATATATATATATATATATATATATATATATATATATACTATATATATATATATATATATATATATATATATATATATATATATGTATATATATATATATATATATATATATATATATATAATATATATATATATATATATATATATATATATATATATATATATATATATATAAACTTTTTTGGTAAAAATTGAAACTATATATACAGGGAAAAAATTGGTCAAAGCCGTCCCGATTATAAAATTCTGATCTTAAACATATTGCCCTTATTTTCGTTGCTTATCTCATGAATTCCATCTAGAAAGTCTTATTATTTCTCACTGCTTCTCCATCTTGGTTTAATAACGCTCCGGGGAGTCTGGCCAACTAGATGCGGTCATTAAACGAATCGAGTAGCCGTTGAGAAAAATCAAGGCGTTTACGTACTTCCGTTGTGGAAACGGAATTACCGCGATGGGTGCACCGTGTGAGGTCCAGCTTATTTTCGATAACACACCGTTGCTTTACACGTGTTCAATACTCAGGTTACATTTATTTACTTAGTATTCTATAAAAATGTTACATATGTAGTAGTTTATTAGGTAGTAACCATTGTAACATTTATTTATATATATATATATATATATATATATATATATATATATATATATATATATATATATATATATATATATCGTGGAGGGAAATATTACAGAAATCTTTCACCATTTTCTCCACGTGCTGCCACCGATCGCCTTCGCCCAACTGTCCACCATACGACGTCACGGGTCTCTCAGGACCGGTTTCTAGCCTTTCAGCCGTCATCAGCCTAGCTCGAGACGACCGCAAGGAAAACAGTTGGGAGAGACGATCGATGGGGCCAGGCCAGGTTAACTGGCCATTTTAATGACGGGTCGTGATCCTACACAACTAACGCCATCATATGGCGAATGCTCTTTTTTATTTCCGAAACGGTTCAAAATAGATATAGCATATGTTGCATATATGCAAAATATAAAAAAAAATTAAAATGCCTCACAAACTCTAAAAATGTAATATTATATAGGGTATTCAATTTAAAAAAACAAAGTTGGTATTAGCTACGATAAGATTTGGCAACTGGGCAACGCAGAAAATATTTTAAATGGATCGCTCATGTTTATTTACATACAAGTATCTAAAATTCGAAATCATTACTTTAAGTAGTTCTCCGTAAACGTCTAATGTACCATTTAAAGTAAATCACCGCGTGTATATATACGAACGCAAGGCCTGGCCCCGATCGTCTCTCCCAACTGCTTTCCTTGCGTTTGTCTGGAGCTCGGCTGATGAAAAACCGGTCCCGAGAGACACGTGACGTCATATGGTGGACAGTTGAGCGAAGGCGATCGGTGGCACCACGTGGAGAAAAGGTGAAAGATTTCCACGCCACAATGCGACATCACGTATCTCTCGGGACCGGCTTCGAGCCCCAGATGAAAGCAAGGAAAGCAATTGGGGAGAGACGATCGGAGCCAAGCCATGTCAACTGGCCATGTGGAACGACGCGTTAAGTGTGGCTAGCAGGTATTTGGCAGACTCAGCATGGTGTTTAAAAACAAATTCCAACTTTGTCTAAAGAAAAAAGTTTTTGATCAGTGCGTGCTGCCTGTTCTGGCATACGGAAGTGAAACATGGACACTCACATCACAATTAATATTTCGACATACATATTCAATGACTTCGGGTAGCACAGAGGAGAATGGAAAGGTGTAAGGGCAGGTCATATAGCGAGGCGATGTGACGACAGATGGACCAAAGCAATCCTGGGATAGATACCGCTAGATCATAAGCGTCCACGAAGAAGACCTAAAACACGATGGATCGATGATATCATCATATAGTTGGCCCGACAATATACCCCAGTATATTGAAACCCAGTATATTAAAACCCCGCGCGAGTGGATCGACAAATGGCTGAATGATGATGATTGATTCAGTAATATTTCAGATTAAGTAATAAACGACAAACATTTTAGCGCTAATTTCATACCTATTTTTGGTATTATTATCAGTATGTCCTGCCTTAAACAATATCTATTGTTTTTCCTGCATAATTACTGACACTACAAAAAATTAACTATACTACATTTATTAGCATCATTTGTAGACAAAAAATAAGCAAAAAATCGAATATTCTTTAATGCGGATTCCATCGTGATGGAGCGCTCCAACCGACTAGAATCCTAAACGCGGGGCTATTGATAGACACACGCCCCGCATTCCTCACGCGTTGTTGCTTTTGCCCTGTGAGGCAATGAAATAGAAAATTTCTACCATGTACAACCATGTACATCATGGTTGTCATCAACCACAGGACCCCATGTACAACAAGCAATAATAAAAATATAATCAGGTAAAATACCAAGATAGGACTATTTTAAAAGTTTTGTTCGCAGGAAAGAATTTGAAAAGACATGGAAATTTATACTAATTTCATACCGTATATGTACAAAATGGTTCCAGCAATTCTGAAAAGCTGAATTTTAAGTTGATTACCTAATTTATAGTTTCATTTGACACGTATATCATCATATTTACAAAAAAAAAAGAAAAAAGCCTCTTTTTTTGGAGTTTTAAGGGCCGAGCTAGGCGGCTGAAACCAAAGGAAATACTCGATATTCCAATGGCGGCGCTCTTACACGATTTTGTAATCGAAAGCTGGACGAAAAATTTGCGGCGCTATTTTAGAAATTTCTGGTTATTTACGGCCCATGACTACAGCTTCACAATTTAGCGGCCCGTAATTATACGTTAACGGGCTTTTGACCTTTGTTGTCGATGTAATTTCGACATTTAATTTTACAAAATACTCCAGTAGCCATATGATACCATAAATCCTTTGTTAGGTGAGGTTTTTACCGCGAAACTGGGTCGATTTCATATTATTTTGATGGTATCGCCGAAAAGATATCTACCCGCTTTATTTTAGTTAGAGAAATCGATTAAAAGACGTTGGAAAGAGTAGAGGAAAACTTTTGAAAATTGCCCCAAATGTGTGTTGATGGAACTGGGCATCACCCGAATGACATTATTTTTCCTCAATTAATCATTGCAAATGGTATGATTATTTTTGTTAATAAATATTTTGTACACAAAATTAATGAAGCTATTCATATGTATAGGGTATTTTCAAAGTTGAGTCATTTATTTTAATAGGTTGTAGAACTCTTATAAAAGAAGAAATTAACCAAAAATCATTTATATAAAAGTTGCAAAATAAAAAAATTATTAACAATTTCAAAATTTGCAAATAGACCTGACTTTTTGATATTCTCGATCACGGCATTGTAAACACATAAAGTATTTGTTTACTGCTGATACTCGGTATGACTAGTTTTTTATATTCTTCTACGATATTTTTTTTGAGTGCGATGTTCGATTTGACCAATGGTAATAATTCCTTAATAGTGCGGGTTTAATTGTTGGGTGCAGCCACAGCATGTCGTTTATACGCGGAAAGGGGTACTTAAAGGCACAACCAGGCAGTCACGCTGGAAGACCTTCTCGACGCGAAATGATAGAGGTTGAGGAAGAAATTTTAAAAATTGTCGAAATCGAGCCAACAACGAGCACTAGGTCTATAGAGGGTCAAGTTAAAGTTGGTCATAGTAAAGTATAGAAGGACTATACGACAAGAACACTTTTATCACTATCATTATCAACGGGTGCAAGCGTTAGAACTCGCAGATTATCCTAGAAGAGTTGAATTTTGTCAGTGGCTTCTACATCAGTACAAGAGAAATAAAAGTATTGTCTGAATGATTGTAGCGGGTTCACATCACCTTTTTTTTCTTTCTTAAGTTTTTTCGCCACGATCTAAAACTCAAAAAAATATCAAACATATCTGTTCTTATGTAAACAAAGAATCACTGGGTAAAAAAACAAAAAACCAAACGGAGACAAATTCTGTAATAAATTCGCCTAACGAACAAATTTTTAAAAAATACAAAAATTTTCTAAAATAAAAAACAAACTTTTGAAAGTTAACGTTTCGGGAAATCTTCTCCTCCCATTTTCAAACCGAATCTAATATATATATATATATATATATATATATATATATATATATATATATATATATATATATATACTATATATATATATATATATATATATATATATATATATACTATATGTAGTATAACGGGAAGTCGGCAAAAACATGTCGGTTGTTGGCTGTCAATAGGGTCTCCCTATTTTTGATGGCATGGTATATGTCGGCGCTCTGATGAGTCTGAACCTCAAGAGACGAAACATATGTCATCCAGTTGAAGGGATAGGTGGAACTCCTTCCCGGTCAAGCAACCAACAAAAATGTTCATTTAGGCGGAGACGTAGGTTGTTGTGTGTTCCACATGAGATTGTGGAACCCAACGGTTGGGTGTGTGATGGACACTCAGCTACTGCTGTCTCATTGGACGCAGTCCAAGAAAATCTAACACTACATATATACGCCATCCGACGGGAAGTCGGCGAAACATGGGTTGTTGGCTGTGGATAGGGTCTACCTATTCTTGATATGGTATATGTCGGTATGGTATATGTCGGCGCCCTGATGAATCTGAACCTCGAGAGACGAAACATGTGTCATCCAGTTAAAGTGATAGGTGGGGCTTCTTCCCGGTCAAGCAACCAACAAAAATGTTCCTGGACACTTATAATAAAATTTAATAATAAAACAAAACAACACATTAAACACTTCAATTTACAGAAAACCTACAAACAAAGATAGGTATTTCAATCACTCAAAATCAGTCAAAATAGGAGTAATTAAAATTTATATGACAAAGCAAAACTTGTTTGTAGTGACAGTGATACACTACAAAAAGGAATAAATTATATCAAAAAACATTTTAATAAAAAACATTTATCCAAAAAATATCATAGATGAATCAATTAAAACTTGTGATATCAGACAAAACAGATAACTTATTAATAACAATAATAATAACTCTCAAACAATTAACCTCACAATTCCTTACATCCGCGGTATTTCTGACACAATTAAAAGTGTAAGAAATAGAATACCAAACATGTGGTTTACAAAATTCCCTGCCAATGTGGCAAATTTTATTCAGGGGAGACATCTAGTCCGTTAGATGTTAGAATAAAAGAACATAAAAACCTTCTTAGAAAGGGGGATTTTAATAAATCTAGAATTTGTCAACACGCATGGGAACCGGGGCATAAAATCAGTTGGAATAATTCCAAAAGGAATAATTCCAAAATGGTATTAAAAAAATCGGTAACAAAATACAGCTATGCCTTCGGTAGATTTAAATTCAATATAGTTCCCGATTCTAAAGAATACAATTAAAAACGTTTAAGTATTTCAAGACACAATAATCACACAGTAAACCTCACCTATATATATATATATATATATATATATATATATATATATATATATATATATATATATATATATATATATATATATATATATATATATATATATATATATATATATATATATATATATAATATATATATTTATTTTTTTTTTTTTGGTAGTATGTCACTGTCATTAAAAACATATTGTCAAGTATCATTGACATATACACAAAATATATTCATTTCTATCTTTTCAATATATATATAGAAATTAATTTAATTTATTTTTTAGATTCGTTTTGAAAACGGGAAGAGAAGACCTCCCGAAATGTTAACGTTCAAAAATTTTTATTTATTTTAGAAAATTTTGGTATTTTTTTAAATTTTGTTCGTTAGGCAAATTTATTACAGAAAAACCATTTTGTTTTTTGTTTTTTGAGTTTTAGATCGTGGCGAAAAAGCAAAAAAGGTAAAAAATTATAAGAGAAATGAAAATTTTACCAAATTTGTTTTGGCTACCGACAAGGTCACATTTGCAAAAAATGGAATATATAATTTAAACAACAACCGAAGTTTGGGCATTAGAAAATCCATCCGCATGGTGTGAAAAGAATCCTTTTTCAACATAGATTATCAGTAAATGTTTGGGCTGGCGTAGTAAATGACATGCTTATAGAGCCTTTCCTTCAGCAACCTTCTTCCAGGTTGACTGACAGGTCAAAATTATTTAAACTTTCTTCAAAACAATCACGATGGAGAAGTAAATACTGTACCGGGATTGTATTTTTGAAGCGTGTAGTGACATATGGATACGCCGAGAAGGATTTTGTGCTAATCGAACAAATGGTGGCAATTTTGAACAATTTCGGTAACATTTTTGTTTTTGTTAATCTGCAACTTTTATATAAATGATTTTTGGTAAAATTATTTATTTTTACAAGTTCCACAACCGGTTAAAATAAATAACTCAACTTTGGGAGTTTTCTGTATATTTATATATATATATATATATATATATATATATATATATATATATATATATATATATATATATATATATGTATATATATATATATATATATGAATGTATATATGAATATATATGTGATGAATATATATGAATATATATGATGAATATATATATGAATATGTATATATATATATATATATATATATATATATATATATATATATATATATATATATATATATATATATTTATATCAATGATGGTTCTTGCAGACTAGTTTCATGTCCAGTTTACTGACCGAAAGTCGAGGAAATTCAAGCAAAACGAAATAAGAGCGCAAGAAAGCCACTAAAAACGTCGCCGGTCCGTCCGATGAATAGGTTTCAGCGACATGATTACAAGGATTAAACTGTTAGACGGATGATTATCGAAGACGCGAACATTTATACAGCCGGTGTAATCGCGTGTCTGATCTTTTTGTGGTGCGCGCCCTTAGGAAATCGAAACCTGTTTCGTGAAAAATTTTACACCAACGATACGATCGTTATATTTCAGTCACCAAACTAATGGTGAGGAACTTGAATAAGGAAAATCTCTATGAGTGTCTCATGAATTATTCTTTCTGCTATTAAAATTATTTTTCCAACATAAAATTTCTAGTGTCTTGATTTTGAAGTACCCACTGTCACTTTGAAGAATTTTTTAATTATAAACTGTAATGGTCTTTTTAAGGAAGCTTCTGTTTAAATAAGCATGACCCCATTAATTTTTTGTAATAAGAATATTTCCTAACATAAATATAACCAATGAAATATACCACATTCAATGCTTAAGTGAAGAAAACATTATGATTCAAGTGGTGGTGATTCTCCAAAGATTCCCCTCACTCCTCCCAATGATTTTTCATCGATTTCTTCTGTGCGATTACGTACAGTAGTTTTTAATTATTTCAGTGTATGAGACTTAGCTTCATACACGCATGATTTGAAGTATTCCCAAAGATAAAAAATCACACAATCAACAATATTTATGGAAGCTCAGGTCGTATGAGCAATGACTCCATCTAATGGGATTTTTATGTATTTCTTTGTTACATTTTCTTATGTCTAATCGATAACTTAATGTTAGGGATAACAACTCGTGAAAATCCCTCGTATCTCATTTCGTTAAGACTGAAACACATGCCCTTTATTGCATTCTTTATTCATTCTTTATTGCATTATGTCACAAATATAACTCCCAATTAAAAATCTACATATTAATTTATTCGGCAAGATGTGGGAAGTACCTCGACCCACCATATCCGCTTCAGACCGTAAACACCTCTCATATTTCGCAGACCATTGTATGATAAAAACTCCTTTTTTTTTATTATCTTTGTTAATAACTCTCCTCCTGACATTTAAGACTTTTCCGATAATGCTAAGTAACAGTTTAAAAAGAAATAGTAATGATGAGTATATGAAATTATCTTCCGATGAAATGATATCGTGTTCGATGAATTTACGCATATCCTCGCCTGGAATGCATCAACAGCAATCGAGGTTGACGTCCTCGATCCAGAAATATCGAAGGTCTCGACCGCCAAGCTGACCGAACTCAATAGGACATTGTGTAGGATTCGTACAGAGAAAAAACAAGAATTTGTTTTCGGCTTCTTGAAGTTCAAGTGGAGTATAAGCCGTTTTTCTGAATGATAAAAATTGTAAAGTACGAGCGTTACTCCTAACTACATACTTAAATAATCATGATTTTTTCAGTTTTCCTAAACATTAAGATAGTTGCAGAAATGCACATTTTTATTTATAATAATAAAACAAACTTTATAATTATTAATATATTATTATCTATTTATAAAAAGTAACGAATTGATTTCGTTGTTATTAATCCTCTTTATTTTCTCTATTTCTTTAGATTGCGCCCAAAGAGGCAACACTAGTCAAGAGTTAAACATCCCCGACCTTTGCGTTCCACAATCTCATGTGGAAGGCTCAACAACCTGCGTCTCCGCCAAAATGAACATTCGTTAGTTGCTTGTCTGGGAGGAAGCCCCACTCATCCCTCACATTGGAGGACACATGTTTCGGCTGTTGGTGGTTAGACTCATCAGGGTACCGACATATGATCTCTCGTCAAGAATAGGAAGTCCCTCTCCACAAACAAACAACCCACACTTTCGCCGACTTCGCGTCGGACGGCTTATAATTGTAATTTTTTTTTATATCTTTGGATTGCGTCCAATGAGACAACAGTAGTCAGAAGTTATACATCCCCGACTGTTGGATTCCACAATCTCATGTGGAACGTTCAACAACCTGCTTTTCCGCCAGAATGAACATTCGTTAGTTGTTGTTGATGATGTTGAGTGATGAGTCTAACCACCAACAGACGAAACATGTGTACTCCAATGTGAGGGATGGATGGGGCTTCCTCCCAGTCAAACAACTAACGAATGTTCATATAAATCTAATATATATATATATATATATATATATATATATATATATATATATATATATATATATATATATATATATATATATATATATATATATATATTTTTAATTTCCCATATATTTGCAATCTACCCAAAGGTAATAAGTAAAGACCGGATTATACGCAACCAAAAACCTTAAGAATATGCGCATATATATGCACATATTTTTTTAAATTTATGCAGGATATATGCAAAAAATCCGTGAATGTGCAAATAAATTTTGATTTCCTAAATTACATTTTCATTTAATTAGGTGATTGAGTATTGAATAAAGATAAATTCAAGTTATAATATAATATACTTTATTAATCCAGTTAACACCTAATACAATGTTTTATATGAAACTTAAACTAAATATTAATATTAACTCGAAAAATTATAAAACGCACTAGTTATAATGTGTGCTTCAAGGTTCTGAACTAGAAAATAGCAGAATTTGCATATATATATGTAAAATGCATAAAATCCGGTCTTTAGTAATAAGCAACTGTTACAACATTAAGGGCAACGCAAAGAATTGCCAGGCATCAGAGGTTATGGCACTTGCATTATAGGCCTAACATATACAGGAACTTAGGTTCTTTATAACTAGAATAATTGAATATCTTAATTATATCTTAAATTCTATAGCTTATCTCTAAACGATCACAGCGTTTCAGTCTCTGCGGCTTTTGGCCATTATCCAGGAGGCTGAAAGCAAGGGAGTTGGGGTGCACTTCAAGTCGCGATAGATACTTCGCACTCGCGCACTTGGCTTCTTCTCGCACAGGTTTTATTTTTAGATCACGGTGTAAAGTTTGATTTGTCACAAATCGAGGAGCATCAGTAATTATTCTCAGGGTTTTGGGCTGGAATCTTTGAAGTATTTCTATGTTGGATACACTAGCGGTTCCACACAGTTGTATGCCATAACTCCACCACTTTGTAGATGGTTAACTTATTAACCAACGATAATTTGGATTTTCTACCTATTACCAGTAGAGTTTGGATAATTTTAAGCCAAGTTGTTTCCTCTTCATAAAAATGTGTTGTTTCCAGTTTAGTCTTCGGTCAAGTCTCATTCTAAGATATTTTGCACAGTCTGCCTGGGGGAGTTGATGTCCATTAAGTGTTAGACTCGGGCATGAATCCTTCCTTAAGGTAAAAGTGTCTTGTTGAGATTTTGCCTTATTGATTTTTAAACGCCATTTTTTTATCCATTCTTCTATCCCATCAAGAGCTTCCTGAAGCTTCTCAGATGCATATCTTGGTACCCTGCTTATTGCCATAACTGTGGTATCATCTACAAAAGTGGCTATAGATGTGTTTGGCGTAGTTGGTAGGTCAGTAGTAGAGATTTGAAAAAGTATGGGACCCGAGACACTACCTTGAGGTACTCCTGATTTTATCGGATATATGTTAGTTATTTCTCCTTTATATTTGACAGCAAAGTATCTGTTCGTCAAGTATGATAACAGTACCTGATAGTATGGTGTAGGAAGTTTTGATTTAAGTTTGTATAGTAAGCCTAAATGGCACAGTCTAACGAAGGCTTGTGTAATATCCAAGAATGCAGCCGAGCAGTACTCTTTATCTTCAAAGGCGTTATTAAAAATTTTCACTAGCCTGTGCACTTGTTCGATTGTTGCGTGTCTTGCGCGAAATCCGAATTGGTGTACTGGAATGATATTTAGTTCGTCAAGCACTGGCTTCAGCCTCTTTAGGAACAATTTCTCAAAAAGCTTTGATAAGACATGCAAAAGTGTAATGGGTCTATATGATGATGCTTCCTCCGTCGGTTTACCAGGTTTTGGAATCAATATGATTTGTCCTACTTTCCACTGTGATGGAAAATGGCCAACTCTAAGTATGGCATTATAAATTTGTGTAAGGATAACTAATGCTTTTTCCGGTAATTGTTTAACGACTTGCCCAGTTATAAGGTCAAATCCTGGACTTTTCTTTGGGTTGAGGTTTCTGTGAATCATAGCCTTAACTTCACTAATTTTTATGGCCTTAATGGGAAGTGCCATTTGGAACGGTGTTTCAAGGTATGAAGTTATTTCTTCCTCTTCTTTTCCTAAAGTTTTCATTGGAAATGGCCGAAGAACATTAGTTATATGTATTGCAAAAGTTTCAGCCTTATCAGCATCTGTTCTCGCCTAAGTTCCATTCTGTTTTTTGATTGGTGGTACGCTCTCTTGTGTTTTATTGATTTTTACTGTAGCTTTCCACAGAGAGTAATCAGTAGCTTCAGTGGGAGTAAGACCTTCAAGGTAATTTAGAATTATATATATATAAATACATATATATATATATATATATATATATATATATATATATATATATATATATATATATATATATATATATATATATATATATATATATGTATATATATATATATATATATATATATATATATATATATATATATATATATATATATATATATATATATATATATATATCTGTGTGTTTGTGTTTAATTTTGTTTAATTTTCAGTTGACAATTTTTGACTTTGATACATTTTATAAATTTGTTACCTTATATTATTATAATGTTTTTATTATAACGTAACAATTTTGGATTTTTCGCTTGTAATGGTATTAAACTGTGGTACTTCACCTATATCTATCTATGTACGGAATCTTTGAACGTCCTTTTCATACACTTCAAAACGTCATATTAAATTGAAACTTTGCGCACTTATCAAGGGCCGATGACAATACAATAATATAATAAGTTCATTCCATCCCATTATCCTGAACAGGATCGTCAGGATCAAGGATTTGCTTTAGAAGAGGGAGCCTGAGACATGGTTACAATGCCCAAAGAAGGCAGTAGGCTTGCAAATTCCCGCCACAGGTAGGTAGTGATGAAAAATAAATAATAGTTAGAAATAATAATAACTCTTTAATGGTAAGCCAAACTAAAAACTAAAAAATAATTTACAATGAACGAGAAAATTTATGTGTCATTGTAAAATAGCGTGGGGTGCTTTGTACCATATTTTCATACTAACTCTACTTAGGGCCGGTTCTACAATGCAAGTATAAACCAAGTATAAACGGCGAACAGTTATACTCGGAATAAGATATACCAGGTATTATTTTCAGTATATCTTTTAAATCGAATAAAACATTTTTATACTTTGTTATATATCACTTTTATTTTTAAATTTGCGTGACTATAGTTTCGTAAAACCATTTACAGTACAGCTCCAAAAAGCAAAAAATTAAACAATTATGAAGCAATTGAAATTTGAAAATATAATAAAAACCCGTTTGGACAGCTATTAAATGATCAGACAGATCTCTGGAATTCCCTACTATTTAAAATATTATAAAGAAATTAACCCCAATAACGATGTAAAATTATGTACATAGGATGTACCTAATGTAATGTAATACCTTACTTTTAAAGTAGTGCACGAGAATGTAACATCGTTTAGGAAACTATACTCACACAATTTAAAGATAAATGTGATAGATAACAAAGTATAAAATTGTTTTATTCGATTTATAAAAATATTGTTTCATCTTATTAAAATGGAGAAAAAGTGGTGCAATAATTTCACGATTGACGAACTTGTTCTGTTAGTGAATTTGGTTGAGGCAAGTTGGAACGTACAAAGCAATTGTACTAAACAGGCATAAGGAGACAAAACTACATTCTAAAATACAAAGTACAACAAACAATACATTGTTTTCAGTACACAACATAATTAAATCGTATTAAATTATATCAGATTTGAAAAATGGTTTTAAAGTGATGTTTGCATTCTGTTGTTTTTTTTTGCAGCTCATGTCGTGTTCGACTGGTGGCTCTTCTTCATGTTATTCATACGCATACCATTAGACAGAATAGGAAACCTGCATTTCCAGACTCCATAACATCTTTCTACACACTTGATTGTTCGGATATGGGATTCATTAAAAAGGATTTCCGCTGGAGTATTTGGGTGTTGTAAAGGTACTATTAGGACGTTGGTATTGCTGTACCCATTATCAACTAAGATTATTGATGTGTGGAATTCATTGTTCTCCAGCCTCTCTTTAATTCTGCTGTTGCTGTAGATGGCTTGATCATGAGTTGATCCAGGCCATCGTGCAACAATATCCATTATACGTAGCTTAAAAACGCAATGTCAAAAACAATTTTGTTGCAGATTTTATCGCACGATTACGATCTGTTGAAGATTTAATTTCACCTTCAATAAAACTCAGCAATATCACACAAGTTCGTTTTTGTAAGCGAAAACGTTTAAAAAACACCAGGTCGTCAAACTCCACGAAATAATCGGGCCTAAAAGTGCAATTTACATTAAAAATCGTATAACTATATATTTTTCATACCGATGTTTAAATACTTTTGGCCGTCGAATTAAAACTACGTCTTCAAAGTCACTTTCACTTCAAAATCAAATTTATGGGATCCATTTCAATTATCTATTTCACTGTTATAATTAAAAATACATAAAACTGTCGAATATAAAGAAAAGACAGGTTATGTTTATTAGTACTTGCGACTGAAGCTAGCTAATAGAAAGCAAGTATAACTATATTCGGAATATATCCGCCCAAATTCAAGGGGATAACTTATATCTGTCGATTTCTACCGAGAATAGCTTTGTTTGGCGATTGTAGAAGGGGCGTTTTAGACTTTATTCCAAGTATAGCTTATACCAGGTATATACTTGCATTGTAGAACCGGACATCGAGCACCCCACGCTTTTTTCAAAATGACACATTAATTTTCTCGTTCATCACTTTATTCTTCTACTAAATTTTTATTTTACATTTTAGTTCGGTTTACCATTAAAGGATGTTTTTTAGTTTTTTTTTAAACTATAATTTATTTTATATTATTTTTCAAAATATTAAATTTTTATGTTAGTAAAATTAGTTGTGGTCATTATCTAGACTGTTACGTTTGGTCTAGGTTTCTAATGTTTTTTTTTATGTTCATTTAATCTGTTTATTAAATATTGTTTAGTTTAGTCAGTATATGAGCTTGGGCAATTTAAGTAATTGATTTTGTAAATTAAATTTGTTTGTTCCATTTTGGGTGATTGTGGTTTTAATTTTGTAAATATTTATTTAATATTATTATTGGGTATATCTGCTATGTTTATATTATATGATTTAAGAACTTCTCTAATCTTATTATCTATTTCTGGTATGGTAATTGTATGTAATTTTCATTTTTAGGTTTATTTGTTATGATATTATGGTTAAATACTCTGTGATTTCTGTTTTTAATAACTGGTTCGTAGAATATTTTGGATAGTTATTATCTTCTAGTTTTTTAAAATTTTATTTACATATTGTGGTCTATTTTTTGGATTAGTTAAAATAAAAGCTCTATCAATTAAATAATTTTTTTTATATTTAATTGGCGTATAAGAGTTAAAATTGAGATATCTTCCAGACCATATACGTTTTGTATACCAATTTGTTTTGATGTTGCCGTCCTTACGCCATCATACGTAATATTAATCCAAAAATGTATTGTTTTATTTTTTCTTCTTCGTGAGTAAGTTTTAATTTTTTGTGGAATGTATTGAATTTGTTTAAGGTGTATTGTATTTTATTTTTAGGTATGCATAGTATACAATCATCTACAAATCTTTTGTAAAAATAAGGCTTAAAATCGGGGGTATTTTTAGCTTTCGTTTCAACATATCCCATGAAATTAGGGATAGTGCAATATCCGCCATTTTGTAAAAAATATCGGAGTTGCAGACTCTATTTTGCAGTGTCGTAATACCATTTATTTTTTGATGTATAATTATTATTTTTTGATAGGAATATTAGTGAAATTATGACTTAACTTTTAGGGTAAACAAAATTTGTCTACGTTATACAGGGTAGGGTGTCCAGGATAACTTCGGGAACAAAACAATCCCGGAGCCAGTCGCAGAAAATGACACTGGTATCCCACGATTTCTTGTTCGAACGCCAAAACACTGGTAGATTGTCATTGTTTTGATTTTTCCAAGCACGAGAATTTACCGATCTGTAAAACATAAGTGCCTTAATTAAACAATCTCCTGATGAATTAGAATAGAGCAGCAGTGTAACTCGCTGCCTTAAAACCAGAAGCGGATTTTTCACTTTTGGATACAAAAGCTTCGCTTAGCATTCTTTTCCAAAACAGGGCAGCTTCGTCTGCAGGCAACACTTGTTCAGGTTTGTATCCACCATCAGCAATTAACTTTGAAAATTCTTCTGGATATGTCGTCGCTACTGCACAAGTGAAGAACATTTTGATGATTATCGCACCTTAAACTTATTGAACCAAGCTTCCGATGGTTGAAATCCTTAATAAAATCATCCGTATGTTCATCAAAACACTCTTTAAAATATGTGTAAAGTATTTTATGTAAATTGTCTTTGCAGGTTTAAATAACGCCGCAAACATTCAAAAATTGCTATATCACAAATACTGGTCTATCAAAGTAATCTAACCTAAAGCATTCCTGATTTGCAGTTTTTCTAAATAAGGATAACATTCTAATCAAAAGTATGCAATCGTTAGAGGCAACAGGATACTGAGCTCCAAACGATCGCAATCTAGTAAACTAGCCGTGTTTATTTGCATATAATACTCGGTTATTTTTCCGAAATATCCCCATCTTCCCCAACCGAAAAGGAATTTGCACGCAGAGTATGTATCATAAATAACTTCCTCGATCCTTATTATCTTATATTGAACGACATACCCGGTCAATTTTACTGCCGAGGAATTGTCGGTCATTTTCTTCGGATTGTTAGTGCACCAGGTGCAGATTTGCCGGCATATTGGTTCGACAGTGAGTTTTTTTAATATATTTCCTGGTACCCCAACAAAATATAATACACAAGTTTTAAACAGTGTATTTTATGATTGTTAATTGTTAGAAAAGTAACAGAAACGAAAAAAAAGAAACATTAAGAAAAAAAGTGCTTTTTTTGGAATTATGAATTCCAGGTGTATCGGTTAATAGTTCTTAATTTTTTTCTTCAAAAAACTGCTTAAAAAATGGTTCATTCAAAGGATAAAAAATGGTTTTACTCATCGCTCTGGCAATTTGTGGATGCCCTCCCAGAAAAACCGTACATCTTTTGAAGTCCAGTCATCAAGCCATTTTTCGACATCTCCGTAATTGTTGAAGTGTTTCATGGAAAGTGTATGAGACATCGATGAAAACAAGTGGTAGTTTAAAGGGGCCAAGTCTGGTGAGTACGGCGGGTGTGACAAAAGTTCCCAGCCAAGTGCAAAAATGGTGTATTGGACCGCTATGTACGATGGAGCGTTGTCCTTGCTGCAAAATCATTTTTCTGTGATTTGTAGCTCATTCTGGTCGGTTTTTGGATCAATGTATAGTTCAAATTGGCAGTAGCGAACGATATTAACTGTTTCACTTGGTTTCAGAAGCTCAGGGTACACGACACCTTTCTGATTCCATCAAATACACAGCATTATTTTCTTTCCAAAGCGATTCGGTTTTGCGGTCGATATTGATGGTTGTCCTGGATCAACTCAAGATTTTTAATGAGAAAACCCTACAGGATCGTTTATTTTGTATGATACGAATAAAACGCGAACAGACAAGAACAGACAACAGACAAGAACAAAATTCGACTACCAATTTTGAAGGAAATCGTATATGAAAAGGCTTATACTAATAAAAGTTTTACAAGATAATTTAATTTGTAGATGGTCGAAGAGTATATAAATTTGTGTGATCAGTTGGATGAACATCAATTAGTTAAATTAAGGACTGGCAAAACAGTTTTCCATGGAATCAAAACAAACATTTGAAGGTGTATGCGAAAAAAGAAAAATAGAGAAGCTAACCTACTATCCAAACAAAAACTAAAGAAAATGATGTATTTATATTATAAATAAAACAAAAAAGTTAAAATATTTAGTGTTTCTCAGGATTTTGATATATTTCATCAATTTGACATATTCATTTGATATGGTATGTTTAAACATAAGTTAGAAATTTATTATAGGCATTGAAGATTGATGGTAGGCTGACAGTGGTTCCAGAATAGTTATGGTACTTAGTGGTTTTCTAGTGGATAGATCGACCTTAATAGGAGAGTCCCACACTTCGACTATAAAAATTTTCCACTCAAAAATAATGGCTTACGTGCATTAGAGTTAGTTAGCAGCCAGATTTATTTATACTTGTAAATATTATTAAATCAACAATGTGATGGTTTATAAAACATATAAGGCGAAAAATTTCCATCGTTTTGAAAATACTGAACACCTTAATTAAAACAATAATGTAAAATAGTATGTGTGGATATTGTTAATAGAGTTTAGTGTGGTGGTTTAAAAAATCGGTGTGGTTTTAAAACTATTGCAAACTTCAATGAAAGCAATCAAACAAATATATATATATATATATATATATATATATATATATATATATATATATATATATATATATATATATCATCATCATCATCATCATCAGCCCGTATCGATCCACTGCAGGATGAAGGCCTCTTCAGCATGCTTCCAACCATCACGGTCCTGGGCTTTCCTCTGCCACTCGGGTCCAATATACTTAACGATGTCATCAGTCCATCGTGCTTTCGGTCTTCTTCGCGGACGTTTGCGATCAAGCGGTATCCACTCCAGGATTGCCTTGGTCCATCTGTCGTCCCATCGCCTCGCTATATGGCCTGCCCATCTCCATTTCAACTGTTTCACTCTTCCAATGATGTCACAGACTTTTGTTTGTTCCCTGATCCATGCGCAGGACTTTCTGTCTCGTCCTGTAATGCCAAGCATACATCTTTCCATTCCCCTCTGTGCCACCCGAAGTTTTTGAATTGATTGCGATGTGAATGTCCAGGTTTCACTTCCGTATGTCATAACGGGTAGAACGCACTGATCGAATACTTTTCTTTTCAGGCAAAGTGGGAGTCTGCTCTTAAACACTATGTTGAGCCTACCAAATGCTTGCCAGCCACATTTAACACGCCGTTCCACCTCCCGGGCGGTATTCCCCTCCATGGAAATCCTCTGCCCAAGATATACAAAGCTGTCCACAATCTCTAAATCCCTTCCTAAAACTGAAATTCTTCTGTCCTGAGCGAAGTTATTGAACATAACCTGACTCTTTTTCAGGTTTAGTTTCAAGCCAAATGGTTCGCCAGCCCTTTGCAGTTCTTGTATGCGTCTTTGCAGCTCCTCTGGGTCTTGTGAAATGAGAATAATATCATCTGCAAATCTAAGATGGTTTAAGTTTGCACCATTGATCTTTACCCCATCCTGTTCCCAATCCAGTTTACGGAATACTTCTTCAAGGCCAGCCGAGAAAAGAATAGGCGATATTGCGTCACCCTGCCGTACACCTCGTTCTATATTAATTCCCACTTCAAGATCATCAAGGTAAATTGTGGCTGTAGCTCCATCATATATCGATTCTAATAGGTTTACATAGGCTCTCTCTGCACCTTGGCTAAGCATTGCATCCATTATCGCATGCTTTGAGATGGAATCAAATGCTTTTTCGTAGTCGATAAAAGCCAAGCACAGTGGCATGGTGTATTCGTTGTGTCTTTCTATGACCTGCTGTACAACCTGGATGTGATCCATTGTACTGAATCCACTTCTGAATCCTGCTTGTTCTCTTGGTTGTGCGTCATTCAGTTTTTTTAATATTCTTTTAGAAATTATCTTAGTGAAAACTTTGTACATCACTGATAGGAGGCTTATTGGACGGTAGTTCTTTAAATCTTCCTGTGCTCCTTTTTTATGTAAAAGGATCACTTCTGCATTTTTCCATAAGTCAGGTACTTTTTGTTCTTTGAGGCATTTTGAGTATAATTTTGCCAGTGTTTTATGTAACGTCCGACCACCAGCTTTTAGCATTTCGACAGTTACACTATCCTTTCCTGGAGCCTTGCCGTTCTTCATCAATTCTATAGCATTTGTTACTTCCTCCACTAGGATATCTGGTATTATATATTGTTCTTCCGTGGGTATCGCTGTCCCTGACTGGCTCTGATCTTCATATAACTGGGAATAAAACCTTCTGACAATCTCTAACATTTGGGTACGCGTCCTGCACACTGTGCCATCCTCACGCTTTAAAGCATATATTTGCGTTCTTTTGTTTCTCAGCTTCTGTTTAGCTTTGTTAATTCCTTTGTTTTCTTCCAGGGTTTTTTGCACTAGCTGCATATTTAATCGGCGCGTGTCCTCTCTGATACGTTTTCTTATAGTTTTGCAGAGCTCAGTGTACTCGACCCTGCCAAAAGGACTACCTGCATTTCTCATTGCTCGCCGTTTCTTCATTAAATCAATGGTCTCACTGGAGATTTTTGTTTGTTTGAGACATTTTTCCTCTGGTGCTATTGAAGCAGCCGTTTGAAGTACGTTGAAGTATTGTTGGCGATTTCTTCATATTGAACTGATATTTCCACCTCCTCTGGATCTTGTAACGCAGCAAACCGGTTTGACAAAGCAGTCTCAAAATCGCTTCCTCTCTCCAGCAGTTTTCCAGAATCCACCTTGCCCTTCTTTGATCTTACCATTTTTTCGCGCTCTTTTCGACAGTCAATCCGAACCCTTGCTCGTACAATTCGGTGGTCACTTCCAACATTAAAATTGTTAAGGACAGTACAATTGGTAAATATTGTTTTATCGTTGGTCATGATGTAGTCAATTTCGATTGTGAGCCCAGATGGTATATATATATATATATATATATATATATATATATATATATATATATATATATATATATATATATATATATATATATATATATATATAAAATTTTGGGTAGTGATTGTTTTTGTTCTAAATTGATTATTAATGTAGTTTATATATTATAATCTACTGTAATATATAATCCATTTTATACTAGTTGGGGAAAGTTTTACTATATATATTTAACAGTATATTTTTTATTGAAATAAAATTAGTAACTTAAACAGTATGAATGTGATTTGTTTTTCTAATTATGATTTATATTGTTTTTTGACTCAAAAAATAATTACAAAACTAAAAAATATCTTTTGGTTATTCGATATTTAACTTTTTTCATTATTTTTGAAAACCAATATTTATCTTCTATTTATGTACTTATGTATGTACATAAATATGTATGTACATACATCATGTAGCAAGCAATACACATCGTTTATCAATATTATTAATGATAAAGTTTTAAAATAAACAGAAACTGCACAATCTTGACATTCAGTGTTTTCGACTTTTCTTAATTTATCATTAATAATCAAGTTAACTAAATAAACTTATGTTCTGTTCCGAACTTTATGTTCTTTATGCCATACACGTCCTTTTACAGTGCAAACACCATTTTTGCTGTTAAACAAAACCTATGGCCTTGTTACCGTAACTTTCTCATGACACTCTACAAATAGTTTAATTATATTTAATAGAAATATTTTGTTTCTTATTTACATTTACATTATTATTATTTTTTAAAAAACTCACATTAATGCTTTAGCCGAATGTGATTTTTGAGAAAATCTGTGACCATAAAAATATCCACAGCAGGTATATTATCAAAATTAGCCTTTATGAACCCTTTGCACCACACATTACTGAACTAAATTAGTAACCAACAATATTTTATTTTACAATCAACCAACAATCATTTTGACAGTAGTGACGTCAAAACACTTTATTATTATAAGGTCACAAACATGGCAGCCAATAGCGATGTGTTTGTAGTCACGTTATTTTTTTTTAATTTACTTTCATAAATTTTAATTTATTCATAATTAATTGTAACACAGTTGTTAAGTTTGCATATCGTATTCTTCCAACAAAGCTTGCAATTGTATATATATATATATATATATATATATATATATATATATATATATATATATATATATATATATATATATATATCAGGTGTCCCATTAAGGATGGATCGCGGCCGTATCTTGAAAACTATTTATCCCACAGCTGTGGGAAAAAAAATTGTACTAAAAATGATCATGAGAAATTCACCAAAAATATTTTTAAGCTTCTAAAACGACCGCAAGAGGGCGTGACGAGCTAAACATTTTTAAAAATCATTTTTTTTGTGTATTTTCAAGTGTTAACCGAGTAAGAAAAATTCTCAGTTATAATTAGCAAACTGTCTCCGACAACTTTGTTTTATGACATTTTGTCGTAACTTCGCGAATAAAGAAGTGGGAGGGAGTTTTACCTATTTAGATAAAAAGTCGTCTAATGTCCCTTTACCTAAACCGATTTTCCTCAATTTGGATTAATTTAAAAGGCAATTGCTGGGACAATCAGACAATCTGGGAGATAAATTATTTAGTTTATAAATGAAACCGCAACGTGGCGTTACATTCAACAATAGTTTTTTTGAAGTTTTGTTCAGTTTTTTCAAAGGGAATGGTACAGCTTTTACTACATGACAAGAAACCTAATTTAAAGAGGAATCATCCAGTGAAAACCCGAAATCGATATCTCTGACATGTCAAGAGATATTTCGATTTTTCTGAAAAAATCGGTTAGTTTTAATTTTTACCGTAATATTAAGTTAAAAATTGGTCTTAATATTTAGGTCGCCAACGCCTTTAAAAGAGCTGGAATTTGGCCAGTCAACCGTAATAGGTTCGGAGACCACTTATTTACCCCATCAACAGCCGTAACACCTCAGGTTCATAAAAACCCAGAAAATGGTAATATCTGAGACTGAGGCTGACCTGAGACTGACACAGAGGATATGTCATTTCGCAATCAACCCACCAGTTCTTCTAATGGTGCTTCACAGCAAGTTGATTCTGCGTGTTCATCTTTAGTCACGGTTCATTTCAGAAAAGTATTTGGAGAAATCACTCCAGAAAAACTTAATCAAAGTCTAAATGAGCTAGCACCTGTTCCTGAAACAAGTAATGTTGTTCAAAAGCGTAGGAATAAAATAACAGCTTCTGCAGAATTGGTTACTAGTATCCCACACAAAGAAGATCTTAAAGAAAAAAGAAAAAAATACAGAGAACAAGCAAACAAAAACCAGAAACAGTAAAGCGAAGAAAGATGCAAGTAGAAAAAGCAACTATGGATTTATTTACCGGTAATGAAAAGAAACCAAAAATACAAATGAGAAATCCATCATCAAGCTCAAGTGATTCAAAAGATAGCACGGATGATAAAAACAGTAACGAGTTGTGTTTATACTGCAGTGACAGCTACTTTAATTCTAAGCCAAATGAAGGTAGGGCTAATTGCCAGGCATGTTCTAGGTGGTCACTGAAGAAGGTGAAGAAGGTGGTCATGAAGAGTGTGCCTGTATTGAAGAAAAGGAAGAGTTTATTTGCGAATTTGTTTTAAGTACCGCTTAGACTGACCAGATCTTAATCCTTAAAAGTTCAAACTAATGATCCTTAATTATATTTAATTTGTTGAAACTAATGATCCTTAATTTAATTATATTTTATTTGTTTATTTTTTTATACTACCGAAGCGACGTTTAGTTAAAATAAAACATGTATATTCAAATGCATTTTACTTCAATTAGGTACCTACTTACCGGTGCAATGGGAAAATGTTTTTTAGTATATGATTCAATTTAGGAATTAGGTCGTTCATTTTTGGACACCGGTTTCGTAACCGATAGCAGGGATTTTAAAAAACTTCACATGACATGATTAAATATTTTTGTAATCATTGAAAGATTCGTTTCACAGTTTGGTGAATAGTAAATTTAATCTAAGTTATAATGCTATTTAGGAAACTTAGATTAAGGTCTGACTCAACAGTATCCTCAGATTTCTAATAAACTTAGGTACACTAAAACTAAAGTATACATTAAGACGCACAATGTTCTGCTTTATCACATCACTTAAGTAATTCAAAAGGCTTGATTCTCTTGACTCTTTTTGTTAATCCTTGCATTGTCAAGGAGCTAGATGGCCTCTACGTTGACATGTTTTTGTCGTTGTTCATGACTGCTGACACTGTTGCATATGGCTTGGTTCAACACTATCCATATCCAGGTCCCGATGGTGGTTACTGTTTCGTATATATTATGGTGCATCTGCGATGTTTCTTAACAATTTATTCTGAAACCTTTGAATGGTGTGTACATTGCTCTGACTAGCATACACATACACAAAAGCCACATCTGTACATAGCTCCACAGCTGAATTTCCTAGGTCCATATCGGTTTAAGTATCTGCTTATATAACTTAAGCTTATTATGCAGAGTTAGTCTTTTCCAATCAACCAGTACAATTTTCTAAATTTAAGTTGTTCTTTTTTCTTTTTGAAATGGGTTTTCTGGAGTAGCTTTGTATCAAGAGTAATACCAAGATATTTGGCTGATTTTAAAAATGGATTTCGTTTATCATTTATGTTTATGGGTATACCTTCATTTGCTCTGTTTGAAAAATTCACTAAAACGGACTTTGATTCATTTAATTTGATTGTCCATTTTTTTGTCCAATTGTTAATTTTGTTGGCTGATATTTGCAACTTTTCTGCTGTTTCTTTTCTGCAAACGTTGCTATGGTGTCATTTTCCAGTCTAGGAACACTTGTGTAAAAAAAATATAGGACAGGTCCCAGTATACCTCCTTGCGGCGTTCCTGCGTTAATGATCTTAAGCTGAGAATAGTCTTCTTTCTTCATTCTAAAATGTATTTTTCAGATGTAGGATCCCAGAATATCAGAAAACTGTTTAGGTAAATACATCTTCATTTTATGTTTTCGACCTTTATGCCAAACTTTATCGACTTATATATAAGTTGATTGTTGATAGCAGAAACAACATTGCCTGAATGATTGTGGCCTGTTCATATATTTTTTTCTTTTTTTTTGAGTTTTTCGCCACGCTTTAAAACTCAAGAAAATATCAAAAATATCTGTTCTTATGGAAATAAAGAATCACTGGATAAAAAACAAAAAATCAAATGGAGACAAATTTCTCAATGATATTTTTCTGTAATAAATTTGCCTAACGAACAAAATTTAAAAAATTTAAAAATGTTCTAAAATATATACAAACTTTTAACGTTAACGTTTCGGGAGGTCTTCTCCCCCCGTTTTCAAAACGAATCTAAAAAATCAATTATATTATTTTCAATATATAAAGCAAAGATAGGAAGTAAATATATTTTTTGTGTAAGTCAACGATACTTACATTGACAATAATAGTTTTAGTGATAATAATAGTGATTCTTTATTTACATAAGAACAGATATTTTTGATATTTTTTGAGTTTTAGAGTGTGGCGAAAAATCCAAAAAAAGAAAAAATATAGAAACAAAATTGGATTAATTAAATTATTGCTTATTAATAAACACAGTTAGGTTGTTAACTAGGTTTTGTTTCAATGTATTTTCCCCTTAGGTGTACGTAATTACCCCACTCTCCCCTACAGAATGACAATTACATTTATTGAAATTTTCAAGCCGAAATCTGACGGATTTTAACCAAAACTCATTCTGAACGTAAACAAGCAGGTACCACTGACGTACAAATGGGTTCTGTGGAGCACATCAAAGACCGTTTTCGACGATTTATTTTCGAGAGACCAGTCGCGCTGCTAGTTTATTATCCACAGAGGTGCTCGGTGTTGTTTACAGTTTAGTTTCTCGTAAGATTATTTTTGGAACATTTTCTTTTTCGTATTCTAATTAGTTTCAGTCTTAAAAGGAATAAAATCAAAGCTACATACATGTAGGGTGATTATTTTAGAGCATCAGAATTTTTAATTCAAATAAAAACCAAATTAAATGCCTTGAATATATTTATTTTTTGTGAAATAACATTCAATGGCATTAAGGTTTGAAAACAATCTCGGTCAAATGTCCGTTGCCAAATGCTACTTCTGACTAAATGTCAAATGCTACTTCTGACAAAGCGCATTCTGTCAATCCAATTTTTTAAGCAGTTGGCCGCAAATGTCCGAGTTATGTTGGCTTTCATGGCGTAATAGTTAAATTTAGTAAATTAACTAGTAACTTAAAGTAATGTAGCCGGTACTTGACGGAAATTCATTTTAAATAAAGAAACAAAGATTCATATCTAAAAATTTTGACTATTTTTAAAATTGTATGTATAACTATTGTTTCGACAGACAGTGCATTTTTCAAATACAAACTATGCTAAACTAATACTGAGAAAAGTAATTACAACCTAAAGTGTCCGTGTCCATAAGTCAATGTTGGGCAAACAAGAAGATCTTTCTCTACTAGACTCAACAAACAAACGAAGTTACACTAAACAACAAAATAATTATCATTATGCTAACACCTTATTGTAAGAAAATTATACTTTCAATAATACATAAGAATAAATCCATAATTATAAAGAATAAATCTAGTATAATCTAATAAATAAAATAAATAAGTACATTTGAATGGTTCACCGTTATTAAAATTATATTGCCCTCCTAGACGTTGACAAAAAATGGATTTCCCCACTATCATGTCTTTTGATATTATTAGGTCGATGGACACTTTAGGTTGTAATTACTTTTCTCACTGTTAGTTTAACATAGTTTGTATTTGAAAAAGGCACTGTGTTGTGTCCAAACAATTGTTATTCATACAATTTTAAATATAGCGTCAATAATTGTTATTTATCAGCATAGACCAAAGATTTAACATAACCCCAAAGAAAGTAATCTGAAGGTGTCCGTTAAAAAATCCGTTCGTCGAAATGATTGTCTCATCGAATTGTTCCCTAAATAAATCCATTGTTGCGTTGATTGTATGACATGTAGAGCCATCCTATTAGAACCATATAGCCTCCAGATATATAATATCAATAATCATTGATCATCGCTCTGTAATGATCCCCATTAAAGAATTGATAAATTTGAACCTTCATCAACAGTTTCACCACATCATCATCACATCATTTGTTTTAATAGCGGGTAGCGTGAAATGCATTCGAAATGTGTCGATAATTCTGCGAATACATCGCTCCGTTGGACGATTATGTGCGCCATAAACGACTATAAGTTTGGCGCACATAACACTGATTTTCATAATATATTTCGACAATTTACAAGCGTTGCTCTGATATTAAACGTTCCATGATGATTTGATAGCGACCGCTATCGAAAGTTTGATCACACTAAAAAATTACCTTTTATGTCGCATTCTCTCTTTGTTATTTATTATTTCAATGTTTATAAAGGTTTCTATTCTCCATTTTTTACTAGTGTCGACCTTTTTCGTGTTTTCAGGATTGTCTAAAACGAGATATAGAGCCCGTAAAGAGCCTCAAACACTACATAAGCTCAAACAAAAAAAATTAAAAAAAAACTAGAACTAGAGAGAATATGTCAAGAAACACTAACTAAAGTGATAAGAATATCAATTTGTGAACTTGAATATGGCCACGTTTTAACAGACATTATTTCCCAAAACTAATAACGCGTAAAAGTTAAAAGAAAAAAATCTTGAATCGACTAAATTTATTTACTTTTAGGTTTTTAAATATTTTTGAAATTTTAAATAAGATAGTTTTACGTTACCCTGTATAAGTTAATTAGATATTATAGTTCTAAAAGGGAACCTTTTTATTATTAAAAAATATATATATTACAAGTTGTAGTACATTTTGCTAGAGGAAATAAAAATCAAAAACAGTTAAAAAAAATTTAAAGTTATTTTAAAATTTTCAAACTATGATGGATAAAATATTCATTACGAATACATGGGAAACATTCATTTCATATCATCGAAAGGAAAAGGACAATATTTCTCTAAGGCGATACCATTGGAGCTGAGAATGTAAATATTTAATCGAGTACCAGCGTAGTGTTGGTTCTACAGGTACTTCTTTCCAAATTAAACGTTTATATAGACAAACCGCTCAACATTCCGCCGTAGTTGCGTGGGAAGGACTCAGGCCGTTTTACTGAAGGAAAATTCTAACGAAATATATCGTGATTTTTCTCTTTTGCAGGTGATATCACTTCAAAAAGTTTTTCTACAGGGATTGTTTGGTTCAATAATTTCTGTTTCCGGACTCTTTTTGTTAATATCCTTGCTAAAAGAAAAGCATTGTTCATGTCTTCGTATAAAAGGTTTTCCAATGGGGTTCAATGATAATTAAAGATTCTTTCAAATTGAGCGGTCTTTTTAACAGTGGCGGTTGCCCACGTGCACTTGTGGACCAAAAAAAATAAGTGAAAAAAATAATTTCAGATTTTATATTAATTTATTGATTGATTTGTCCGTTACTTTGTGATAGTTCATGTTTTTAAAAAGCAATAAAACAATGTTTTACTTTGTTATCTATCACTTTTATTTTTAAACAAAATTTGTGTGACTATTGTTTCGTAAAACGACTTTACGTTCTCAAACACTGCTTTAAAACTCATTCCTTTTCCAAAACTTTATTCCTTTTTATATTAATTTATTCTCTATTCTGTCTATGATCACGCTTCTTGTGACTTCTAGAGTCTAACATTCATAATGTCATTCTCGGTAACGAAATAGGTTGTGGGTTGCCGAAGCACACTGATTAAAGGACACGTGCTTTGGGCACAGACAAGTTTGTGCCGCTACTGTTTTCTTTACTACCGTGTGCGAAAAACAAAGACAACAGTGCATCGCTTTGCTAATAACCCAGAGATTAAACGCATTTATAACGTCATATATTCGCGCTTTTCGACTTTTCGAGGGGTTGCACATGGTTTGAACCAATATATGAATAGAAATAATGTCACATTAATATTTGAAGACCAAATTGTCATAAAAAATCTTGGACAGCCGACACCGATTCTGCAAATCGAGCAACTTAATATAACTCAAAAACAAACATACAAACACACATTCAATAAAACCATGTATGAGAAGTATTCGTGTTTATGTGGATGCGAAACAACAAACAAGTTATATTGTTTTCCGTGCATTTTGGCAGAAGTCGGAAAACCAGTGAGTGCGGGCGATCTTGATGTTGGCTGTTCAATCCAGCCAAAGGTAAAATCGCATTCTATTTCACAAAGACATTTGGAAAATGAGCAAGAAATTAGTACGTTGGGGAAGGAAGACAGACATTCGTTTTCAACTCAGTAGTGCACATCGAGACTCTAATAAAAAGCACAATAAAACTGTTGATAGGAATCGTTACATGTTGTCTAAGTTAATTGACGGTATAAAATTCTGTGGGGCATTTGAGCTTGCCTTAGATGGGCATGAGGAAACCTACACTTTAGAAAATCAATATCAAATATAAATCAATATATATATATATATATATATATATATATATATATATATATATATATATATATATATATATATATATATATATATATATATATATGTTCGTAGTGTTTCGCGGATGGAAGAATACGCTAGACTATTAGTCCGGGAGTACATCCGATCGTTTGTGTCCCGTTTATTGGGAACGTGCAGATGTTTCGCCAAGGTCACACTTGGCATTCTCAATGCTTGTCTGAAGACTGAAAGCTATGGACCGCTTTTTTCACTCTGGTGTCTAGGTTAGCCTTCAGGCTCCTGCCTATATACGATCACTTACGCCCGAATCGGGTCCGAATTTTATTGTTATGGGATTCTAGCTATCCCAGGAAGTGTCAGAATTCCCCCTTTCTTTTGCGGGGCATAGTCTGACATTACTTAAAATTAGGGTTTACTACAAAGTCCAGAGAAACTTTGTGAAGGTTAACTTGATAATGAAAAACTGTCTCCATCGCAAGTGGGAAACTAGTCACGCCCAATGCCGGGCCGACGACCAGCGGGCGTCGTCGGTCTGCCATTTGGTGCGGGATAGCAGGATTTTTCGATAGCGGTTTACTATTATGGAACTTATGTAAACCGGAAACCCGAGAATTTCGGGCCCCATAGGCTTACTGCCACGGAAATTGAGGAACTATTGTTGGGGAATAATGGCTCCGAGGGAAGTGCGGAGCGCCGAGCTCAGTTGAGTCTGAAGTTGACTGAACAATTGAGCTACTAGTTGCTCCACAAGGTTGGAGATAATGTCACCTTGTGGAGCGGGGTCGCTAGATGAAACTGAGTTCCTTTGAGACCCCCACACGAAGGTCGGTGGGGGTACGGCGGGTTTACGGGACTTGTTAACAGCGGTCCCACGAGGTTTTCTCTTCGAAAGCCTTGCGGCTTTCTCGGAGATACCTCCATCTGGTCTCCTGCAGCAACCTAGAAAGTTCGCTGTATGCGTACCTCCACAGTTGCAGCAAGTTGGTGGGTCATTTCGGTCCTTCTTACACTCCTTTGTGGAGTGATCGCCCGTGCATTTAACACAGGCCGGATCGGCATAACACTTTCTCGCCGTATGGCCGAATTTTTGGAAGTTGAAACACTGCACTACTCGGCCATTCGATCGCTGAGTTTGGATTTTAATGTCCTGTCCGAAGAAGGACTTTATGTCGTATATCCCCTTATCTTCCCTGGGGACAACAATTTGGACGATGGCCATTGGAGAGCCATCTTTCCCTGATTTTTTCCACCTTTCCACATGGATCGGATGGAAGCCCATGGCTTTTAGTTCGTTCGTTATCTCAGAGACTGGAATCGTCTCCAAGACTCCCCTGATCAGTACGCGAAGATTGCGTTCATCAGGGAAGCAGAACCAATGGAACTTAATGTTCCCTTCCTCGAGCAGCGCAGAAACTGCTCGGTAGTCGTCAGAAGTCTGGGGGTGAAGATGAACCCCTTCCGGCTTCGTGACCGACCTTGTGAACAAGATACCACGCTCCTTGCAAGTTTTCATTACCTGTAGGAACGCTTCCTTGTCTCTCAGCACGATTGGTGGGACTTTACCAGTCCTCTTTGGAATCGGAAGCTCGGCTTCCTGATCAACCAAAGTTTGTGGAATCTCCGCAGGAGGTTCCGGTTTACTGTAGGTTGGTTTGTCAGAAACCGGAGACTCAGTTGCTGGTTTTTTAAGAGGAGGAGAACCCTCTTTCACCTGCAACGAGCTCCGTTTCTTTTTCCTCAATTTCTTCTTTGAGACTATCTTCTGGTAGTCTCCGGATTCGGGGGCCCCTTCGTCCAGCGTGGCCCCGTCCAGCATGGCCCCCTTCGTCCAGCGTGTCCATCGCGGCACTCGCGACCGCGTCGTCGTCCCAATCTAGGTTCTTTTTCGGCACCTTTTCTTCGCTCTTTCTTTTCTTTCACCCTCTTTCAGAGGTATTCTTCTTCTCCAGGCATGTCTGCAGTCTCTGGTTTTCCTTATTCAGCGCCTTCAGGTCGCCGACGAGGCCGATCATCTTTTTCCGGAGGTCGTCGTTTTCGTCGCCCGCCATCTGGTTCATCTCGAGCGTATACCGGTACTGATTCTCGAGATCAGTAATGCGCTTATCTTTATCATCGAGCGCGCGTTTTAAGGCCTTATAGGCCTCTTCGGTGATGGCAAAACCCTTTGGGTTCGCCATCACAACTGCCCGCCCGTTTACTACTATAGCCCGACCACGTGTCGCAGAGCGCGCTAGAAGAGATGTTCACTCTTCGACGTCTCGGTCCTCTGAAAGCTATGGAAACTGTCTCTTAATATTTATATTCTTCTGGGTCGCAGATTATGATGGTGCGTACATCTTATTGGTTCTGGTGTTGGCTCCGCCCCCTCGGACGATGTTTGGGGTGTCACAGTGGTTGTCAGTTGCTCTCCCGACTGCAGCCGGTGAGCTTCGGTCTGTCGGTTAATTATTGGTTTCCACGTGTCTGGCAGATTGAGGGCATCATCTCTTCTGTTACAAGTCCCGCACGATATTGTGCGGGACTTTTAACATGACATACGTCGGACAAACCAACAGAAGAACGAACTCGAACTCGAAGAACACAAATTGGCGGTTAGAAATAAACAAACCACATCGGCTCTGTTCCAACACCACCTATGAACAGGACACAAAATCGACTTCGACAGTTGCCGACAAATTACAAATATAACTACAAAATAAGAACCGTACGAGAAACAATAGAAATAGAAAAATCGGACGCCTAAACACAGTCGGGAGAGCAACTGACTACCACTGTGACACCCCAAACATCGTCTGAGGGGGCGGAGCCAACACCAGAAGCAATAAGAAGTACGAACCATCCCAATCTGCGACCCAGAAGAATATAAATATCAAGAGACAGTTTCCACAGCTTTCAGTCTTTACACAAGCATTGAGAATGCCAAGTGTGATCTTGGCGAAACGTCTGCACGTTCCCAACAACACGACGAACACAAACGATCGGATGTACGATCTCGCTTTCTTTTCTTGATCATCCAAAAGGACAACTGTTCTGGACAGCGTCGTAAAAAAGCATCTACCCCGTGCGGTTCCAACAAGGTGGAACTTTACGTCTAAATGTGTGAATACTGTTTACATTTACAAAGAAAAATTGCAAATATGCCTTGAAGAAATTATGGACGCCGAATCGGATAAAAATTATATTAGTCCAGCTCAGGGGTTAATAAATTATTTGGTGGATGATAATTTTAAAATTTGGTTATTTTTCTTCAATAAAATAATGCCCACGGCGACATTCTTTTTGACCAACTGCAAAGCAGACAACTAGATACACTTAAAGTTAAGAAGAATTTGGTTACTTTTTCAACAGCCATTCAAAATATTAGAGACAATATAGAAATACAAATTAATCAAGAATCTGGTAACTTAACTTGTAAAGAATCTACAACGATCATATAAAATCGCAGATGGAAACGAAAAATTACTGACCAGGACCTTAATCCGAATGTCAGAATACGCAAGGAAATCTGTGATACCTTAACCATACAGGTTCATGAACGTTTTAGTTTCGATGTATACCAAACTAATGGAAATTTATTTGAAACTAAAAAATGTGGTGAATATCGAGCCAAATGAAGAATGATAAATGAACTGTCGGTAATGTACGCACGGTACGATTTTATGAAACACACACAACAACACAGATTTTGAGTGATTTGAAAAGAAATTGAGATACCTATTTGTGTTTATCGGTTTTCTGTAAACTGTAGTTTTTAATGTGTTGTTTTGTTTTAATATTAAAGTGTCGAGGTATGGCAATTTATTATCCTTCTCCATCTCTAAAGTAAACTTAATTGTAGGCTCTCGAGAATTTATATCTTGTAAAAAAATATTTATATCATCAATGCTATGTTGCCATATAGCAAAAATATCATCAACATATCTAAGCCATATTAATTACTTATTAAGAGATTTATTTACTATGTCATTCTCGAGTTCCTCCATAAAGATATTACTCATCAAAGAAGAAAGGGAAGAACCCATAGCCATTCCGAAATTTTGTTGATAATAATCATTTTCTAATTGAAAATATGTGATTTTTAAGCACTGAGTTAATAATTCCAAAATTGTATTTATGTTTAGTTTATCGGAATCGGGTCATAAAATAAATTGGAATAATTCCAAAACGGTATTAAAAGAGTCGGTAACAAAATACAGAAGATTAAAAGAAACCGCTATAATTAATTTAAATAAAAATAACTGTATTGCTATGCCTTCGGTAGATTTAAATTCAATATAGTTTCCGATCATAAAGAATACAATTAAACACATTTAGATATTTTAATACACAATCAGTACAATAAACAATCACACAATAAACATTACCTATATATATTTTTTGGTAGTATGTCACTGTCATGAAAATCTATTGTTGTCAATGTAAGTATCGTTGACATACACAAAAAAAAATATATTTACTTTCACTCATTACTTTATATTACAAATTAATATAATTTATTTTTTAGTTTAGTTTTGGAAACGAGGGGTGAGGACCCTCCGATACGTTAACCTTAAAAGTAAAGTAAAGTTTTGGGGTTAGAGGCGCATCAGCAACTGAAAAGGCTATTTAGGGACTGGACCTACAGCTTAACGTGGGTTCCGAACCACGGTCATCAGCTACCGAAAACCCCGGTCAGCACCCCCCTCGGGCTATCAACCGTTGGTTTTGTGCTTAACCGAAAGAATCTCGAGAAGCCTACCGATTGGCGAGTGACCAACGTAGAAAACCTCTCAGAAGGCATCTGGCCTTACCGAGCCACGAACTGGCGTGACTGAGAGGTGATTCCTTGTCTTTTTGCCTAGTACGGGATTCGAACCCACTCCACATTAACTGCCGTAACGTAAAGCTGACGCCTTAGACACCACAGCTAATGTGGCTCCTTAAAGTTAAAAGTTTGTAAAATCTTTTATAACATTTTTATATTTTTAAAATTTTGTTCATTAGGCAAATTTATTACAAAAAAAAAGAATCACTGAGAAATTTGTCTCCGTTTGGTTTTTTGTTTTTACCCAGTGATTCTTGTTTTACATAAGAACAGGTATTTTTGATATTTTTTGAGTTTTAAATAGTGGCGATAAACCCAAATAAAGGAAAAAAAACTACAGATTTAATGAGCATGGTCCTAGTGTGAGTTTAACAAAATTTTATTATCTAGGTATCTATTTGAAAATTTGATTCTACATTTACACTCGTATTTCTACACAGCAAAGTATGATACTACAAAGTATGATTTTTACAAAGAATGTAAAATATTTGATTTCGACGCATTTCCCTATCCCCATTCCAAAATTTGGTTATACGTGCCCACCTGTGTTTTCCCCACGAACCGCCACTGCTTTTTAATTCTTAAATAAAACATAATTTGGATTGAACCATTGTGTTTGACATTTAAACATGAAAGACAATATATGCCAAATGACCACGTCTTGTAGCTCCACAGACGCCCACTCTCTTGGCAAAATCAAAGAGTTTTTATCATTTTAACTCCGAACTTAGCGTATACCTCATTAAAGCTGGGTCCACACCAAAAAAATTTTGCGTATGAGTTGAATTTACTGGAACAATTTGTTTGAATTATCTGCGGCGACAATATTAATGTGTGACTTTGTGTGTCAGAGCATCTACATTGCGGCGCAGGTACACCACATACAACGTATACAGTCCGCACAACGCAAATTTGTATTGATGTGGACCCAGCTTAAGAACTACACTGACATGAAATAATTTAGTTGATGCTAAGTTTAGCAACTATTATTTTTTTCTTTATCTACAATAATATCATTTACTACTTCCCGTCCTCCAATGAATTTCCATTATGGTAACCGTTTTTTTCCTGTATTAAATATAGGAAAAAATTCCTCAATGCCCGACCCTAACTCTGCCCTTTTGTTGTTACCAGACGTGGGCCGTCGCTTTCAAGGGCTAACAGACGCTTCGCAGCGGGGGTACCGTCTTTCGTGAAAGGGCGGGCGCCTTTTACGTGAAAAATCTGACAAGGTACACGCATTTTTTTCCGATTAAATTGTGTCATTCGGAACGATTGTGGGCGATGATGAGTTTAAATACCTTTAAAAGGGTTTTTGTATGATATATTAAATGATCTGACACAATATCTTGATTTTATTATTATTATGTTGATAAAGCTCATAAGGTGGATAACATACCTTCACGACAACTGAGGCTCGGAGGCAAAAATTTAGCTCAAACCAATTATTAGAAGAGTTTAGAAGAGAACAATCGACAATATAAAGGGTCTTTCAAATTGAGCGCTCTTTTGATTCTTAAATAGTATACAGAATTTGCGTTGATATAAAAAAACTCTTTATTGATAACACTAGTTTACACGGTTTTTATACCCCAGCTGAAAGTTGTAAATTATTGTGTATTCAGGTAAGTTATATCTACTATTTAGCTGACCATATATGGAAAATTACCAACTTAACGCCCATCAGCACTTTTAGTGCTTACCCAACATTTTTAATTATATAAAAGCACGAGGCAATAAGATAGCGATCTTATCCCTTTTTCTTAACGCGAGCAGCACAGTATGCTCCTCTCTAGAAATTTATTAACCTAGTTTGAATTGTAGTTTGGTTCACGCCACACTGTAAATTTAAATAAAGTTTTTAAAAAGAGTACTTCCGAGACTTTCGATTTAACTGGCGCAGTCGGTAGGATTTCGAAACGTGTCTTCCTTAAATAGTGCCCATCTTAGGCAGAGAAAAACACGGTCTCTATCAAGAGTTCATCCAAAAAGAAATCCCGCAACCCAAGGCTTGAAGCAGATAGCACCGATTTAAGGTAACTTCAATCCACGGTTCGACGAAGGTCACGGAAGGAGTATATTGCCTGCAAGAAGAAGGGAAGATCAACCCAGGGCCATCCAAGCGAACATTGGTAAACCCAAAAAGCAGAGGAAACGCACATTGGAACCTCAAGCACCAGGACCACCAAGCGAAAATTGGGAGGATCCGCAGAAGGCGCAACAAGCGAGGAAAAACAAAAACAGGATTCAGAAGAAATCCAACACCCCAACACAGGACCGTCCAAGAAACAAGTTGGAAAGATCCACAGCAAAAGGAAAGAAAAGGAAACCCTAAGCAACAACACAACAACTCAACACTCATCACCCTCAGCAAACCCTCAACAACCTCATCTCGAATGAACTTTTGTAAGTACCCTTTTCGAATTCTCATAAAAATCAATCATTCGTCAACTTCTAGTCAATATAAGTTATAATTTCGATTTAACATAATTTCGATTCAACTTATACTTAGATTTAAGAGTCCTAACTTGCTAAACATTTTTATATTTCACATATTTCGCAATTCGAATTTACATATACAAACTTTTAAACTATTGATTTCCCAAGAATACAAAATTGATTCTTTAGTTGATAAAATAGTAAACAACCTCTCGAATCTAACGACTACAAAAAAACAAATTAAAATGCCGGAAATTAACTATAACTTATTAAGATACCAATCTGATAACATTCCTAAATTTGACGGAAATCCAAAATTGCTATTGCTTTGCAAAATTGCTTCCTAAGTTTTCAGAGAAAAAATTGAAATGCGACTGCAATAACAATAACAATTAGTACAATAACAATATTCCCCTTCTCTTTTGAAACATTCTGAGTAAACTTTGCTCCTGTTTCTGGACAATATAACTTTCGTATCTGGTGTTAATAAATACCATTGTTATAGGCGAGAACCAAGAAACTCTGCTTTAGATCTTGAAAATTGTAATTCTCTTATAAGAACATTTAATTCGGCTCGGTTAATTAAATGTGGAGTGTTGCCTTGAAGGGAGAAATCGACAGAATCACTAGAAATCAGTTTAACTTCAACATCACCTTCATCGTCATCATCTGATATATTTTGACTCGAATTACCTGGACAAATTGGATATGGAAGATACTCGCTATATTTTTTGTATTATATCCCACTGTCTTCGTAACACAAAAGTAACAGTCATTTTCATGATTACTAGAGAACCTAGTAATGCGGTTCTCTCCATAACATTGGTGAGCCAGATGGAAGGTATACGTTACCTCCTGATGAAACACATGAGACACCCACTTTTTATTTTGGTTCGCAGCAGGAAATCGAAAATAATGAAGATATGCACCTTTTAACGAATCTATAATGGGTCTTCTTTTTTTTTGAAAATATAAACAGTCCACAAACGTAGCAAAAACGATCAGAACTCACACTTTCTATTCGACATTTAATTTAATTTGAAACAAGATATTTGTTGTTTGAATCGAATAAATAAATATGAAACTGAAGTCACCACGTAGGACGGTTGAAAAAATTATTTGAGTGTAGAAAAAAAATGTGATAGAATATTTCTGCTAACAATTTCGGGTTTAAGGAAGAAGGTTAACATATTTATATACATTTCTTTCGGGGTATATAAAAAAAGTAGTGTAATTGAAACAGTATGTATGACTAGACGATATCTGTCAAATCACCACTTCTTGCAGCTTCGAGGATTGCTTGAAATATTTGATTCGCGCGCTTGCAGAAGGACGATTGTGCAAACCGTAAATATCACATAATTTTCTAAAAACATTTTTCACTGAACGGCCATTTTCATAAAATAATTCAACAATTTTAACGCGTTGTTGTATGGTGTACGACTTTATTTTTATAAATGTCATACATTACACTTCTGATATGAAATTAGAACTAGGCAAATTTACAACGCCATCTGTATAAAACACAGACCATTGCTCCGACCGACCACTATCGTTACTCCAAATTGTTGTTCACTCATTTTCAGAACACACCACAAAAATTCGGTTCATGAAAACGAAAAGAGTTACTACAGACCACCAAGTGAATATGGACCTACCTTCCCTATTTGTAAAACAAACTACATATTTCAAATTTAAAAGTGCCAAGATTATATACTTTACCAAAAATTCATAAACCAGAAAAATCAATAAGGCCAATTGTATCAGCCATTGATTCTCCAACATACCACTTGGCAAAGGGTTAGCACAGGAATTTTAAAGTCTACTAAACCAACTACCTTCAGGCTGTTTAAATAACTCATAACAACTAAACTTATATATTTTTTTCTTTTGTAATGTAAGACTTTTTTGGACAGCGTCCAAGGAGACAACAGTAGCTGAGTGTCATCAGACATCCAACCGTTGGGTTCCACAATCTCATGTGGAACACACAACAACCTTCGTCTCCGCCCAAATGAACATTTTGTTACGTGTCTGTATATATATATATATATATATATATATATATATATATATATATATATATATATATATATATATATATATATATATATAACACATGGGCTGAAAAGTCCCGGGCCTAACAAAGAAAACACAGTTTTTTTGGTTCAAAATTAGCTTTCATCAAATCAGCATCAAATTATCATCAAATTAGCTAATTCATCAACGTAATCTCCATCAAGAGCAACGCAATCATTCCAGCGCCGCTCTAACATTTCAATACCACTTTTGTAGAATGATTTATCTTTTGCCTCAAAATAGGCCTCAGTTTCAGCGATAACCTCTTCATTCGTGCGAAATTTCTTACCGGCGAGCATTTTTTTCAGGTCTGCGAACAGCCAGTAGTCGCTGGGAGCCAAATCTGGCGAATACGGTGGATGTGGGAGCAATTCGAAGTTCAATTCATGTAGTTTTGCCATTGTTTTGATTGACTTGTGACACGGTGCGTTGTCTTGATGAAACAAAATTTTTTTCTTTGCCATATGCGGTCGTTTCTTTGCAATTTCGGCCTTCAAACGCTCCAATAACGCTATATAATATTCACTGTTAATGGTATTTCCTTTCTCAAGATAGTCGATGAATATTACACCACGCACATCCCAAAATACCGAGGCCATAACCTTTCCAGCCGATTGTTGTGTTTTCGGGCGCTTTGGACGAGGTTCACCAGTTGCTGTCCACTTAGATGACGATCGTTTTGATTCCGAAGTGAAGTGATGGATCCATGCTTCATCCATTGTCACATATCGACGCAAAAATTCCGGTTTGTTACGTTTAAACATGGCCAAACACTGCTCAGAATCATCAACACGTTCTCGTTTTTGGTCAACAGTGAGCAAACGCGGCACCCACTTTGAACAGAGATTTCTCATAGTCAAATGCTTATGCAATATAAAGCCAACACGTTCTTTTGACATCTTTACGATGTCAGCTAACTCACGCAACTTCACTTTTCGATTATTCAAAACGATTTTGTGGATTTTTTTTTATGTTTTCTGGTGTTACCGCCTCATTTGGACGTCCACTGCGTTCTGCATCATCGGTGTCTCTACGACCACGTTTGAAGTCAGCAAACCAAAGTTTTATTGTTGCTTCTGATGGAGCGGAGTCCCCATAACACTTTTCAAGCCATTGCTTCGCTTGAACGGTATTTTTTCCCATCAAGAAGCAGTGTAAAATTAAAACATGAAATTGTTTTTGATCCATTGTTTTGAAAATAACAAAAGTGGCGTCACTCTTAGCACAATAACTCACAAACTAATGAATAGAATATCATGAAATTTTAACAGCTGTCTTTTGAAGGTTAATATTAACTGAAAAAAAGGTGACTGCAATAAAACTAGCGCCATCTATGTGTTAGGCCCGGGACTTTTCAGCCCATGTGTTATATATATATATATATATATATATATATATATATATATATATACAACTAGTCCTATTAGCAACCTCGTGATTTATTCACCAACCAACCATAGCTAGACCCACAATTTCGATAAATCAGGATTTTAGTACTATGCCTGTTGTGGATCGGCAAATAAATAAACAAAAATTTGTCAAGTGTATCGTTTAGCGGCGAGCGACCATTGCAACGGCCGAACAGGAAGCGATAATTCAGCTCGAGCTCGACGCATTTCGCCAATTTTTTTTGTACGCGTGGTTTAAAGACGGTTCCGTCACCAGACATGATCCGTCATTGTCTCTAATCGAGAAACTCGACAACTTTCGTTTTGATTGATGGTGTTTTCAAACAAGGTGTTGTAATCTTCAACAGGAAATTCTCAGAAAAGGTAACTTTGTAACTTTACTTGAAGAATACATAAGATTACGAGTGTATACAAGCATTAAAATCGATGAAACTTGCCGCTAAACACCAAATATTTATTTTTAAATTTGACGACGTGCATTTCACTGACCATCATCATCAGGAGATGATTAAATCTAATTCTAAAACGAAATTATATTCTCTGTACCCCAAGAAGCGTGTAGTCAACTAATACATTACTAACATTAATAATTGAAAAAGTTGACTGAACGGAATACATTCTTTATCCCTGTTCATAGTTGTATTACATTTTTCTTTTTGAATGCTTTCATATGCACCCGAAGCGCTATTATTTTTTAACTATCATAATTAACTTTTAACAAGTCTTAAGTTACTAATATCAATATTATGGTCCCATTTCTTCCATATCTGATGTACGCATTGTTTTCTTTATATATCTGGTTGACATCAATCGTTTAGTTGTACAATATACCTTCAATGGCAATCTTAAAAACTAATTTCATAAATCCCCCAATTCTCACAAAGCCTTGATGAGAGAGTGAGAATCATCTATAGAATCATCTAGAGAATCATCTAAAAAAACATCTAGACAACCATTTAGAGAATTATCTAGAGAATCATCTAGAGAAACAGATAGAGAATTATCTAGAAAATCATCTAGATAATCAGCTAGACAATCATCTAGAGAATCAGCTGGAGAATCATCTAGATAATCATCTAAAGAATCATCTAATAGTCACTTAGAGAATCATTTAGATAATCAGTTAGAGACGAAGAGAATCGTCACGGTTTCTTGGACTTGTGTAACACTGTCAAAACGTTTCTTTCATCATGGCCAGAGGAATACGATATATATATATATATATATATATATATATATATATATATATATATATATATATATATATATATATATATATATCCAACAACCCAAGTTTTCGCCGACCTCCCGTCGGATGGCGTATATATGTAGTGGTAGATTTTCTTGGACTCCGTCCAATGCCTGTGGATAGGGACTCCCTATTCTTGATGGTATGGTATATGTCGGCGCCCTGAAGAGTCTGAACCTCGAGAGACGAAACATATGTCATCCAGTTGAAGGGATAGGCGGGCTCCTTCTCGGTCAAGCAACCAACAAAAGTGTTTATTTAGGCGGAGACGCAGGTTGTTGTGTGTTCACATGAGATTGTGGAACCCAACGGTTGGATGTCTGATGACACTCAGCTACTGTTGTCTCATTGGACGGAGTCCAAGAAAATCTACCACTACATATATACGCCATCCGACGGGAGGTCGGCGAAAACTTGGGTTGTTGGCTGTGGATAGGGACTCCCTATTCTTGATGGTATGGTATATGTCGGCGCCCTGAAGAGTCTGAACCTTGAGAGACGAAACATATGTCATCCAGTTGAAGGGATAGGTGGGCTCCTTCCCGGTCAAGCAACCAACATACATATATATATATATATATATATATATATATATATATATATATATATATATATATATATATATATATATATATATATATATATATATATATATATATATAGACTATTTCAATAAAATCGACACTATTTTTTTTTCATAAAGGTATCGAAAATATTGTTAGAAATAACGAAAAAAAAAAATACTGTAAAAGTTAAGAGTTCTTAATATTAATGTGCCGCATAGCTAATTTCAATTTCCCATTTAAACAACCTAGGAGTTTTTTTTTATTTGGAATTTTATAGCTCTTCATTGGAGCATTACTTTGAAAAGGCTATAACATATATTTGTAGGAAATTGAACGTTCTTCAAAAAAGGTCTCCTATAAATTTTCGATAAATTTACTTTTTCAAAAGTTATTCGAGGCTAAACAAGAATGTATATTAATTTTTTACATTTTTTCAGTTTTTCGACGAAATAAATTTTCCAATAAATTTTCGTCAATAAATTTTGCCAAACTCCGTAAGGATCGTGAGTTATATTAATATAAAATAATTTATATTATTATTATCATTATTAAATTAATATATAATTAATTAGATTAATTGATAATATATAAGTGATATTTAATCAGTACGGATCGTAGTGTCATATAAATTACATAACACAAAATAATTTTTTTTGGTTTTTATTTTGGTCGTCTTGACCTTGAAATCATTTCGTAGAAATAAGTAAAGTAAATCAGTATTTTTTAACTTAAATAGGTACCTGTTTTTTTAACAATTAATTAGATATAATAAGTAAACAATTTTCAGTTGAAAAATTGAATCATTTTAATTTTATAATCAATAATAAACGATTATTTAGAAAAATTCACATTTCAATTTAAATAATTCACTATCTTTGTGAAGTTTCGAAAAATGCGTCAACAAAAATTTACAGGAAATGGAATGATCTACAAAAAAAAGGTCGAATAACATTTTTCGATAAAATTGATAGTTTCGTCGAAAAATGTATTATGTATTCAACTTTAGCCTTGAATAACTTTTGAAAAAGTAAATTTATCGAACATTTATAGGAGCCTTTTTTGCAGCCCTATAAATGTGTAACTTCCTTAAACAAAATTAAGCAGTTAGGTTACCACAAAGCTCTTTCTGTTTTTAATGTGGTTTTTAAACGAAATGAAAATGACCTAAATGAACGACGTTCCAGCTCAAAGAGAATATAAACTTTATACTCCAAAAACTCCACTATTTGCCTTAGTAACGTTGGCAACAAGTTTTACGTAATGGGAAAGCGTTTGTTTATCTTTCATGTAAGAGATTGCAAACTATTTGGCTTATGGTTTTATATAGTTTAACTAAATTTCACAATAACAACAGTAAATTATTTATATGTTCCTTATGATATTGATTTAAACGATATTAGCAGGCGGTCAGTTAAGTTGCCTCAAAAGCGATTCTTAATTCTAATATGGCTTTCACAGTCAACAGAAACTATCTGAAGGGATGCCGTGTTACCGCAAAGGCAATACGAACTTTGTAGTTTGAATACTTTAGTGTTTACTTTGAATTTACTGTTGATTTCAAGTTCAGTATAATAGGAAATTGTTATTTGTCTTGTACAGAAACGACAGTGTAACCTTGTTTTAACGAAAAAGAATGAATGTTTCTATTTTTCGTCAACAAACGTAGTGTTGACTTGGCATCCCTCTAGTTTTTTTGGGTTGTTTAGTTTATTGTTTGTCATCCACATCTGAACGATCGATATACCTTGTTACTTTTTTTTTCTAGTCGAGCTGGTTCGTCATAAACTTCAGACATTATTCCATGTGATTCAGCTGCAGTTTTCTCTAAATGTCTATATCAAAACAATGCAGAAGGACAAATTTACTCAATTTTTTATCCGTTATCTTAAATAACTTCATCATAAGAATGTTTGACCATAAGTTTCAATCAGGTCTTATCCACCATACTAACCGAAAATTGCACTCTCGAGCTACCATCTATATAATGTCTGAATGATTGTGGCGTGTTCATATATTTTTTCTCCTTTATTTGGGTTTTTCGCCACTGTCTAAAACTCAAAAAATATTAAAAATACCTGTTCTTATTTAAAGAAAGAATCACTGGGTAAAAACAAAAAACCAAACGGAGACAAATTTCTCAGTGATTCTTTTTTGTAATAAATTTGCCTAACGAACAAAATTTTAAAGATATAAAAATGTTCTAAAAAAATTTACAAACTTTTAACGTTAACGTTTCGGATGGTAATCTCCCCCCGTTTTCAAAACTGAACTAAAAAATAAATTATATTAATTTGTAATATATAAAGTAACGAGTGAAAGTAAATATATTTTTTTGTATATGTCAACGATACTTACATTGACAATAAAAAAAAATAAAATAATTTTTTTTATAATTTTTTTATATCTTTAAAATTTTGTTCGTTAGTTTCACTGAGAGATTTGTTTCCGTTTGGTTTTTTTGTTTTTACCCAGTGATTCTTTCTTTAAATAAGAACAGGTATTTTTGATATTTTTTGAGTTTTAGACAGTGGCGAAACACCCAAATAAAGGAGAAAAAAATCGACCATCTATATCGCTGCCTCCAAAATTGTTTAAAAGAGAAATTATTTAAAACGGAAGAAAAGGCGAGAAATACTGTGTTAACATTTTTTGGCTATATAGTTGATAATTTCTGGAAAAAAGGCTTCACGACCACGTTGGCAAAAAGTTATAAACAACAATGATAGACTAGATAAATATTTACATAAACTATTTGTGTTTATTTTTCTCTTAAGAAAATACCTTCGAAAACTTTCCAGACAACCTGATATACTGATATATAGGCTAATTGAAAAGTTCGCGGAGCGGTACCTATAGGGCAGTAAAACAACTATATAATCTACTACATTTTGAAGTTGCGTCCTTCATATGTAAAGTATGTAAAGTTTCAAGTCGATCAGTCAATTTATTCGTACAAAAGCAGCAGATTAAAGCATCAGTGTTATTTTTTAAAATGGAAGATTTTAGAAGAAGTGGATATAGATTTAAAGGCAATGAAAATTTATAGTGAAATGGTAAATGTATTAGGGGAGTCTGCTCCTTCAAAAACAAGTGAGCAGGTGAGTGTAAACCTAATCGTGCAAGCCTAGATGATGATCCTCGTTTTGGATGTCCAATAAGTGTAACTAATTCTTTTCATGATATGGCTATGGATGACAGACAACTGACTTTGAGCGAAATTGCTAAGACCATGAACATCTCAACTGAAGGGGTGTTTTAGGTTTTGAAAAAGGAATTGGGCTTGAGAAAGCTATATGCAAGATGGGTGTCGCATTTGTTAAATTTTGATCAAAAACGACTTCGAGCAAACATTTTTAACCAACGTTCGTTTTTTTTCGAAAGAATAAAATGAATTTTAAACATCGTTTTGTAACTATAGATGAGACTTGGGTTTACCACTATGATCCTGAACTGCATGAATAAACCGCAGAGTGGACTGAGCCTGGTTGTTCGAAGTAGCTTCGAAGTAGCCAAAATGGCCACAATCGACCAAAAAAGGTTAAAGAATCAATTTTTTGTAGTGCAAAAGGCAGTTTTTTTGTTAATTGATTACCTTCAAACCGGTAAAACAATAACAGGACAGTATTACTGAAATCTTGATAAATTGGATGCCAAAATTCGTGAGGAAAGACTGGGTTAAGCGAAGAAAAAAAAATGTTTCATCATCAAGACAATGCACTGGCCCAGAGAGATGTTCTTGCAATGGCCAAATTGAAGAAGTTACACTATGAATTGTTGTAGTATCGACCATATTCGCCAGATCTTCCCCATCTGACTTTCATCTGTTCCCAAACCTCAAAAAATTCCTGCGTAGCAAGCGTTTTTCATCAAATGAAGAAGTTGTAATAGCCGTATATGAGAATTTTGAAGGACTTCCAGAAAATCATTTCGGAGATGGAATAAATGAATTGAAGAACCATTGGAAAAAAATGTATTAAGCTTACGGGAGCATATACGAAAGAATAAAGTGATTTTTTCAATTATAAACTTGTTTTATCGTTTCTGCTCCTCGAACTTTTCAATTAGCCGAGTATACTGTACATAAATAAACCAAGTTTCACCAAGAACCAACCGCACAATCAATAAAAAACAAAGATTTAACTTTAACAATAACTTTCTTATCAACATAACAGTTCTATATAGAAATTAGCTATCTCTAAAATTATGAACTTATCGTTGAAAATGTGTCCAAATTTCGCACATCTGACTATCACGTCTGAGATAAATATAAACAGGCTGCAGGAATAGATGCCTTGCAAGACGATCGTGCTTTAATACCGTCTCCAAAATAAACCACCAGATAAACGATAGAATGGTAAATAATCTATTGTATAGTTTGAAAAATATATTCTATTTTATACGACTTTTAACAAAAAGAAGAGTAAGTTTGGTTTTAAAATTAATGTGCCCTATAAATAATCGTTTGACTTTGTTTATAATGAGGCAGCATCCTGGACTATTATTTGTTATGAAAGCAATATTCATATTGTTTATTAGGGTAAGCCGAATTTTTCGAATTTCGTTTTTTTTTCGAATTTCTTTTAATAATACCGAAAAAATTTTTCATTATGCCAAAAAAAGGGAAAAAATTTAAGTCGATATCTTAGGCTCCTCAACGTTAGTCAAAGTTCAGAGTTTTCAAAAACATTTTTTCTCAATTTACTTTGATCGGAAATTTAATTCTCTACAATAAAGGTCCTTACACCAAATTAAATATAAATAAAGAGAAAATTGTTTAAAAACTATTTTTAAACTATTTTTCTAGAACACAGTTAAATAAGAGTGGCGAGAGTCCATCCCCTTGTCTCACTACAGTTTTAATGTCGAAGGGCTCTGAGATGAATTTAACTTTTGACTTTGTGTTAGTTAATGTTGCTTTAATAATTGCCAGCGTTTTCAGATCTAGTCCTTGTTCTTTCAAGATTTGGAATAAAGATTCGCGGTCAATAGAATCATATGCTTTTTTGAAATCCACAAATGTACAGACGATATTTTTATTGGACAGTTTTTGATGTCTATTGTACAGTTTTTGATGTCTAGGATCAACTTTTGATTCAGGATCTGTTCAGGGCAGGATCTGCCCGGTCGAAAACCTGCTTGATATTCACCAATTTTAGGTTCTAACTATCCCTGTGCTCTGTCTAGTTGACATTGAGATAGAATCTTGTAACAAACTGGGAGAAGAGAAATCCCTCTCTAGTTGTTTACATCCGTTCTATCTCCTTTCTTGTGTAGTGGATGGATTAGAGCATCTTTCCAATCTTCCGGAATCCGTTCGGATTGCCAAACTTCTTGTAGAATTTTGGTTATGTCCTTGATTATGCCTGGACCAGCGGATTTCAAAAGTTCAGCAGTGATTCCATCTTCACCTGAAGCTTTGTTATTTTTAAGCCGCTTGATTTGCCTAATTATTTCATCTTCATTCGGTGGTTATGAATCTGGGTTTGTTTGTTTAGAGTTTAATGTTATAATTGTGTTTAAGGGCTCAGGACAGTTTAGTATTTGTTCAAAATATTTTGCAAGTTCTTTGCAATTGTCTTGGTTATTTAGAGCTAATTGTCCGTTTTCCTTTTGGAAGCAAAGGCTTTGGGGTTGATAGCCTGTTAATTTAGTTTTACATGTTATATAAAAGTTTCGAGTGTTATTTTTTTGAAAAACTTTTTCTATTTCATTAAGTTGATTGATTTCATATTTTCTTTTAGTTTGTCTAATTAGCTTCGATGTTTCTTTTCTTACTTCCAAAAAGATGTTATAGTTTATTGCTGTTGACTGTTCCAAACTTTACTTCGGCTTAATACTGCTTGCTCGCAAACTTCATCCTACCACGGATGTTTTCTACGTTTTTGTAAAGGAACCAACCTTAAGGCGGTTTTAATTATTTTTTGTTTCAATTCTTGTCAGTTCTGTGTTGGTTGTTTATCAAGCTCTTCTGTTAGGGTTGGTTTTATTTTCGTAGGATTGAACTTTGGTATTAGCAATCTCTTTTGAATAAGTTTTCGAGGTTTTAAGCTAAGTTTGTGTCTAATCAAGTAGTGATCCGTGTCTATGTTAGCTCCTTTCCTTACCTGAACATTCAAAATATCTTTATAATTCGGGTACGAAATGGCAACATGGTCAATTTGAAACTCACCCATGTACATATTTGGGCACCTCCAGGTCTTTTGATTTTGTTATTTTCTTCTTAAAATGGGTTGACATTATTTTTAGATTAAACTGCGAACATAATTCAACCAATTTTCTACCATTATGGTTAGTCCATTTATGAGCGGGAAAACTGCCGACTGTTTTCCTGTACTTTTTTCTTTCCCTAGTTGGGCATTGAAATCACCCAATAGGATTTTTACATGGTTAGAGGGAATTTTAGAGATAGTCTTTTCCAAAATTTCCCAGGACTTCAATCAATTCAATATTATTCAATTCAATATACAAAAATCCATTTATCTTGTCGCAATATCGAAAATAATTCACAGTTACAGCTTCACCAGCAGCATTCTGAAAGAAATACGGCCCAATTACACCCCTGACCATAACGCACACCAAACAGTGACGCGTTTAGGATGTAAAGATTTCTCATGTATCAAGTGAGGATCTTCCTCGCCTCAAATAAGGCAATTTTGTTTATTAACATAGAACTGTTTGTTTTTGGGCCAATTAACAAATGCACAACATTTTGAATGATACAGCGGCTTTAGTTCCTGTGTTATTTGAACATTATATGCCTTCAGAACTAAATCCTGTCGTAATAATACTCCATGTTGTGGATTCACTGAGTCCATATTGTTGTGAATGTCGACTAATGGAAATTTATGGGTCAGCAACACTTTCACGTACCAAATCAATGTGATCTTGTGAACGACCACTACGACTATATATTGCTCTTCTTTTAGTTTCCACCAACCAGTTTCTAGAATTTTTTTTTAACAATTCGATTGAAAGTACTTTCAATTGGACGATTGTGCAAACCGTAAATATCACATAATTTTCTAAAACCATTTTTCACTGAACGGCCATTTTGCATACACCAATGTTATAAGAAGATTAAATTTCTGCCAGATATAAGAAAACGTGGTCGTCGAGTAGAACAAAGAGGAAACAAACGGCGCCATCCGTGCGGATATATTTTTGGATAACGCACGTGCCATCATGGTTTGTTTTAAAACGAGGATAAGATGTTCTTAGATCGTAAACTTGTTGTTCTTTATTTCAACGAAATTAGATTCATAAAATAGTTGTCGACTAGCTAGAAAGACTGAGAACTTTATGGGGAAAATAATTTTCTTTAATTGCTTAAGTAATTCTCAACAAGAGAGATCGCAGTTCTGTGCTGACTTCCATGTTATTTTATTGTATATACGTATGTTCATCTAAGTAATGTCTGAATTATTGTGGCGTGTTCATATATATATATATATATATATATATATATATATATATATATATATATATATATATATATATATATATATATATATATATATATATGTATATATATTTTTTTTTTTTTTTTCTTCTTTATTTGGGCTTTTAGCCACGATCTAAAACTCAAAAACTATCAAAAATATCTGTTCTTATGTAAATTAAGTATCACTAGGTAAAAACAAAAAACCAAACGGAAACAAATTTCTCAGTGAATCTTTTTTGTAATAAATTTACCTAACAGAATTTTAAAAATATAAAAATGTTCTAAAAAAAAAGTACAAACACGTGAACGTTTCGGGAAGTATTCTCCTCCCGTTTTCAAAACGAATCTAAAAATAAAGTATATTAATTTCTATAAATTATGAAAAGATAGAAAGTAAATATATTTTTTGTGTATGTCAATGATACTTACAATGACAATTAGTTTTTAATGACAGTGACATACTACCAAAAAAAAAAAAAAAAAAAAAATATATATATATATATATATATATATATATATATATATATATATATATATATATATATATATATATATACCGTGTGATTATGACAAAAAATTGATGATCATCGGCCTGTGCCTCCCACCGGTGACAGTTATGGCGACGCGAGCCTTATTTTGGAAGAAGTACGGGCAAATGACCCCACCGGACCGAAATCCACACCAAACAGTGGCTTTTTGGATGTATTTGCAACTCATGGGTCTAATGTGGATTGTTATCTCCACAAATGCGACAATTTTGCTTGTTGTCATAGCCATTCATCCATCTCGTGGCTGAAGATGATTTGCGAAAGGCCAAGTTCTTGCGCGCGACGAGGAATTGACTGCCTCGGGTTATCTTGCACACTCTCGTTCACTACAGCAATGTTTTCTGCAGACATCACGTTTCGACGACGTTTACTGAACCCTTTGATTCAAATTTATCCACCAAGCGACGGATAGTCGACTCAGCGGGACGATATAGTGCAATGTAAATATCACGTAGCGCTTAGAACGTAGCTCGAACTGATCACTCATTTTGACAGTAAAGTTTAATGATTTGTACGCATTGCTCAACACAGTAACTTTCCATGATGATTTGACTAACTTTTGTTACTATAACCTCCAAATTTGATAACTAGCTTCACCAAGATCGACGCTATACACTGTCAAAGTTCAAGCACTTCTATTGGAAAACCATGAATTAAAGATATGTGGGTAAATTCATCTTAATCGCTGGCTTCATAGAGGACGCAACTTTTATTAGATTACTCCGGTAATTTAGCGTCTACTTTATCCAGTTTTGCATAAAGTTCCATCAAAGTCGGGTACAAATATCCATACTCGAACCAAGATTCAAACCCGGAACCATTGGATTACCAAGCGAGTGACTAGCCCACCTAAGCACCACCGCTGGTTGAAAACGTTTGTTTGACCTCACAAGAAGCGTGGTTAATAATAAATTATATTATAATAATTTCTGTAAATGTCTTTTCAAAAAATAATGGTTCGTTCCATAAATTCCCGCCGTTTTTAAAATTCGTTTGTTTTTCTCTCATTTTTATTCTGTTTGGTCAAGTGTTTACGAGGGCGTTATGATAAATATATATTTTTTTTATTTTTCAACGTTATCACCTTTCAGTTCGATACACTTAGTCCAACGTTTTTCTATCTTTTGTATCCCCTCTAAAAAATTCGGCAGCTCCAACCCATCAAGATAAATATTCGTTTCAGTAATGATCTCATTGTTAGAACCAATTTTTCGCCGAGCGATTTTATCATATTTGGAAATAGGAAATAATTACTGGGTGCTAAATCTGGCGAATATAGTAGATGCGGAAGCAATTCGTATCCTGACTCGTAGAATTTTGTCATGGCGACGATGCAAGTATGCCCGTGTGAGCTCCTTTTTAATCTCATCATTTGTTTTCTTTCTCAAAAACAAGTGGAGCAGTATCACTGCTCAATATTCAATATTTTCCATTGTTTTAAGAACACCAATTTTGTCCGAAAGCTCTTTGGCCATACCTTCATTTTCTTGTTCCAGATCGTTATTTTCTTGTGGCAACGGTTCATAATATAATAACATAACTAAATACATGGTTTTTTTTTAAACTTCAATAAACTCATAAAAATGATTCATAAACAGATTTTATTGAAGTTTTTAAGAAAACATATATTTAATTGTAAGCGAAATTTCTGTCTGTTTTTATCAAACTGGCATCCCATACGATGAGAAGATCACACGCAGGAAATTATTATGAACCGTTACCACAAGAAAATAATGATCTCGAACAAGAAAATTTTCCATTGTTACAAAATCACAAAAGTTGTTCTATTTAAATGGCTGCCATTCACAAACTAAATCACCCAGCGACACGACAGCTTGACAGTATTGTCATGAAAGATTAAATTTGCGAAAAATGTCACTTTTTAAATACTAGTAGCACCATCTCTAGTTTAAGCCAGGTACAGTTATACCGCTCTCGTATATGCATTCGGAACACGCGACTACAAAGAACGAGTCTTGTACAGAATTGTCACGGAAGATGAGAAATGGTGTCAAAATACAGGAAGGAAAGGAGTGGGTGGCCGCAGGAGACACGCCAAGCCGAGAGTTTAGCAAGATCTGCATCGAAAAAGGTCCGTGATCTGCATTTGGAGGGATTGGAAGGGTCTCGTGTACAGGAGATGCTGGAGAAGAACAAGACGGCCAAGAAGAAACGCTACATTGCCAAGCTGCAGCATGTAAATGAGGTTATTCGTAACATTTGCCAATAACGAGTTCCTCAAATGGCTTAAAAACTTTTTCGACTCGAGGCCCGGCGATTTCCGGCGAAACGACATCAATAAGTTGGTCGAGAGGCGGGATCAGGTCATGAGCAATGACAGAGAATACATTTTTAATTAATTTATAATTATAATTGTTTTTAATAAACCTTTTTAATGAAAAAAAAACGGCAGAAACTAATGGAACAACCCAATATGATGTGTGTACTCGTCAACTTTTAGTAGTTCTCCTTCTAGTAGAAAAAAAGCGTTTGTTTACCTTTTTGATTTATAATCTTATTGAATAAACAGATATCATAAACAAGCGAACAATAGTTTTGCTCCTTGTAACTCAATTAACTAGATTTCGAGATTTCAGGTCGACAGACTGGCGGATTAATAAGGAGCCGGCACAAAGCCGACACGACCTGCGAGATTGTCCTCGACAGGCCGCCCCCGCAGACCCCACGCCGCCCTCCTGCAAGACTGCGGGCAACGGCGGCGGCACTGGCGACTTTTTGTCCGTTAACGGGAGACGCCGATGACTCACCCGATGTTTATTGGTCGCCTTTTAGGGCGTCGTTGCCCTAAAAGGCCTTATGGCGATCGGATTCTGAGAAAGCGATTGCGAGATCTGCTTGCGATACGTTTTCCCATCGATGGCCCGTTGGTTCTGCTGGTTTTTCATCGATCATAGCCGAGATATATCAGTACGAGGGTCACCAATTAGTTGGAAAGTTTATATTAAATGGTATCATCTCATCAAACGATTAAAGCAAGCATTTGATGACGAGAAACTGTTTCAGGCAACTGAATGGAAAGCAACATTTGGGAGACTGGCTTTTTTAAATCTTGCAACTGAAAAAAATTGCTGCGCAAACTCAGGATGTGATTTATAAGTCCTGGTAAGATGTATGAATGGTTCCAGCAATTCCTAATAAAATATTTTGACTTAAATGATGAAGAACGTCTGGGACCGCCAGCAAAAATGGAGGATGAATAATAGGAAACACTACAGGAAGAAAATCCCTATCGTATAGTGATAGAACTCAGAAAAGCTCTCGAAATAACACCACAGCACATCTATAAATGTTTATGGTGGAATTGGCTGGATCTTGTGAATCATGAGTTGCTTCAATCTGGTGTTTGTGACGCTCTGGGGAAAAAAGGGCCTTATAAGAGAGCATTTGATTTTGCTTGAGGTCATGACCACATCCAACAAAAAGGACTCTGGCAACGGAAGCTGGGAGATTTTATCACACCCCCTGTATTCTCCAGACTTGACCCCTTCGAATTTTAATTTTTTCCGATCCCTGCAACATCGCCTGGTTTATAATTGCCTGATCACCTCAAAACCTCCACTTTTGTAGTTTTGGACCTGGGATTCGACAATTGCATGAACAGTAACGAAAGTGTATAGAAAGTGAAGGATATCACTTCGAAGATTTAGTTAAATGTGGTAAATAAATTTCAAATGTAGTAAAAAATGGACGAGATTTAAGTTGAGGGCCTAATAAATATATGGTAGATGAAGAAGAAACAGAAGAAAATATTGAAAAAATGTAGAAATAACTGGATGACACAAGAATGGATAAAAAGGCAAAAAGAGTATTGCATCTGAACCATATGCTAGTACATACATAAAATTGATTTATTATTTTGGAGATGATCAAGTTGGGCTTGTAGAATGCTCTTCCAATCTTCACGAGCAGCATCTTTTGGTTCTGGCAGGGTAAGAGGAGGATTGTTTTGTTTCTCGATGCGTGTTTTAAGAATATCCCAACTTCCTTATTCCCTCCTTTTCCCTCAAAGAAAATTTTGCACTGGTGCTGTTCGATGAGGAGGTACGTTGTCATCCATGTAGCGAAAATGTATAGAAAGTGAGGGATATCACTTCGAAGATTAAGTTTGTGTTATTTTTTCCATAAATAAATGTAAAATGTCATAAAAAGAGAACGAGATTTAAGTTGAAAACCTAATAAAAGCATTGTAGGTGAAGGAGAAACTATTGAAGAAAATATTGAAACAAACATAGTCCGTTTCAAAAAATTCCGTTGATCTTCGACAAAATGTTAATTGCTCCAATAAACCTCAACTAAAAATTTTCCAGGTTTATGTATAACTAAAATATTGTTTATTGGTTTGTGTATTTTGAATTTATTAGTACAATAAAAATTATAACTTAAATTCAATTATAAATTTAATTCGGTTTCGCTCTCACTGTGACTTTGATCTACATTATTAATAAGTGGTTTTATATTATTAGTAAATGATACATAAGAATGTTCTATTTTAATAACATAATTAATCGAATGGATCCAACTTTCTTTGGGAATATTTTCTACAACCTTCCTAATTAATGTTGCAGCACTTGCACTTAGAGTCGGAGAAAAATTTTCTGTTCTAACAATGGATTTTACCTGATACCACATATGCTTAATTGGATTAAAAATATAGTAATACGGGAAAAGGCATAATACCATATGTCTCATATCGGCAGCAGTGGTATCACATACATATTCTTTTTTAATATTAAATGTCTTTAATATTTCTGAAAGATCACATTTTTATCTGTATTTTCGAAGTATATATCGTTTTTAAACATATAGTTCTAAATTTCCAATTTAGTGTTATTTGCATTAGGAATTTTATTTTTTTGGCGGTTATGATAACTACCATTGTCCATTACAGTTACGCTTTCCTTAGGCACATTGGGCAAAAAGCTATTTATAAACCAATATTCAAAAAGTTCTCCTGTGGTGTCGTCATGGTGGTCTAAAGATGAATGTTTAATATTTTTGGATGACAACCCCAAACAATTTGGAACCCCTCCATTCTTGGAACCAGCATGTAAAATTGTAATTATTTTTCCCTTGTTTCCTGGGGCTTTGGTTTGATATTTTCTTGATGTATGTACCCATTCTTTTTCTAATCTGTATTTTTTTTAGACTTTAAGTAGTCATCTCTCCATCGTCTCCATCGTCTCCATCTCTCCATCGTCTCAATCGTTGTGATTCCATTAATATTTGTCTTTTATTAATATAATTTTAGATAATATTCTCCGGAGGATAGTTCTGCTGCAAAGAATGTTGCTTCGAATTAAGTATTTGTCACTCTGGTCAACACATTAGCTTTTACCAAAATCACTACGGATTTTTTTTGGCTTTAATTGGCTTCGTCACAATATCTTTAACTGTAGACAACGGAGTTTTCGTCTCTGCTGCGGCTGTATTTACATTAAGCCCCATATTCAATAAAGAGACATACACTTAACAATTTGCTTAGCATCAGGCGATAATTAAAATATTTCGAAACTGCTAAACCAGGTATAAAATTAATTTTATCTTTTTACCTGTTATTTTATTAGGCCCGACTCTGTAAACTTTTCTTGCAACTTTGCCGGTTTTCGTTACGACAGGGGTTGTTAGCAGTTTATTGCAGCCAATCGGTCAACGATATATCTTGAAACGCACTTTACAAGACTGGATAAAAAGACAAAAAGAGTGTTGGATCTGAGCATCTGAACAATATGCTAGTACGTATATGTACTAATAACGAAAATGTATTAACAAATTCATGGTGTTCACATTTCTAAGTTAGCCACCATATTTAATTACTGTTATAGTCCAAGAACTAAGATGTGTAGGATTAAACAGAAAGAAGGTTGCGTGTCGTTGCACAACGCATACTAATACAAGAAAATTGATATGCGAAAATCGTTAATTTCTTGTAAGTTCTTGGGATTAAGGCTTAGTGTTAGTTGCATATAAATTCCGCAAAGAAAATCTCCTAGGAATTTTTTTGTAGTAAATATTGATAGCTTGAATAAGGGTATCGATCCTAGAGAATTACAAAGTAACTTTATGAATCTTAATAACCCTTATACCAGGTGTCCCATTAAGGATGGATCGCGGCCGTATCTTCAAAACTATTTATCCCACAGCTTTGGGGAAAAAAAAAATTTACTAAAAATGATCATCAGAAATTCACCAAAAATATTTTTAAGCTTCTAAAACGACCGCAAGAGGGTGTGACGAGCTAAACATTTTTAAAAATCATGTTTTTTGTGTATTTTGTGATATTTTGTCGTAATTTCACGAATAGAGGGGTGGGGGGAGTTTTACCTATTGAGATAAAAAGTCATCTAATGTCCGTTTGTCTTAACCGATTTCCCTCAATTTGGATTCATTTAAAAGGCAATTGCTGGGACAATCAGATAATCTGGGAAATAAATTTTTTAGTTTATAAATGAAGCCGCGAGGGGGCGTTACATTCAACAATAGTTTTTTTGAAGTTTTGTTCAGTTTTTTCATATTGAATGGTACAGCTTTTACTACATGGCAAGAAAGGTAACTTAAAGAGGAATCGTCCAGTGAAAACCCGAAATCGATATCTCTGACATTTCAAGAGATATTTCGATTTTTCTGAAAAAAATCAGTTAGTTTTAATTTTTACCGTAATATTAAGTTAAAAATTGGTCTTAATATTTAGGTCGCAATCGCAACCGCAACAATTTTATTTAAAAAATAAAATTATCTGTTCAGTATCAATCATCAGAAATGTTCTAATCCTGACCTTGATAATATTTTCTAATTTAATTACATAAGCGGAAAAAATGCCTTTCCCCAATTATTGCATTTTCTCTATTATGATGCTTAAATACTGCTTGACAGAATATTGAAATCAGTCATTAATAAATATACCTACTCTTTATTTTAAACTAAATGAATGGATGAATGAAATTATGCGTTTTCGGGTTTCCAAATAAACGCATGCAATTCTTAGGTACATTACACAAAGAGTGTAAGAAGGGAACCATGGAAACAAACAAAAACAGTCAAATTGACGTGTCAGTTTTGAAATGCATTACATTTTCAACATTGCATTTATTGATTATTAATAATTATTATAATAATATCTAACAATGCCTTTTACGAATAACGAGGCCTATGACATGTTGGCGGTGTATTTCCAATGTTTTAAAAATGCATATATTGCAGAGCCGCAATATGCAAGTCAATATCCCGAAAGAATGCATTATTCGAAGACGGTGTTTACTCGTCTAGCAAGACGCTTACGAGAAACAGGAATTGTGCATCCAGATCCAGTCTGCACCAGGTTACGTTCGATTCGTAATGGAGATAATGTCGTAAATGTGCTGGCTTATGTTGAAACCAACCCCCATTTAAGAATCAGACAAATATCTGAAGAATTAGGTGTTAGCAAGACATCCGTTCATCGAATCTTAAGAGATAACAAGCTGCACCCCTATCATGCACCCCTATCTTACACCAAGCCCTTTTGGATAACAATTTCGACAGACGGTTAGACTATTGTCACTGGTTAAAAAATATGTGTAGTGGAAATAAACAATTCTTAAAACGCATACTATGGGCTGATGAAGCTACTTTTAACAGTGATGGAGGCGTTAACTTACATAATATGCGCTACTGGGCAGTTGCTAATCCACACTGGATGTTAGAAATCAACCACCAAAATAGATGGAGTGTGAACGTATGGTGTGGTGTTTTGGGAGACAAAATTATTGGTCCCTTTATTTTTAATGGACATTTGAATAGTGAAACATATTTATATTTTTTACAAAATTGACTGCCAGAACTAATGGAAGATGTTTCGTTGGAAACAAGAAGACAAATGTGGTACCAGCATGATGGATGCCCTGCCCACTTATCGCAGGTGGTTCGAAAATTCTTGGATGCTTCATTTCCAAATCGTTGGATAGGACGGGGTAGTTTATTTTCGTGGCCGGCGCGCTTACCGGATTTGACAGTCCTCGATTTTTACTTGTGGGAAAGACTAAAAGACCTTGTTTTTGTCCTACCACACGACTCGTCCTACCACACGAGAAAACATAATTGAAAGAATTCAAAATTCAATAACCAGCATTTCAAGAGCGGAAATTGAAGCTGCCGTTTTTAGTTCTCGTCGAAAAATAAATCTTTGCATTTCTAAGAATGGAAGGCATTTTGGACATTTAGAAAGGCGTTAAAGTTCAGATTCTGTTAATTATTAGACTGTTGTGCTGTTAATTTTATTTGACTGTTGTTATTATTATTATCTTCGTCATTGGCCCCTTGGGCTTTAAACACGCTCCAAATTAATATGGCACGAAGAATTTGGACCAGTCCTAAGCCTGGGTAAAGTGTGAAGGAAAATACTTAGTACATTTCACGGTATATGATTTTTACACGCTTCGTTAGGTATGGTTTTCATATAAATAGAACATAGCTTAGTTTTAGAATTAGATTAAATCATCTCCTGATGATGCTAACATGGTTAGCGAAACGTGCGTCGAGCAGTTCAAAAAAGCGTTTTGATATTTAGTGGTAAATCTCTTCAAGTTTAGTAATAAACACCGTCAAAAAAAATCGTACTTGATGCATACTAGGCCAAGAACCCTTAGAATACCCGTCGTATCTTCAAAAGGCCCCTCTTTAAGAGGTATAGACTTAACTTGACCTAATATACTAAAATGCCAAACTTCCAAGAAAAAACAAATCATTTGTTTATAAAATATTTATTAGTTCTTTAAAGTCATTGTCCACAAGACATAAATCCTTACCTTTATGGAAATAAATCAGGCGTGTATGTTGCACAAGACGGTATGCAAACATACCGAACAGTAGCAATAACATTTTACCATGATAATATAAAATAAAATATAAATAAATATCGAGAACAGATAGAAATCCGATTGCTTACACCAACAGATTCCCCGCTACCGAAAATGGACCAGCAAGAGTCGCCGCCAACCGTACAGATATAATAAAAAGGAGTCGCACCACGTTTACGATCGCAGTTTCCAAAAGGGGACCCATGTTTCTCTTATTTGCATACAATACGATGCCAAAGAGGTAAAGGTAGGTCAGTGCAAACTTACGCATCGACAAAATTTCCAGTTTCTTCCGTTAATTAAAGTTTTGTTTTCTTATTTTCTTCTTTGTTTTAATAAATTTGATATCAAGCTTAGTTTTGGGTGTTTTTTATTTCAAACATTCGTTACTTGAGAAGAAAAATCGTTAAAATATATTAAATTATTTTAGAATTAGGTTTAAGCAAATCCAACGTTAAAGATCAGTATCAATTTTCCTCTTTTTATTCTTCTTAGAAGCCTGATAACACAGGCCAATAGTTGTTTTTGTTGAAATTGGTTTCCTGAATACGAATATTACATTAACTTTTGCCTAGGAGCTCCTATTTTCTAAGATTAGCTAATTTCTAAGATATAACATTTTAGTGAAATATACGTTTCACTATTTTAAGTTAAATCCATGGATCAAATTAAAAAACTAAACAGGGAATTTTTATTATTATATTATACAGATTTTAATATATACAAAGATAGAGGAAAGTCAATCGAAGAAACCAAATACTCACTGACCACTTCAGGAGCATATTTTCCATGACATTCTTGAATGTATTTTGGAACGGTCCCTTTTTAAACTCCAGCAGTCATCTGACATCATGTGCGTATCCCATCTTCCTTGTTAACGGTCCACCATAGTTTTAATATCCTGATGAAATATTGCACCTTGTTCCTGAAATTTACGAAGGCAAGACCCTTAATGAATTATCATATTTGTGAGCCGCTAAATTATTCCTACTTCAATTTTTTCAGTACTCAACTAAGACATTTTTCCCTATATATGGACAAAGCATGATCCATTCTTATCGAGAGCCTTTACAAACTGCTTCATTAGGCTCAGCTTGATATGAACTGGAGAAAGATGATGTTCTCTCCTCCAACTAAGGGTCGTTAATGATATTCTCCTCCCCAACGTCCATGTTTTCTCTCTTGGGCTACTCTTTTCTAACCCAAGGTTGTGTTTTGACTCTGCTATTCCAGAGATACAAGAATCAACAATATTTGGTGTTCCCACTTTGCTGTCCAAAGAGAAAGCTTACCATTTTTAAGTCACAAAATTTTTAAACACATTTTTAAACACAAATTACCCATTAATATTCACGATACTTTATCTTCTCCAAAACCAAAGTTATTGTGTCATATTCTTCTCTCATTTTCGTTGAGTGAGTTGAATCATATTTGTTCCAAAATTCGCTTTGGGCTGTCAATAAATAAGCGCTAATCATCTGGAAAATATCCAGGAAGGCCCATTTTTCCAGGAATCCTCTAATTTCGTGACAAAATACAAGATTCTCTTCTTGAAAGAAGAATGACTCATGGTAAAAGGTAATTTTGGTTCCTTGTTCCAGTAAATGTTTGTCTTTCATCCTGGAAGTCAGTAATTCAGAAGCTTCTTTTGACAGGGTGAGATCTCTGGTGAGGTCATTAAACTGATCCTGGTTGAAACGTTGAATTGATGGCATCTCCTCATAATCACTGTCACCTTAATTAATATCAGAAAGGTGATCAGAGTCACTTCCTCTAAGTAAGGGACTGGGTGTCTCGCAGATACTAAATCACGATAAAAGTCCACTTGCTAGGGTTGTTTCGATTCATTCCAGTCATATTTACTGGGCAAAAATAATAATAATCGAAGTGGGTTTTGGGTTCTTTCCAAAGCATCAGTAAACCGGCTTTTTCTTTTCCCGATAGTCCAGTGTCGTAAATGTTCTGTTGAACTTTTACAAACTAGATGCGATGCCCAGGTTTTATCCTGATCACCAAGGCTAACACCAAAGTATTCAAGATAAGCTCTCTTTACAAAGTTACTAACAGTTTTTCTATTTTCTTTTAATGTGTATTCTCCACATATGTACTTGAACTTATTTTATTTCTATTCAACAATAGAAATACAATAATTTACAACACGTTACATTTTAGATTAACTTTATCACAACACAAATATCATGGGAGTCCAACTTCGATCTACCCTGCACGGCGAGAACTCACAAACTAACTTCAACTCTAGTTCAAGCGTTGAAGGTCACTTCAGTTACCGGAAAGACCATGTTTATACCATCTAGTGGATTTTCTTGGAACTAACTCAACGGCAGACTGGCAATAGGATAAATATACAGGAAGCAATCCTTGTATAATAATTTTAAAACACCCATATTTAAATGTATTGAATTAAAAAAACATCGATAGATAAGTAGATGTATCGAAAAAAGTAGAGCAGAAAAAAAAGTGATATCATATTTAGATATAGCGCCCCAAATATAGTTAAAATCAGTTCTAAAATCAGGCCGACCGCGGTGGTCTGTCTGGTGGGTTAGTCGCCTGCCTGGCAATCCAGTGGTCCCGGGTTCGAATTCTGGTGCGGGTGTGGATGTTTGTGTGCGTATTGTATGTTTTTGTCGGTGTTGGGTCAGTTTTGGTCAGTCAAAAAAACTTACATATTAATATCGTTTAATGTTAAAGTTGGAATTACAAACACCAATTTTTCACAACACGTTTTAAACGATTCACGTCACATTAACAAACACACGATTAATGATTTATTAAATTAAATGTTCAAAATGTCCACCATTTGATTCTAAGCAAGCCAAACACCATTTTAACCAGTTTTTTTAAATACTTTTTCTGAAAAAAGTTGTCACAAATCATTTTCATTGCTTATTTCAAATGTATAAACTAGTTTTTTTTAATTTCTTAGATACATTGAATATTCCTGCGTATTCATAATATTTATGCATAGTAAAACATCAGTGGATAAGAATGTTTCTAGCGTATGTACATGATAAGGCTAGAGTATTTATTTATTAGTTTCCTATGTACATTGCAATGAGAAACTTCAACTTGTTGCGCAAAACTTCGAATACTGATAGAATCTTCTTCAACACGATATAAAATTTGTTCTCCGACTTTCAAAACCTCACTACCCATATCCAAGAAGTCTTGGAGAAACTTGGACAGCCTCCACCAGAACGTTAACAAAGATCTTCCGAGCCAATGGCCAAATATATCCATCCTATGTTGGACGTTCTTCGTACTACTAACCCCTGAAAGGATACTAAAGGTACGTAACTAGATTTGACTCCCATCTATTATTTGTTTTCTCTAAAGATGAAGAAATGACTGACTTGATGAAGATTCACTTCAACTGATGAGGTCAAAACTAATACTACTGTTTTTATTTGCAGAGGTTACAAAAATTGCATGATACCGAGGATAGATAATACCAGATGTGGCGTTTAATAATTCTTACTTGTTCAAATTCCGCTTGGAATTGTTTATAAAAAATCTACGACAGTACCTTTTAAAATGCTGATGTTTAAACAATTTCGAATTAGCGTCACATTTTTTTTTCTTGTTGGATCAAAAGAAAAACGCGAGTGAAAATCGTCGTATGCTTGTGGAAACTTACGGTGGTAATGTCCCAACGAAAGACGCTTGTAGACACTGGTTTACACCAAGGGTCCTCAACCTTTTGTTATCCAAGGGCCAAATTTGGGTATCCCTATCGACCGACGGGCCTCAAAATAAAGTATATGCAGTGTGTCGCATTTAAAATAAAGACACCCCCACATTTTCACTATTTGGAAGAATACAAATTTGAATTTTTGCACAGTCAAACAGATGGATGGGTGATGTTTTTTAAGATACTCAACTGAAATCTGAACTTTAAACTAAGCCTACTACGAATTCACAAACAGGGTCAATTCTCGATAGTTTGCTTCGCGTTAAATATATCGAAAAAAGTTATTAGAAAAAGTTGTTCAGGATATTGTTCTAGCCTCACATACCAAGTTTCATGACAAAATTCGCATTTTTAATTTATTCATTATTTTGGTCTATACACAAAATTATTAAAAGAGAATCGTAAAAGAATTGAAAAATGTATTCGAATAGACGGAGAACTAGTTGTGAGAGATCAGATTTGATAGTTAATTATTTATATTATGAAAATTATTGTTATATACTATATACTATTTTCTAAATTTGATCATTTACCAAAAATTGTTTTCCAATAATAATAAAATAATTATTCCTTTGTAATGCTATTTATTTTACTGAAATATTGACATACATGACACTATTGACAATGTGTCAATTTTTGATTCACCACGGCACACTATAGACCAATATAATGAAAAAATTAAAAATACGAATTTTATCATGAAACTCGGTATATAGGGTTAAAATAATATTCTGGACAACTTTTTCTAAAAACCTTTTTCGATGTATCTAACGCGAAGCAAACTATTCAGGATTGACCTTGTTTGTGAATTCGTAGTAGGCTGAGTTTAAAGTTCAGGTTTCAGTTGAGTATCTTACAAAATGTGACCCGTCCACCTGTAGGACTGTGCAAAAATTCAAATCTGTATTCCTTCAAATAGCAGAGATATGGGGGTGTCTTCATCTTAAATGCGACACACTGTATATATACACACATGTCGAATTGCAAACATTTCTGGAAAACGACGATATGCAAACTCAACAACAAATGGCAGAGAGATTAAATTTTACTCGACGAACTATTTATGATAGCCTGGATGCCATGGAAAATATTTAAAAATCAGAAAAATGGGTACCACATTCGCTGAACGACAGGCAAATAAAACGGTGTGCGAAATATTGCTTTCTCTGCATGAAGGAAAGGCTTCTTTGCATCTGATTGTAACTGGAGACAAAAAATGGATATATTTCGAGAACACAAAACGCCGAAAATCATGGGTTGAAACAAGAAATGGAAAGAAAATGTGCATTTAGATAGATCAGAAGGTTGTCCTATACCATGAGTTTCTGAAACCTGGCGAAACAGTTAATACAGTTCGTTACAATCAACAAATAGTCATGCATTAATCGAAAAGCAACCAGACTGTGCTACAAGACACAAAGAAGTGATATTGCAGCACAATAACGCCCCACCACACACAGCGAAAGCGGTCAAAAACATAATTTCTACACTTGGCTGGGAACTCTTGCCCCCTCGCCAGACTTGGCCCCTTCTAACTTATTTACGTACTTTCATGAAACACTTCAACAATTACGGAGATGGCTTGATGATTGTACCCCCTCAAAAGATTTATGGTTTCTCTGGGAGGGCAACCACAAATCGCCAGAGAAATGAGAAAAATGCACAGCTAGTGAATAAACCAAATTAACCGTGTTATATTTAAGAAAAAAATAAGAATCATTAACCGCCACACATGGTAAGCCATGTTTAAAAAAACTTTAAAGACATTTTTGGTTTTCTTTACCAGGATAAGTACTTTTGGATAGATGGTAATATTGTTTTTTAAAACATACGGAAAGACCCTGGTATTTTGTAGTTATAATGTCGACAATTAACTTGCACAAATAAAAATCCCTCGACAGACTAGACGTAAAAATCTACCGCTAAATGTGCATTTAAATGGGCGTATGCAAATTTGAACGTCTCTATGTACGAGACATCGCACGCCCGATGAATGTTTAAACAGAAGCACATCACCGAAACAGAATCAAACTTGTTTTGATCCGTATTTTTGTTGTTTCTCCGTCGATTCCCGATGAAATATTCATCGAAAACATTTTCGCAGTGGAAAAAACAATGATCGTTTCGATTTTCTGGTGTTTTCGATTCTATTCTCGATGACATCCGGTCGATTTCGTGCCATTTTCGATGTGGTAAAGATGGATGTGTTACCGAACAAATGATTTAGGTTTGTATAATGGAGAAAATCCCCGAGAACTGGTCATATGGCGCTTCTCTAAGGTTAGTGACTTTCGACCTGTTCAGTCTGTACCATAATAGGAATCATACCGTACAAGATCATGGTCGATGATACCATGGGAATGTTGGATCTCGACACAAAGGATATTTTCCCATTTTTTTTCTATTTTCTATTCTTTCAGCAGTCTTCGTCGTTTCAATTAACAAAGAGTAAAAATAATCTGGGCATCTTCAATTTTCTCACACAAAAAAAATGTGTTATAATAAATATTTTCAAATATATGTAATTATATATATATATATATATATATATATATATATATATATATATATATATATATATATATATATATATATAACTAGATAGAGATACAAAACCTGTATCTCATGTAGATACAAAATCTTGATGGGTGATTTTAATGCCAGAATTGGAACCACAAGAACTGACGAAAATGCAACTGACCCATATCGAACTGGTGAACGAGATAATAGAGGTGACAAATTGGTTGATTTTGCTGAAGGATAAGAACTCTATATTATGAATTCGTTCTATAAGAAAAATATCAACAGAAAATGGACATGAAAAAATCCATCTGGGCTCACAAGTGAAATTATCTACATCATGACCAACGATAAAACAATATTTACCAATTGTACTGTCCTTAACAATTTTAATGTTGGAACTGACCACCGAATGGTACGAGCAAAAGTTAAGATTAACTGTCGAACAGAACGCGAAAGAATGGTAAAATCAAAGAAGGGCAAAGTGGATTCTGGGAAACTGCTGGAGAGAGGAAGCGATTTTGAGATTGCTTTGTCAAACCGGTTTGATGTGTTACAAGATCTAGAGGAAGTGGAACTATCAGTCCAATATGAAGAAATCGCCAACAATGTACTTCAAACGGCTGTTTCAATAGCACCAGAAGAAAATGTCTCAAACAAACAAAAATCTCCAGTGAGACCATTGATTTAAGGAAGAAACGTTGGGCAATGTAAAATGCAGGTATTCCTTTTGGCAGGGTCGAGTACACTGAGCTCTGCAAAACTATAAGAAAACGTATTAGAGAGGTCACGCGCCGACTCAACATGCAGCTAGTGCAAAAAATCCTGGAAGAAAACAAAGGAATTAACAAGGCTAAACAGAAGCTGAGAAACAAAAAAACGCAAATATATGCCTTAACGCGTGAGGATGGCATAGTATTAAGGGCGCGTTCGCAAATGTTGGAGGTTGTGAGAAAATTTTATTTCCAGTTATATGAAGATCAGAACCAATCAAAGACAACAATACCCACGGAAGAACAAATGCCTAGTGGAGTAAGTAACAAATGATATAGAATCGATGAAAAACGGCAAAGCTCCAGGAAAAAAACTGAAAGCACTATGGATTGATGACATCGTTAAGGATGTTGGACCAGAGAGGCTGAGGAAAGCCCAGGACCGTGAAAGTTAGAAACATGCTGAAGAGACCTTCATCCTGCAGTGGACCGACACAGGCTGATGATGATGATGATATATAACTAAAATTATATATATATATATATATAAATATATTTCATTTTTAAAACTTAAAATTTACTTGTAAAATATACAAAAAACTTAAAACTACTTTATAAAAAGTCTGTAATATGAGTTTGCTTTTAGCGATTTACAAAAATATATTTTAATGTAAATACATTTCTATTTCAAGCGCTGCGCTCAAAATGACATCTTCAGTGGTGCTTCTACTTTCTAAACATCGTTTTACGTTTTTTATACCTGTTATGGCATCATGAAAAGTGAGAAGCATTTCTTCAAACGGTACTTCTTCATCTTCTTCATCACTCTCAAACTGTTCAGTTCCACCAATCTGCGCCATAATCTCCTGGTCGGTAGGCATACTGGTTGTTGCAAAGTCGTTATCCACATCAACGAAGGCGTCTATTACAGTGAAATTTAATTTTTCCAAGTTAAAATTATTATTAGTAAGTCAGACACTTAAGGCAGGTTGTCCGCGTCCTCCTTGGCTTTAATAAGCCATTGGATGAGAGGCAAGTCATCGTCCTTATCGAACTCGCAAAGGGAGGGCGATGCATGTTTGAAACAATTCTTAATTGTTGTTGGGGAAACGTGTTGCCAAGCTTTATGTTGGTCTAATCTTTCCTTAGTCGTTTGCTCTTCATACATAGCATAAATTTTGCTTCAAATTCAGTCTTTGTTGTTTTCCTCAACACATTTGCTTTTACCAGCATAACTACGAACTGTTTTGCCTTTAATTGGCTTCGTCCCAATATCTTTAACTGTAGACAACGGCTTTTTACTTTAATTAAGACGTTTCTACTGAGCAGCATTTACATTAAACCCCGTATTCAATAAAGAAACATACACATTTTTAACAATTTGTTCAGCAGCGGACGATAACGCACATTTGACGCACATTTAGAATAATGAAAATACGATCGAAATTATAGAACTGCACTGTTTAAGAAAAGAATGCGAACTGAACTAAAATATTATGAAACTACTAAATCAGATATAAAATTAAGTCTATCTTTTTACCTGATATTTTATTAGGCCCGGCCCTGTTTACGTTTTTTGCAACTTTGCCGGGTTTCGTTATGACAGGGGTTGTTAAGAGTTTATTGGAACCATTCGGTCAACGATATATCTTGAACCGCACTATACGTGACGTGACTATACTGAAATTTATCATTTAATAATTTATTATTTAATAAGTAACTGTTGTATGTATTATGTTGAAGAAGTGTGCTGTCTTCATAATAATGAACAACTTAATCAAGAAAAAGGCAAGAAATCCCAAACAGGACCTTATTGGATAAATCATTTGTACCAAAATACAAAAGTATAAACTACAGAAAATATGTATAAACACTGAAAAATATTAACAATTGTATTGTTGACGCTTATTGGAATAACCGAATCAAACATAACCTACCAACATCCCACTGAATACACAGACGAAGCGGGGCGTACAGCGCGCACAACACAAATATCTATTGACTGTGTGTGGGAATTTTGCGTCGTAGATATTTTCGCCATACAATAAATTCAACAAACACGAAATGTTTTATTCGTGTGGACCCAGCTTAATGAAGAAGTGAACATTTGGCTTGATGTATGGTTGGCGTCAAAAAACCAAAAGTTTTTTTGGCGTGAAATCCATTGTTTGGTCAAAAGATGGGAAAAAATAATAGGCAACGATGGCCAGTACTTTGATTATTAAGGTAATTTGTTTTGTTATACAAATAAACGATCAAATTTTGTGGAAAAATCAACACACAACATATAATATAAAGCTGATTTGAAAATCCGATCGATTCAAATATTTACACTCGGTTTTCCCCCCTTTTTTGTTCTCCAATATATTTTGGTAATCTATTAATATATGTTTTTTGTGCATAAAAAATGTTATAAAAATATTTAAGGTAAAAACTAAGCTTATATAATAACTCATACTAAACCAAACTGTGACAATTAACAGAAGAAAGTTCAGAAAACAATATGCCAAGGGTATGGGACAGGATTTTTTAACGTAAGTCAAATTTACGACACCTAACAAAAAACACGTTCAAACAAAATAAACAGCACTGTCCAATATTTATTTTCAAAACTCATAACTCAATTGTAGCTCCTCCAACAGCATAAACAACGGCAGCTTTACAGAACGTTTACCGCTCGGGTACTACTCTTCGACATTGTCGAGTGTCTGGGGCACTACGCCCAAAAAAAACCTAAACAAAGAGGTCATAAATCAGGCCCGTACGACGAACCGATTGTCTATCAAATTAAAATCAATTAGGAAACGATTTTTCCGTCATCGTGACGTTGCAACAATCAGGGACATACGTTTCCTGTTGCGGTTGCGCTGTTGTTTATTATACAGGGTAAATTATTGGTAGTAGTATATACAAGAATTCTTATTCTTTTAAATTTTATTTCCTATTCAGGAGAGTTTATTTTCTTGAGTTAAATATTTTGACTATATAAAATATGTGCACTGTGGATATGTGGACTATAAAATACAGAGTGATTCGTAAAAATCCGAATTTGTAACATGTAAAAAAATGAAAATTACAAACAAATCCTATACACGCCTTTAGAGGGTCGTTTCTCAACCTTTTTAGTGTCGCGACCCACCATTTTAACTGATTAAATCAGATTTTAATCTGATTTTAACTTCAAGTTCATCAATGTGTACTGTCGCAGTAGCTTTATTATATATTGGGTCTTCGTGGGTTTTTTTTAGGTTTTTGTCTCTTTCTGCGAGTTGTTGATTGTTAATGGCTACAATAAACTGTTAACAACCCCTATCGTAACGAAATCCGGCAAAGTTGCAAAAAAGTAAACAGGGCCGGGCCTAATAAAATAACAGGTAAAAAGATAAAATTAATTTTATATCTGGTTTAGTAGTTTCGAAATATTTTAGTTTAGTTTTTTCTTAAACAGTGCAGTTCTCTAATTTCGATCGTATTTTTATTATTCAAAATGTGCTAAAAATGTTGCGTTCTTGGCAAGATAACGATCATTGTGTCTCCGGTAGTGCTAATTTTAAAGGAAAACATTTATCGTCCGATGCTAAGCAAATTGTTAAAAATGCGTATGTTTCTTTATTGAATAGAGAGCTTAATGTAAATGCAGCCGCAGCAGAAACGTCTTCATTAACGAAAACGCCGTTGTCTACAGTTAAAGATATTGTGACGAAGCCAATTAAAGCCAAAAAATGTCGTAATGATTCTGCTAAAAGCAAATGCGTTGGCGAAAGCGACTAAGACTTAATTCGAAGCAAAATGTATGCTATGTATGAAGAGCAAACTGTGCCTGCATTGCATTCATTACAACAGCAACTAAAGAAAGATGAAACCAACATTCGTTGCAGCAGAACTAGCCTCCGGAGAATATTATCTCTAATGGAGTTTGCATATCACAACGATTGCGAAGATGGCGGTTTGACTACTTAAACTCTATAAAAAATACAGATTAGAAAATCGTCCCATTATCTACCTTGATGAAACATGGTTCGATACACATGAGACGCCAGCAAAAAGATGGAAAGATACATCAAGAAAATGCCAAACCAAAATCCCAGCAAACAAGGAAAAAAAATACAATTTTACATGCTGGTTCCGAGGATGGATGGGTTCCAAATTATTTACGGTTGTCCTCCAAAAATATTAAACATTCATCTTTGGATTACCATGACGACACCACAGGGGAACTTTTTGAAGATTGGTTTAAACATAGCCTTTTGCCCAATGTGCCTAAGGAAAGCGTAATTGTAATGGACAATATATAAAAAAACAATATATGTAAAAAACGATATATACTTCGAAAACACAAATCTGATTTAGAAATATTAAAAACATTTAATATTAAAAAGGACCATGGATGTGATACCATTGATGAAGATATAGGACATACGGTTTTATGCCTTCCCCCGAATTACTGTATTTTTAATCAAATTGAGCATATGTGGCATCAGGTAAAATCCAATGTTGGAGCAGAAAACATTGATCTGACTCTAAGTGCATGTGCTACTACATTAATTAGGAAGGTTGTAGATAGTATTCCCAAAGAAAGTTGGATAAATTCGATTTACCATGTTATTAAAATAATAGATTCCTATGTATCATTTACTAACAATATAGAACCACTTATTATTAATGTAGATTTAAGTTACAGTGAGAGTGAAACCGAATAAAATGGATAATTAAATTTAAGTTATGATTTTTATTGTATTAATAGATAAATTTATTTATTTATTTAATTTCATTGTACTTGTAAATTCAAAATACACAAACCAATAAACAATGTTTTAGTCATACATACAATAATAATAATTTAACAATATTTTATTATTTCCAAAATTATTATAATTATAAGTTAAACCACCCTGTTCAAATCTTTGATCAAACTAGGAATATTTTTATTGAAATTTATTGGGGCAATTAACATTTTACCGAAAGGCAACGAAATATCTTGAACCGGACTATACCCTTGCGTGCTAGGTTTAAATAAAAGAGAAGCAAAATTCTGTCTACTTGATCGTACTAATTATCATTATAAAGGGATGATGGAACTTTGACAGCTCATCGCGGTTATATTTGTTTTCCAATTTTCAACAAGTTTTGTTACTTGCTTTCCGAAAGGTCTGCAATTAAATCATGGTTCTTTTCAGTTAGAAGAACTTTTGAAATATGTCCAGTTTTATAACACAAATTCGCAGTACCCTCGCGCTACTCAACGAGCAATTCAGACCCATTGTGGTATTCGTCATGGTGGTCCTTCTGAACAGACTATTGTTATTAGAAAATTCGAAAATGAGTTAACTCTCCGTAATAGTGTGGTGCCTGTACGACAAAAAAAAACAGAATTGTTAGGAATATTGCTGCCGTTCAAGCAAGAGTAGCCGAAAATGTCAACTTCTCGGTCGCTCGCCGCTCGCAAGAGTTAGATCTCTCGCTAATGGTTTATTTTGGCGAATTTTGAAGTTGCATTTTGGCTTGCATCCGTATAAGATGGTACAGGTACAAGAAATGTCAACCGACTATCGTATTCATCGTAAATGTGCCGATTGGGCTCTCAAAATAATGGAAGTCGACAACGAATTTCAACGCAAAATCATCTTCTCCGATGAGGGTCATTTCTGGCCAATATCGACTAATATGCGAATCTAATCCACAGGTGATACATGAGAGTCATTTGCATCCGCAAAAGATCATAGTTTGATGTGGATTTTGGCATGGAGGAGTCATTGGTCCTTATCAATCCTATCATAAATACCGAGCACTACAAGGTAATGCTGGGCGGTTATTTTCCCCCAAATTTGATGGAATCGATGCGGATGGCCTTTATTTTCAACAAAATGGTGGCCTTTTGGTTGAAATATTATTCAATTGCATGTCTGAATCTCTTAAATAACGCAATTAACACCGATTTTGAGCAAAAATTGTGTTTTATATAATTTTGAAGTTCCATCATTCTTATTGGTTTATTAATAACACTGGGGAACAATTTGAAAAATAATTTCTGTTGAGTTCGATATTTAAGCTGTTTTATACGTAAATTGACATGCTAATTCTAAAACTTTATTTAGTTTTTTTTCTATTACGTCAAGTTTTTTCTCTACAGTTGTTGCGCATCCGACTAAGCTTAGCGAATCACAGAAGTCACTACTGCTCTCCTACCGGGCTCTCCTACAGGCGAACCTTCTTCGACCTAGGAGTGGGAGCGTGAGTGACGTTGCGTCATCCAAAACTAGTTTGGTCAGTTACGCATGAGATGCTAAAGTACGCGGGTCTGTGTCGCTCTGATATAGTGAAGTCAAAGTATACATACACAACTACAGATTTTCGTTATGACTGCCTCTGGTAGTTCCCGTCCTAAGTGCTTAAACAGCCCTGATTCATTTTGTTATATATGTGGCAGTTTTACCATCCCCATTCAACGGACTAATATTAGTACATTTGTCAAGCCTGTTTTGCTTATTTTAAAGTGAAAATAGGTGACCAAGATAAATCATGGACCCTTCATAAAGTGTGCAAGCAGTGTGTAGAGAGTTTATGAATGTGGACGAAGAGAACACGTAATAAACTTGCGTTTGGTATAGCAATGGTTCGGCGAGAGCCCAAAGATCACTTAAGTGATTGCTACTTTTGCATAGTGAAAACATCAGGAGTCAACAAGAAAAACAAACATAAAATTGAGTACCCTAGTTTACCGTCAGCTATACGCCCTGTGCCTCATTCAGCTGAAATTCCAGTGCCAGTTTTTCAAGGATTACCTTCTTTAGAAATACAAGAATGTGAATCAAGTGAAGATCGAAGTGACTCCACCGACGAAGAATTCAAAGTTTTCAATGATTCTGTTCGTAAAGGATTCAATCAACATGAATTAAATGATTTAGCACGAGATTTGGGACTATCCAAAAAAGCATCGGAATTATGAGAGCCAAGACTGCACGAAAAAAAATTGCTTGACAAAGGAGCTAAAGTCACTTACTATTGATCCAGATAAAGTGAATTTAGGCAGTACTTCAGAAATAATGACGGATTTGTATATTGCCAGAACGTAGAAGGTTTAATGAAAGAATTAACCATTTCTAACTATAACGCAACTGAATGGCGATTGTTTATAGATAGCTCAAAGTGTAGCTTTGAAGTGTGTTCTCCTACATAATGGAAATTTATACGGTTCAGTCCCAATAGGTCATTCACTTTCTTTGCGTGAAGAATATGGCGACATACAGAAAGTCATTGACTTGTTGCAATATAACATGCACCAATGGATTATCTGTGTTGACCTTTAAATGGTCTGTTTCCTTCTTGGCCAGCAACGCGGGTATACCAATTATCCCTGTTTTTTGTGCGTGTTTTTTGTTCTGACAGCAGAGCTCGTGAGAAGCATTGATGAAGCATATTTCGACAGAAAAAACATTGTATTTCCTCCTTTGCATATAAAACTAGGTCTCATGAAGCAGTTTATTAAGGTTTTGTCAACTGAAGGAGACTGCTTTAAGTACATCATTTCGGCATTCCCTAGCATGTCATATGAAAAGATAAAGACTGGTGTGTTTGATGGTCCACAAATTCAGCAACTCGTTAAAGATGAAAATTTCACTGAAAGAATAACCGAACTTGAAAGGAATGCTTGGTTGGCTTTTAAAAATATTGTTAAAGACTTTCTTGGAAATACACGAGCCCCGAATTACATCGAAATTGTTCAACAACTCTTGGAGAGCATCAAACTGTATTTCTTACATAGTCATCTTGCTAACTTCCCAGAAAATCTTGGTGCTGTTAGTGATGAACAGGGCGAGCGATTCCACCAAGATCTAAAGGTTATGGAAGCGCGGTATCAAGGTAGATGGGATGTCAGTATGATGGCTGACTGCTGTTGAAGCATCAAGCGAGAATGTCCACAAACTGAACACTCCAGGAAAAGCTATAAGAAGAAATTTTTACCATAATATCTTTTATTTATTTTTTGTATAAACACAATTTAACTTTTAATAATATGTTAACCTCTGTATGAATAATATATTCTAATCTATTTGGTCAGATCTCACGTTATTCCCTTTCGTATGTATACTTTTAAGGAAAAATGAGGGGTATGCTGTAGCTTAAGAACTTGACGTGATAGATAAAAACTGTGAATATTTTTGAATTCAGAGATGAAAAATTAGTCAAAAATATGTCAGAGATCCAAGTCAACAAAATTGCTGTTCCCCAGTGTAATTAACTGTACTTTTTAAATACAGGTAGTATGACTAGACAAACTGTCTCATTCGATTACTAAGAGGAAAAATTCATCCAGATCTTAAGACCGATTTCGTTCTTCAAGAACTCATCAATTAAGCTCGGATGCTTTTCCCTCGAAGTAGTCGAACCAGACCCAGTCGTTTTTAATTTCGAATATATAGGTTACCAATATATCGGAATATATAGGTAAACGTTATACGATGACGCCACCTAGTGATCGGAGTACCTAGTGATCGGAGAACAAATTCCGATCTCTAACTTGCAACAGGTGGTCACCCTAGCGGGCTAGGTTTATATAAAAGAGAAGCAAAGTTCTGTCTACTTGATCGTACTATATATAATAATTTTCAGTATTTTTAAATACATCTAGTAAGTCTACGATGAACTTTTGTAAAAATACAACTTATATGCAGTTTCTTGCTCCCATTTTTATTCCTGACTGTATTGAGGCAGCTGTATTGTATAATAACACTATATCGTCTGATACAATCAACAAAAAACGATAGAATATTGTTCAATGTGAAAGGCAACATCATAATTACAAGCAATCCGCCCAACATTTATCTAAAACAGGTCTTTTAATTATCTTAAATCGTTCGAAACGTCGGTCTTACCGCAACTTCTAATAGTCTGTGTTTCAGATTCAGTTATTTACTATTCAAATTAAAAAATCTGTAGGAGCTGGTTTAATAAAAATACAAATTGTTAATTACACTGATAAACACTGTTTTTGGTTGGACTTATCTACACTCATTACAAAAACAATGTTCTATTTTTCTAGTCACCCTCAGTTTTTTTGTGACACGCCACAAAGTTCGTTCTAATATCAAAGAAACCTACATTCCTTCTGGAAAAGATTGAATACAGAAAATGCTCCTGAAAAATTTGTGGAGATTTTAAAATAATTGCTCTTTTGCTTGGACTGCAGCTTGGCTACAAAAAACATCGGTATTTTATTTACGAATGGGACGAACCGTTTTTTGGTATAGATAATTTACTAAATTTTTTTGTAAGGTCCGCCGTGTTTTATTGAATGTTTTAGCAACATATTCGTTAAGTTTTTGAAAATATTGTTTAAGTAAAACGCTAGGTTCTTAAAGGAATATTTGTACGAAACTACCGGTCTTATTGGAAAATTTTCTTTAATAATTTTAGTTACACCGTACAGTTTTGCAGAAGTAGGATTCATATTGACTTTTTATATTTATCTTCGTTTGACAAAATGGTGTTTATATATTTTATTGTTGATTTTAACTTATTTTGAATGTTTGTAGTAGGGTCATTTTTAATTTTGACGAGGTCTTCATTATCTAGAAAGTTTTTAATTTTTGTTTCGCAAGTTTCTTTTCCTATTTATCTACTTTAGTCATAACTAATTTTAGAATTAATGGATTTGATAGTATTGTTTTAATTTTTGTTGTGGTATTTTCGATTCATTTCTAGAGTCTTTTTAATTTTTTCTTTTGTAAAATTCGAATTAAGAATGTTTTCAAGGGATAGTTCTACTTCAGGCAAAGTATTTTCAAAAACTTTGCTTTGTTTGGTATTTGAGTTATTATTCGAGCCATTTTCAATCAAATTAATATTTTCATTTGTGAAAACCGTATTTAATAATTTAATGGATCTTTTGTAAAAGTTATATTTTAATGAAGATTCTGGTTGTTTGTCATTTAACTGTAATTTAGATTTAATAGCTTAAGTAATTGTATAAAATATTTATTATGAATAATTTGTGAAATTGTTTGTCTAGTTTTATAGTCTGGGATACCAAATTAAATTGGATGGAGTTTATATCATAATTAAGATATTTTCAGTTTCTTGTAAATGGAAATATCTTTTCTTGTTTCTTCTTTTAGTGATTTTGCAAGAATCCAGGACTTTCTTCGCAGAAATTGTGAAGCGTGGATCTTGAATTGAACAAATTTATGATATACTTTCTTCTTTAAATATTGTTGAGTGAACCGCACGTTTTGTACTGCTGTGAGTTGTTTTATAAAAAACAAGTTTAAAGTATAACTTGAACTATGTGAACTTAACACTTGTTGCAGTTGTACTCGTTGCAACTTAACATATGAACTCCAGATTGTTTAATTTGTGATGCTTTATCTTTGATATTAAAAAGTAATTTACTGGGTTTTAATCACCATTTGCAAATTATGTTTCCTCACAGAGGAAGCTATTTGTTCTGAAATTAGACCGAAAGATGTAATCTTGCAGTATTTTTTACCATTTGTTTGTTTTACTTTTGGATATACTTGATGAATTAATAGTTATTTCCATTTTGTATTCAGTGTGTCGCATTTAAGATGAAGACACCCCCACATTTTCGGTATTTGAAGGGATACAAATTTGAATTTTTGCACAGTCAGACAAAATGATGGGTGACGTTTTTTAAGATACTCAACTAAAATCTGTACTTTAAAATAAGCCTACTACGAATTCACAAACAGGGACAATTCTCGATATTTTACTTCGCGTTATATATATATATATATATATATATATATATATATATATATATATATATATATATATATATATATATATATATATATATATATATATATATATATATATATATATATCGAAAAAAGTTATTAGAACAAGTTGTTCAGGATATTATTCTAATCCCACATACCAAGTTTCATGACAAAATTCGCATTTTTGATTTTGTCATTACTTAGGTCTATACACAAAATTATTAAAACAGAATCGTAAAAGAATCGAAAAATGTATTCGAATATACGGATGACTAGTTGAGAGAGATCACATTTGATAGTTAATTATTTGTAGTATGAAAATTATTGTTATATACTATATACGTTTTCCCAAATTTGATCAATTACCAAAAATTGTTTTCCAATAATAATAAAATAATTATTCCTTTGTAAGTGCTATTTATTTTACTGAAATATTTGAATAAATGACACTATTGACAATGTGTCAAGTTTTTACTCACCATGTCACAGTAAATATCAAATTAAACAAATAAACTTGTAATAATTTTGTGTATAGACCAAAATAATGAAAAAATTAAAAATACGAATTTTATCATGAAACTGGGTATATGGGGTTAAAATAATATTCCGAACAACTTTTTCTTATAACCTTTCTCGATATCTCTAACGCGAAGCAAAATATTCAGGATTGACCTTGTTTGTGAATTCGTAGTAGGCAGAGTTTAAAGTTCAGATTTCAGTTGAGTATCTTAAAAAATGTGACCCATCCACCTGTACGACTGTGCAAAAATTCAAATCTGTATTCCTTCAAATAGCGGAGATATGAGGGTGTCTTCATCTTAAATGTGACACACTGTATATTAAGCAAACTAAGTCGAATTTTTAATTTTTCTAAATTTTTTTTTTACACTTCTATTTTTCGATTATTTTCGGATTATGGAATTGTGAAAGCTCTATGGATCATAGACTTATATGCTGCATACATTTTCTTTATGAATTTTAATTAAACCGTACAGTTTTGGAGGAGTAGGATTCATGTTGACCATTTTATATTTATCTTTTTTTTTTTGTTTGACAAAATTATGTTTATATTTTTTAATGTTGGTTTCAAGTTGTTTTGATTTTTTGTGGTAGGGCCATTTTTTATTTTGACGATACCTTCATAATCTAGAAAGTTTTTCATTTTTGTTTTGTAAGTTTCTTTTTCTAGAATAGCAATATCTACTTTACCTTTATCTAATTTAGTCATAACTAAATTGTAATCTTTGGTTTTAGAATTAATGGATTTGATAATATGGTCTTCATTTTTGTTGTGGTATTTTCGATTAATTTATAGTCTTTTTAATGTTTCTTTTGTAAAATTAGAATTAGAAATGTTTTCAAGGAATCAGATATTATATTTTCTAACATTTTACTTTGTTTCATATTTGCGTTATATTTCGGGCCATTTTCAATCAAATTAATCTCTTTATTTGTGGAAACCGTATTTGATAAGTTAATGGATATTTTGTAGATGTTATATTTGGGTGAATTTTGTCATTTAACTAGAATTTAGATAGATTTAATAGCTTATGTGATTGTCTAATATTATTTATTATTCACGTATAGGCCCTGGTGGATCACGCGAAGTGAAATTAGAGGCGTTTGTTGTTGTTAGCCTTCCTTTGTGCCCATACTAATTTCATTCTTTCGCTATGAGCTTTTTTCCTTTCGCCAGACCAAGTTGTTCCAGTCTTCCTACATTTTTCTCTCTGGCCAACCTTCCAAACGTTAACCTTGTGTCTGAAACAGCCTCTATCCTGAATTTCACTTTGTGTAATATTTGCTGATCTTAGGTCCTCTTTAATTGCAGCAATTCATTTAATTATTTCTACTTTAGCTCTACTCCTATTTTCATAAAATTCGACTATTTGTCTAGTTAACCTACTCGGATTCATCCGTTTTATGTGTCCGTAAAACTTAAGTCTTCTTTTTCTCATATCACTAAGTATATCTGTGTATTGTTTGATTTCTTGGTTTTCTCGAAGTCGGTATGTTGTGCTATTTATTTGTTTGGGGCCTAGGATTTTTCTTATGATTTTTCTTTCCTTCTTTTCAATGTCCTCGATGTCCCTCTTTCTATTCAAAATGAGCGTTTCTGCAGCATATAGACATTCTGGCTTAATAACCATGTTGTAATGTCTCAGTTTTGTGTTTTTAGATAGGCATTTTTTGTTGTAAATATTTAGTGTAAATCTCAATGCCGTTTCCATTTTTTGACATCTACCCTTATTGGCCGCTTTTTCCAATCCATTTTCCATGATTATTTCACCCAAATATTTGAATTGAGAGACTCGTATGATGTTACCATATTTTGTTTTTAGAAATGGTGTTCTTAGTCTGTTGCAGGTCATGTATTGTGTCTTTTCAAAGGAAATTTGGAGTCCTACCCCTTCTGCTGTTTCTTTTAGGATTCCAATCTGTTTCTGTGCGGTTAATTTATCTTGAGCTAAAATTGCTAGATCATCAGCAAATGCCAGACAATCAATTCTGATGTTGGTTCTCGCCAGTTTAATGGGCTGGTCAATATTCAGGGCCGACTTTTTTTCACGCCACTCCTGTATTACTTTTTCTAGAACACAGTTAAATAAGAGTGGCGAGAGTCCATCCCCTTGTCTCACTCCAGTTTTAATTTCGAAGGACTCTGAGATGTCACCCATGAATTTAACATTTGATCTTGTGTTAGTTAACGTTGCTTTAATAATTGCCAGCCTTTTCAGATCTAGTCCTTGTTCTTTCAAGATTCGGAATAAAGATTCGCGGTCAATAGAATCATATGCTTTTTTGAAATCCACAAATGTACAGACGAGATTTTTATTGTACATTTTTTGATGTCTTAGAATCAACTTTAGATTCAGGATCTGTTCAGGGCAGGATCTGCCCGGTCGAACACCTGCTTGATATTCACCAATGTTAGGTTCTAACTGTCCCTGTGCTCTGTCTAGTAGACATTGAGATAGAATCTTGTAACAAACTGGGAGAAGAGATATCCCTCTATAGTTGTTTACATCCGTTCTATCTCCTTTCTTATGTAGTGGATGGATTAGAGCATCTTTCCAATCTGCCGGAATCCGTTCGGTTCGCCAAACTTCTTGTAGAATTTTGCTTATTTCCTTGATTGTACCTGGACCAGCGGACTTCAAAAGTTCAGCAGTGATTCTATTTTCACCAGAAGCTTTGTCATTTTTAAGCCGCTTGATTTGCCTAGTTATTTCATCTTCATTTCATTGTCTAATGTATTATTTATGAATAAACTTTTATTGGAATTAATTTTTTACAATATTTAAATAGTGGTGAATTTAGGATATATTTCTGTTCGTTTAATAACTGTTTAGACGGGTCTTTATTATATTTATAAATTTTAATCGCTTCTAAAATGTTTAATTTTTTGCTTTTTGGCACTGTATGTAAAATGTTTAAATTTTTGATCTCGGGAAATATATGTCCGGTATCTATAAAATAATTCGCAAAATTAGACTTTTGTTTCTTTTATAGGTACGCAGATTTGCGTTCTTTGAATCTGAACTGAAAATATGTACCCCAATAAAAGTGTCAAAATTGGTACATAGGATAAACAGCTGTAATACCTTAGTTTTAAAGTAGTGAGTTGAGAATGTAACATTGCTTTAAGAAACTATAGTTAGAGAAATTTAAAAAATAAAAGTGATAGATTAACAAAGTAAAAAATTGTTTTATTCGGTTTAAAACAGTTAAGTTGTTGGAAATGACAAAGTTTTTTTTATCTTAAAGGGTTATGCTATCTGCCCTGATACCAATAAGCTTTTGGTATGATACAGGTGAATGGCATGCAAATGGCAACTCCTAAGCCGTCCAGTGGCCGTCCGTATATATATATATATATATATATATATATATATATATATATATATATATATATATATATATATATATATATATATATATTTATTTATCTTAAAGTATGAGCTTATCTAAGTCCTGTATTCGAGTTGTATGGTAGCAGACATTACAATCTGGGTACTTCATTGACTTCTGACATATTTGATTGGGTGGCTAACCTATTAGGCTATACTGACATTTTAAGTAATGACTGAATGATTGTGGCGTGTTCATATATTTTTTTATATACTCGTTACTTTATATATTACAAATCAATATAATTTATTTTTTAGTTTAGTTTTGAAAACGGGGGGAGAGTACCCCCCGAAACGTTAACGTTAAAAATTTGTAAAAATTTGTATATATATATATATATATATATATATATATATATATATATATATATATATATATATATATATATATATATATATATATATATATATATATATATTATTTATCTTAAAGTATGAGCTTATCTAAGTCCTGTATTCGAGTTGTATGGTAGCAGACATTACAATCTGGGTACTTCATTGACTTCTGACATATTTGATTGGGTGGCTAACCTATTAGGCTATACTGACATTTTAAGTAATGACTGAATGATTGTGGCGTGTTCATATATTTTTTTATATACTCGTTACTTTATATATTACAAATCAATATAATTTATTTTTTAGTTTAGTTTTGAAAACGGGGGGAGAGTACCCCCCGAAACGTTAACGTTAAAAATTTGTAAAAATTTGTATTACATTTTTATATCTTTAAAATTTTGTTCCTTAGGCAAATTTATTACCAAAAAGAATCACTGAGAAATTTGTCTCAGTTTTTGTTTTTACCGAGTGATTCTTTCTTTACATAAGAACAGGTATTTTTTTATATTTTGATAATGGCGAAAAACCCGAATAAAGGAAAAAAAATATACTAACATTTTGTTGCTGCGACAGTACCTTTTAAAACTTAGTTGTTTAATCCATTTCGAATTATCGTCATATTTTTTCGTGTTAACATGTCGAGTTTCGATTCTTGTTTTTGTTCAGTCAAAATAAAAACACGAGTGAAAGCCATCGAATATTTGTGGAAACTTACGGTGACAATGTCTCAACGCAAGACGCTTGTGGGCGTTGATTTAGATAACTGAAAAGTGGTGATGTCGACTTGAAAAACAAGGAACGCTCAGGTCAACTGAAAAAATTGAGGATGCCAAATTACAAGCGTTATTGGAAGAAAACGATATGTAAACTCAACAACAAGTGGCAAAGAGGTTAAATGTTAGTCGCTGAATGATTTGCAATCATCTGCATTCCATGGGAATGATCCAGAAAACAGAAAAATGGTTACCTCACCAGCTGATCGACAGGCAGATGAGGAAGCGAAAAACGATGTGCAAAGTTTTGCTTTCTAGGCATGACCGAAAAACTTTTTTTGCATCGGATCGTGATTGGAGTCGAAAAATGGATATATTTCGCAAACACAAAACGCAGAAAATCCAGAGTTAATCCAGAACAACCGTCAACATCGACCAAAAGACCGAATTGCTTTGAAAAGAAGACAATACTGTGCATTTTGGTGGGATCAGAAAGGTGTCGTGTACCATGAGCTTCGGAAACTAAGTGAAACAGTTAGTACGTTCGCGACCGTCAAGAAATGAGAAATTTGAACCATGCATTGATCATAAAGCGACCAGAATGGGCGACAAGACACGGAAAACTGATTTTACAGCACGACAACGCCCCATCATACACAGCGAAAGCGGCCAGAGACGCCATTTCTGCACTTGGCTTGGAACTCTTACCTCTTCCGCCGTATTCACCAGACTTGGCCCCTTCCGACTACCGGTTATTTTTATCGATGTCTCACGAAACACTTCCATGTCTCCATGAAACACTTCAACAATTACAGCGAACAAATGACTGGACCACCTCAAAAGATGTACGGTTTTTCTAGAAAGCCATCTACAACTTACCAGAGAGATGGGAAAAATGTGCATATATAGCAATAGCGCACACTTTGAATAAACTATTTTTTACCTTCCTCGCAAAGTAAAAGTGTTTTTTTTTTATTAAAAACTGTGAACCACGTCACCGGGTATTTAAAAAAAATACTGATAATACTCAAATTTCAAACCAAATAAGAATCATATCAAAGAAAACATAATATTTAATTCATTCATGGACCTGTCAAATAGCAAGTAGTTTTAAAAACCCACTTATAAAATTGAAAAGGCAAGCGATTTACCAATGAATGGTATTACGTGGGATTTCTTCCATTTTCCACCAAGTTGTTTACAAATCAGAATTGTCCGCAATACCAAAACTGAAATATCCTTTTCACTCGCCAACAAAAAAATCATTTTAATACAAGCTGACGTCTCGTAAAGCTTGCCGCTTCCTTTGACGCCAACCAATTACTGGTATAATCCACGTCTCTCTCTCCATCGTTTGAGGACCATTTTCTCCATCCTCGTCCCACCTATTGCTAAGCTCGACCGATCCTCGGCTTCGGCTACTTCAATACCGTTTAAGAAGTGCAAATAAGGCTTTCAGTGGGATTAAACGCACCTGGAGCCGATGCGATCATAAATTATGTGTAAATTCCTCTTTTTAATGTCATTTAAATCGTTTGGGCATGTGCTCGTATGAAAGAAAAAAAATCTTTACAATGAAACAACACTTGAGCAAAGTTTCTTTCTTTCGTGGTTTAGCATTTCCTTTTTAAGAAACTTTATACGAGGTGCTACAGAGAAAACAGTAATTTATAATAACAAATTTCCCGCGTATCTCTCAAGTAAAAATTACTGTTATGTAAGGCATGACGCTGCAAACAAGGATCGGTTCACAGTCTAATATCTGATGTCATTTTATCAATACCTTCATATCAGACAGTACCTCCTTGTCGTTAATAAACAGGGTAGTTGGCTTAGTTTGAAACCTAATAGTTATTTCCTTCTAGTGAATATAAGTTTTTTTCCATATCAACTGTCGCTCTATATATATCGGGTATACAATAATACAATTGCAAAAGTTAACACTATTTTTCGACATTAGATGGCACTGCATTACAAAACCAAGCGTTTTCTATACATTGGATTGGACTGGAAAGGAGTTATTATCTGAACGACAGACGATTAATTCAGAGAAAAATTGTTTACAACTGAGTGAATTAAAGCGAGCAATCGACCAGAAATGACCTGAATTAGACAACAGAAAAGGCACTGCGTTCCATCGAGACAACACTAGACCACAAATATCTTTCGTTACGCGGAACAAGATTTTTTAACTTGACTGGGAAGTTTTGATCAATCCACCTTGCACCCTCCAACTAACATATATTTAAATCGTTTCAAAAAAGCTTCGATGGTCAAATCTTTACTTCCTTGGAACACTTGCAACGTAGGAACGTTGTCTTTAACGTAGGATTATGCAGCTACCAGAGAGGTGAAAAAGTGGTCCGAGTGATATTCAGCTCCACTCAATCGTTCATTTCTGGCTACCCCATTAACTGAATTGATAAAATAATCTGTGGGGCGACACAGCACAGTGGGGCAGATTACTCGAGGCCCTGGCCAAAAAACGAAAACTCTAACGTCAGATTTCAGATAGAAATGCTGTTTGTTTTCATGCACCTGAACCAACAGGTTTATACATGACTTCGGGTCGTTGAAACTCTTCAATATCGGCTCACTATCAGGCCAAACCTGCCGGGTCACCTAATATCAGTTTTTTCATTATAAAGGGCTATTTTTTTGTTGTCCGAAGTTCGAAGTTCCGATTGGGGTCGAACAAACTGTGAGTTTGCACATCTCTAGTATCAAAGATATTCAGTATAGTCTGGTAAATCATTATGGAACGTTTAACATCAGAGCAATGCTCGTAACTTGTCAAATTGTATTATTAAAGTCAGTTTCTGTGCCTCAAACTTATCGAGCTTTGAGAATTTTATGGTGCACCTAATAGCTCAACCGAGCGATGTATTCGGCGAATTATTGACAAATTCCGAACGAATTTGACACTGCTCGATATTAAAACAAAAAACTGTGCGCTCTTGGTCTGGTACCTTATAAGATCCAGCTTGTACAAGAACTCAAGCCGCAAGACCATCCTTTGCGTCGTACGTTCAGTGAATTTGCTCAAAATCAACTACAACTTGCAACATCAACAACTGAAAATAATCCACAAATAAATAGTCTAACAATTAGCACATTTCTGGTACTGGCGATCATTACAGAACGATAATCAATGATTATTTAATTCCGAATTTGAATGATATTAATCTGGAGGAAAGGTGGTTCCAGCAGAACGACTCCACAAGTCATACGGTCAAAGCAACAATCGGACCTCTTAACTGGCCACCAACGTCATATGATTTAATGGCTTTAGATGATATTCTTTGGGGTTATGTTAAATCTTTGGTATATCCCGATAAACCAGTAACTATTGACGCCTTGGAAGCCAACATAATTGAAGTCAATTTCTTGAAAAAGTGGTCGGAGAAGTAGTCACGGCGGACATTTGTCCGAAATTGTTTTCAAACATGCCATTGAATGTTAATTCATACAAAATAAATTGTTTAAAGGCTTTCGAATTTGCTTGTTGTTTTATTTGAATTGAAAGTTCGAACGCACTAAAAAAATCACCCTATGTTTCGAGGGTAGCTCCAGAAGTACCCGAGCTAATAAAGAAAACACAATAAATTTGGGAAAAAATACCTTCATTTCTCTACATAGTCTCCTCTTAACGCGATGCACTTTTTCCAGCGATGTTCAATAGCTTTGATTCCCTCTTCATTGTTGGAAAATCTTTTACCACCGAGCCATTTTTTCAAGTTTAGAAACAGAAAACAATCCGAGGGAGCTAAATCTAGCGAATAGAGTAAGTGAGAAAGCAATTCGAATTTTAACTCATTGATTTTAGCCATCGCGACAACGGATGTATGAACTTATGCATTGTCTTGGTGAAACAAAACTTCCTTTTTCGCCAAATGCAGCCGTTTTTTCTTGGTTTCATCACTCAAACTCTGCAATAAGTTCGCACAATACTTGTTGATTGTTTTTCCTTTCTGAAGATAATCAATGAAAATTATCCCACTCGCATCCCAAAAAACTGACACCATGATTTTGCCTGCAGACGGAACTATCTTCGCCTTCTTTGGAGCAGATTCTCCCCTTTCAGTCCCTTGCTTTGACTGTTCCTTCATCTCAGGTGTAAAGTAATGGACCCATGTTTATGAATCAACGCAAAAATTCAGCTTTATTCCTATAAAACTTCGCTCGATTGAAATATCCTCACGACACTGTTTTTGTTCCATTGCGTATCGTTTGTTGTATTGCGTAATCGCAATACCCATCTTGCTCACAACTCTTTCACGTCCAAATGTTCAGTCAATATGCCATATGTACAGCACTTTTTGAAATGCCAACCATGTCTGCTACCTCGCGCACTTTCAGTGGGCGCTAATCCAATACCATTTATCGATTTTCTTCGCCATTTCTGGAATGGTCACAGATACTCAAATGTTTTGGGATAAAATGTTATGGGTATGAAAATAAAATGCGGAAATAGCAGAGTGTTCTTTGATAATTCGCTTTATTTTTAGTTTTGGAATTTTGTAATTAAAATACAAACATAAAAGTAGTAACACTCAGAATTTTGGCCAAGTTTTGGGATAATCTGCCCCGAAAGTACGTCAGTTCGCTTTAATTCTCAAGACTTACTCATATTTCAGGATTTTCCCGTTTATCTTTTTTTTATTGGCCCATAAGCGGCATTCAGTTCATGAGAACAGCAATTTAAGAAAAAAAGAACACTATTAAATACCTGACAAAAAGGTATTTCCCTGTAAAAGTCACAAGGGTTTCGGGTTTTATGGCCTTTAGAACAGATCTCATTAGATTCAGGCCCTCAGGACGGTCCATCTGACTTTAACGCCTTTTTTGTTATCTGTGCGTATTTATTTAGGAGGTTTGATTTTATGATCGTCATATATTTTCGGAGGGTGAGAGAACGAAACAAATGCATCCTTTCTAGGTTTTCGGTGTACCACACGCGTGGAAAAGAATTTTTTTCGACATTATCGTGCAGATAACGCAGGGAGAACTAATCCTAATCTGCTGATAGGATCGAATCCGTCATTTATCAAATGGAAGAGGTTTTTTTTTTTTGTTAAGATAATTTAGATGATGATGCAGTCGAAATAATTAAAAACATTTTTCTAAAGGTTTATAGGAAGAAATAGTTATAGTTTTTATTGAAATATCACGTTTTTACCACTGTTCATTGATAAAAGAAGATCGATTGTTTAAATTATGGTGGTACAAAGTTTTTTACCATCGGGACTTTTATTGATTTCATGGATAACAATGCACCTCCTCATCGAACAGCAGCAGTACATAATTTTCTTGAATAGGGTAGAATAACCAAGTTAGGATTGCCAGTAAATTCTCCAGACATAAATGTCATTGCTTGAGACATTCGGAAAACACACATCAAGAAACGAAACAATCCTCCTCTTACCTTGCGAGAGCTAAACGATTCTGCTCATGAAGAATGGGAGATAATTCCAAAAGCCTAAATTGATCATTTAATCGACAGCATGCCAAATCGACTATAGGCATGTATATAGACCCATGGACGAACTACTGCTTACTAGTTTTACTTAAACTTATTTTTTTTTATTTTTAAATTACTTTTGAAGGCAATAGGTACATTAAAATTTTTCGACTCCAAAATGATAAATCAATTTTGCATCCATTGATTATATGGTGTCGAGAATTACTTGGTACCAGTAAGAGTTGTAATAAAATGATTACGTAACGAGTAAAAGAAAAACTTAATAAATTAAGTTTAATTAATAATAATTCAATTATTATTAATTAAACTTAATAATAAATAATATAGTGAAATGTTTGGTATATATTATATATATATATATATATATATATATATATATATATATATATATATATATATATATATATATATAAACAAACTTAGCTTAAAACCTCGAAAACTTATTCAAAAGAGGCTGTTAATACCAAAGTTTGACCCAACGAAAATAAAACCAACCCTAACAGAAGAGCTTGATAAACAACCTACACAAAACTGGCAAGAATTAAAACAAAAAAATATTAAAACAGCCTTAAAGTTGGTCCCTTTACAAAAACGTAGAAAACATCCGTGGTGGGACGAAGTTTGCGAGCAAGCAGTATTAAGCCGAAGTAAAGTATTCAAAGATTGGAACAGTCAAAAAACAGCAATAAACTATAACATCTTTTTGGAAGTAAGAAAAAAAACATCGAAGCTAATTAGACAAACTAAAAGAAAATATGAAAACAATCAACTTAATGAAATAGAAAAAGATTTCCAAAAAAATAACACCCGAAACTTTTACAAAACATTTAAAACTAAATTAACAGGCTATCAACATCAGAGCATATGCTTTCAAAAGGAAAACGGACAATTAGCTCTAAATAACCAAGACAATTGCAAAGAACTTGCGAAATATTTTGAACAAATACTAAACTGTCCTGAGCCCTTAAACAAATTAGTAACACTAAACCCTAAACAAACAAACCCAGATTCATTACCAGCGAATGAAGAGGAAATAATTAGGCAAATCAAGCGGCTTAAAAATAACAAAGCTTCAGGTGAAGATGGAATCACTGCTGAACTTTTGAAATCCGCTGGTCCAGGTACAATCAAGGGAATAACCAAAATTCTGCAAGAAGTTTGGCGAACCGAACGGATTCCGGAAGACTGGAAAGATGCTCTAATCCATCCACTACATAAGAAAGGAGATAGAACGGATGTAAACAACTATAGAGGAATATCTCTTCTCCCAGTTTGTTACAAGATGCTATCTCAATGTCTACTAGACAGAGCACAGGGACAGTTAGAACCTAACATTGGTGAATATCAAGCAGGTTTTTGACCGGGCAGATCCTGCCCTGAACAGATCCTGAATCTAAAGTTGATTCTAAGACATCAAAAACTGTACAATAAAAATCTCGTCTGTACATTTGTGGATTTCAAAAAAGCATATGATTCTATTGACCGCGAATCTTTATTCCGAATCTTGAAAGAACAAGGACTAGATCTGAAAACGCTGGAAATTATTAAAACAACGTTAACTAACACAAGGTCAAAAGTTAAATTCATGGGTGACATGGGATCTCAGAGCCCTTCGAAATTAAAACTGGTGTGAGACAAGGGGATGGATTCTCGCCACTCTTATTTAACTGTGTTCTAGAAAAAGTGATACAGGAGTGGCGTGAAAAAAAGTCGGCACTGAATATTGACCAGCCCATTAAACAGGGGAGAACCAACATCAAAATTGATTGTCTGGCATTTGCTGATGATCTAGCAATTTTAGCTCAAGATATATTAACGGCACAGAAACAGATTGAAATGCTAAAAGAAACAGCAGAAAAGGTAGGACTCCAAATTCCCTTTGAAAAGGCACAATACATGACCTGCAACAGACTAAGAACACCATTTCTAAAAACAAAATATGGTAACATCAGACGAGTCTCTCAATTCAAATATTTGGGTGAAATAATCATGGAAAATGGATTGGAAAAAGCGGCCAATAAGGGTAGATGTCAAAAAATGGAAACGGCATTGAGATTTACACTAAATATTTACAACAAAAAATGCCTATCTAAAAACACAAAACTGAGACATTACAACATGGTTATTAAGCCAGAATGTCTATATGCTGCAGAAACGCTCATTTTGAATAGAAAGAGGGACATCGAGGACATTGAAAAGAAGGAAAGAAAAATCATAAGAAAAATCCTAGGCCCCAAACAAATAAATAGCACAACATACCGACTTCGAGAAAACCAAGAAATCAAACAATACACAGATATACATAGCGATATGAGAAAAAGAAGACTTAAGTTTTACGGACACATCAAACGGATGAATCCGAGTAGGCTAACTAGACAAATAGTCGAATTTTATGAAAATAGGAGTAGAGCTAAAGTAGAAATAATTAAATGGATTGCGGCAGTTAAAGAGGACCTAAGATCAGCAAATATTACACAAAGTGAAATTCAGGATAGAGGATGTTTCAAACACAAGGTTAACGTTTGGAAGGTTGGCCAGAGAGAAAAATGTAGGAAGACTGGAACAACTTGGTCTGACGAAAGGAAAAAAGCTCATAGCGAAAGAATGAAATTAGTATGGGCGCAAAGGAAGTCTAACAACAACAAACGCCTCTAAATGTACTTCGCGTGGTCCACCAGGGCCCATACGTGAATAATAATAATAAATATATATATATATATATATATATATATATATATATATATATATATATATATATATATATATATATATATATATATATATATATATAACATAGATTATTTGCTCTTCTTCAAACCTAATAAAAATGTCAAAGTTTACTAACAAAAAATCACACTAATGTTTCGTTAAAATAAACAATGACACTGTCCATGTAGAAACCGTAATTTTTCTCTGACAATTACTTACTTTGTTTCCTTAGTCCTCTGTTCCTGTGCAGCTTTCCCGTCACATCAAAACACAACCCCACAACTACCAACACCAGCACCCAAACCCCAATATTCGATCTCATTTCCATCACTTATTCTTCCTCCAGGTAAATCACATGGATCATCGCGTATTAGCCCGGGTAGAAAATAAAAGCAAAAAAAAATTGTGATAACGGTCACACCTCACACCGATCTCGCTATATTTGGATCATCGTTGCAAGTGCACGTGCAGATTGACGTTCGTCGTTCGTTTCGTAAACACGTGGCTGAGACTCCGAAAGCGTCGGACACACAAACCTCTCGTCGCTCGAATTTAAACTGAGCTCTGTGAGCGCGTCTTCGAAGAAGGTGACGGAGATGGCTTCCCACCAAAGAACACGCTTCAAGACGGCAATATTATACTACGTCGTCTAATGCTAAACATAACATTTTTTATAAAGAATTATAATTTATTTTTATTCACCTGAAGAGACATCGGCTAAAGGAAATCTGGTCTAAGTTATAAAAAATGGGATGGAATATTGGGAATTGTTCAATAAAACACAAAATATCAGTTTAATCATCAAAATTTATTTCGTCACCTTCAAAATAGACCCAAATTTGATGCGATACGCTTATATATCATACAGGCACTTTCCCCAAAATATTTCATATAGGTACTTTCCGGTATACTCTTCGACTGTTTCTTTCAAAGTTGTTTTATGGCTTCAATGAACTCAAAACCTCTTTCAACAAGGAGATAATTTGAGTATGGGGAACGAAAAAATCACTCGAGATCAAATCTGGCGAATATGGTACTTGGTCGATGACATTAGTTCCTTGACATGACGTTGGTTTGTTGACTGTTCGGCCTCTGGAAGGAGTTTCGAGTGGACAACACTACAATAGTGAAAGAAAATAGTTAACACCACTTTAACGTTGGTAGTTAGTTGAAGACGTTGATGATATATATATATATATATATATATATATATATATATATATATATATATATATATATATATATATATATATATATATATATATATATATATATATATATATAGCTTATTGAAAGAAACATGAGTTGCACGTCATCAATCTAGACAAATCTATTGCCAATTTAAATTCATAAGAACGAAAAAATCATTTAAAATTCAAAGCACTCTCTTGCCTTCTTCCTCTTATCCTATTAGAATAGGATAAAAATATGGTGCGCTGGCGGATTTCATTCTGTGAATTCGCTGTCAAGATAACATTTAGGTTTGTGGTTCGGGGCAGTATTGCCGACCTTACACAAGTTTTTCGTAGAATCGTGCGTAGAGTTATGCCTTCAAACGTTTCTGAATTATTTTTACTGTATTCTTTGTTGTTTTAGCTATTTTCTGGCTTAGTTTCTGTTTTTGTGAGTTCTGTAGTAAAAAAATCTGCGATTATAATTGCAAAAAAATGCCAAAACCGTTAAGCGATCAGTGTAAGCAGCTTGTCTTGTCACTTATCAGTTATTTTGAACAGGAACGAGATGATGGGACTCCCCTTTTTTGCCTTTAAACGCTGTGAGAGAGGTATGTATTAATAACTTAGTAGGTCTCATGGTTAATTGGATTTTTTTTAGCGAGTTTCATATGCACTAAACATTAGTATTGATACAGTTAGTGCAATTTCGAAAAAGTTGAAGAATAACGAAATGTTAAAATCACCGAAGAAAAAGCGTCAACATCCAAAACGAGTAACTAATCTATATCATTTTGATGTGGGCTCACTTCGCAATCAAATCTATGAAATGTATGAAAAAAGTTAGTAGATTTACATGGTAATATTGTATTTTTATCAAATTTTATTGAACTATTTCAGAACAAACGGTCTTGAAAATATTCATGAAAAACTAAAGAACATGCTAATGTTCATGAAACATGAAACATGTTCATGAAACAACTAATGAACATGAACATTTGATGGATGTAAAACTTCGCTTCGTACACTTCTAAAAGAAATTGGTTTCAAATCGAGTAAAGATAATCCACGTAGGGGCCTGATGGAACTTCCAGATATTGCCTTTAAACGAATTCAATTTTTGAAGATGTATCAAAATATCAAAGACGAATCTCTGTTTGATTTTGTTTATTTGGATGAAATATGGATATTTCAAAATGGTACCTTGAGTTACGCATGGCAAGATGATAACAAGACGAGTGTAAAGACTAGAAAAGTTGATGGAAAAAGGTGAGTGCTATACGTAATACTTCATAAATAATTGTTATGTTCTTCATGCTGAGAACAAGAATGGTTTTATTCCAGAGGCCGAATTAGTCATCTCTTCTATTGTTGTATATACAGTAACTGCTGCAAATCGTTATTCTGTAAGCAGTAATTAAAGGGACAGGTTTGTGTTTCATAATGTTATTTTCACGAAAAAGCCTAAAAGAGAATATGTGGCAGATCATATGGCTGAAGAGTATGGCCACAAAATATTACGTCTTCCCCCTTATCATTGCATATTCAATCCTATAGAATTGATATGGGGGTGGCCAAAAATTATTACAATCGTCATATAGGTCAAGATGGAAGAACGATAGATAACTGTTTGGATATGTGGAAAGAAGCTTTGTCAACAGTTACACCACAGATCTGGATGAACAGCATCAGACATACAGAAGAAGAGATTCAAAGATGATCGAATCGCGAAGGAGTATTTGATAGACTAAAAGGTAATCCTTTAATAATTTACTTAAACAGCGATTCAGATGCTGAAAGTTGTTTTAGTGACACAGAATAATTAAACTTTTTGTGAACTAAATGAAAAGCCCCTATGTTGACAAGTAGAAGTTTCGAAACAGATTTTTGATTAAAACTTTTAAAGAAAAAACTTTTCGTGTTACTTTTTCATTTACAGTTTTATCGATCATACAAATGCCAAAGTTTAGGTATTTTGGTGTTGATGTGGCAACATTGTAACGTGAGGGCGTCATAGATTTTGATGAGGTGCAATCATTGTTTCTCTGAATGAGCTGTATATATATATATATATATATATATATATATATATATATATATATATATATATATATATATATATATATATATATATTGTAATTTTTTAAAAGCTGACATAGGCTAATTTTTTTAATTGAAGTGATAGACTAGTACAGTCCGTTTCAAGATATTTCGTTGACCTTCGGCAAAATGTTAATTGCTCCAATAAATCTCAATAAAAATATTATCAGTTTCTTAAAAGGCGCCAGGAGCCGGAGTGATTTAATTTCTAAAAAAATTTAGGAAAAATTAAATATTAAATTATGATTAAATTATTATTATTATGTATCAATTTTTCTATTGGAACCTTCGATGTGAAACACTAAACTCAAAGAGATTTACCATTGAACAACGAATCACTTTTTTAAAGTTCTCGACGCACGTTTCGCTAACCATGATAGCATCATCAGGAGATGATTTAATCTAATTTTAAAACTAAACTATGTACTATTTATATGAGAACCCTAATTGCTAACCTACTACCTACGAAGGTTGTTATCATGTATGAGTAAAACATTGTATATTGTTAATAACTTTAATTTAATTATACATTTAATTCGGTTTCGCTCTCAATATCATTTTGATCTACATTAATAATAAGTGGTATCGTATACATATTCCTTTTTAATATTAATTGTCTTTATTTTTCTTCGTTTTTGTCTATTGTCTTCGTTTCGTCTATTGTCTTCGTTGTCTTCGTTTGTTGTCGTTCGTTCGTTGTCTTCGTTTCGTCGGATTCCCTTCCTGAATTGCTCACAGACGGAGACTGTGAGTACTCAGACCCTAACGATATTGTCAACGCCTTTGCAAAGTTCTTCAGCGGCGTTTATAGACCTCCGACTGATCGGAACATGACCCCACATAGTGATAATTCCAGCTCACAAGTAACACTCCACTATTTATCTGATGATATGATAATGAGGGCACTGAAAAGATTGAAGAAACGGTTTGTTTGCGGACCTGATGAGGTACCGTGTTTTTTTGTCGGAAATTGTGCTCCTGCGTTATTGAGGCCGTTATCTTTTGTGTTTAATTTGGCAATTTCAACCAGCGTGTTCCCAAAAGTGTGGAAGGAGGCAAGAATCGTTCCGATCTTTAAGAAGGGCGATCGTTGCAGTATCTTAAACTACAGACCTGTGTCGATTTTGTCGCCTTTTGCTAAAGTATTTGAGATGTCCGTTTATGCGTGCATATTCAGTCAAGTTAAGAGTGTGATATCATCGAGGCAGCATGGATTTTTTGCTGGTCGGAGTACGATTAGCAATTTGGCTTGCTTCGCTCAGTTTGTTGGTCGGGCTTTGGATGATGGTGGACAGGTCGATACGGTCTACACTGACTCTTCTAAGGCCTTTGAGCGAATGGATCACTCCATCTTGCTGCATAAATTGGCAAATTTTGGATTCAGTGACAAACTTATACTATTATTTGAGTCATATTTGAGCGATCGAGTGCATTACGTTGAGGTACGAGGTTATAGATCACCTCAATTTACCGCCACGAGTGGGGCCCCACTGGGCAGTAATCTTGCTCCCCTTATTTTTGCACTATTTATTAATGATATAGTAACAAATGTTTCAAGCAATATTTTAATGTACGCAGATGATTTGAAACTATATAGAAATATAAATAGCAACGCTGACTGCTTTATGTTGCAGAACGATATTGAGGTTGTTGAAGAATGGTGCAACATCAACAACTTGCCGCTGAATTTTGGCAAGTGTTATATCATGTCATTTGCGAATATCCAGAATGTCACGCATTTTGATTACAACCTGAATGGCGCAATTATTGAGAGGGTCGGGATGTTCAGGGACTTGGGAATTGTTTTTGATACTAAAATGTCTTTTTCATCTCACATTAGCCACATTCGGAGTGAGGCAATGAGAATGTTAGGATTCATCTTTCGGAACTCGGCAGATTTCGTGAACATAAATACACTCAAAACTCTGTATCACAGTTATGTGAGATCAAAGTTGGAGTATGGTGCTGTAGTATGGAACCCTTTGTATAACAGATACAAATTGCAACTAGAAGGTGTCCAGAGAAAATTCGCTAAGTTTTTAGCATTCAGACATGATGGAAGATATCCGACGAGACATATATTATCCATCTCATCGTTAGTTAGTCGCCGAAAATATTTACTTCTTCAGTTCATCTATAAATTGTGTAGATCCCTCATTGACTGCCCTGAACTTCTATCTGTGGTGGGCTTCCACGTGCCTTCGAGGTGTATCAGATCCTGCCCCACCTTTCATTTGCCCTATGCTAGAACCAACTTCATGGTCAGGACACCTCTGTTTCAGGCCATGAAGCTCTTCAATGATCTGTGCTGCGATGTTGACATTAATAACGTATCTGCAGATCGGTTCACGAGGTTTGTCGCCTTGAGGCTGTTGCAATAATCGATAATAAATTGTAGGGATCGTTGTTGTAGCTTTATTTAAGTCTGTTATATACGCATTGATTTTGTCTTGATTTCCTTTTTTTTGTTGCTTTTTTTTTATAAATTGTCTCAAATGGATTTATTCTGTCAAACAATAAAGGTTATTATTATTATTATTATCTAAGTCTGTTATTATATAAGCATTGTTTATGACTTAATTTTCTTTTTTATCTTTGTTATTTTTTTTTTGTGAATTGTCTCATAAATGGATTTATTCTGTCAGACAATAAAGATTATTATTATTATTATTATTATTATTATTATTATTATTATTATTATTTCTAGAAGATCACATTTTTTATATGTATTTTCGAAATATAGTTCTGAATTTCCAATTTAGTGTTATTTGCATTAGGAACTTTATTTGTTTGGCGGTTACGATAATTAGCATTGTCCATTACAATTACGCTTTCCTTAGACACATTGGGCAAAAGCCTATGTATAAACCAATCTTTTGGCTTTTTGAAGGACAACCGTAAACAGTTTTCCCAACAGCATGTTCTTGCTTACTATTTTTTTTTCAAGTTCTCACCTACGTACGTGAAGTTAAAAATAAATTAGATATGTATTTTTTTAAAAACATTTTTTTTACCGATACAAAAATAGAATTTTTTCTCAGCGTGAAAATTTTAGTTTCAAAAATATTTTTCTACCATCAGATTATATATTGAAGTCACCTAATTGGTTATAAAATAATGAAGTACATCATTAGTTTTCTTTGAAAAAATACGTATATGATATAAAAGTACGTAACATGTATAAGTCATATTTTTTATAAATAAAAGATTACACCCACAAAACCATTAGTCAGTTTAGATTATGTTCACAACTGCAATTTTATTTCTACACATTATTTCACAACATCTATAAAAATGACATAGTACGAGGGTTGTTATTTATGTATCTGGAATATTAAATAAAAAACGAATATTTATCATTAAAAAAGGTTTTATTGTTCTTCAAAATATTTTCCGCTATAATTGATACACTTTTGTATACGTTTGAACCGATTTTCATAACACCTTTTCCATTGCGATTGAGGTATCTCTTTGCAGCCCTTTGCAGTTCTTGTATGCGTCTTTGCAGCTCCTCTGGGTCTTGTGAAATGAGAATAATATAATCTGCAAATCTAAGATGGTTTAAGTTTGCACCATTGATCTTTACACCATCCTGTTCCCAATCCAGTTTACGGAATACTTCTTCAAGGCCAGCCGAGAAAAGAATAGGCGATATTGCGTCACCCTGCCGTACAGCTCGTTCTATATTAATTCCCACTTCAAGATCATCAAGGTGAATTGTGGCTGTAGCTCCATCATATATCGATTCTAATAGGTTTACATAGGCTCTCTCTACACCTTGGCTAAGCAGTGCATCCATTATCGCATGCTTTGAGATGGAATCAAATGCTTTTTCGTAGTCGATAAAAGCCAAGCACAGTGGCATAGTGTATTCGTTGTGCCTTTCTATGACCTGCTGTACAACCTGGATGTGATCTGTTTTACTTCCATATGCCATAAAGGAACGACAGAACGAACTAATCCAATACTTTTCTCTTCAGACAACGTAGAAGTTTGTTCTTAAACACCATGTAGAGCCTGCCAATTCACGTTCACGCTTTTCATCCACCCGAGATTATTTTCTAAAATAATTCCGAAACTTCACTGCTGGTAAGATGGCATGAGGTTTCGTACTCGAAATCTACTCACAAAACTGTTATGTTCTCTTCCTTGGTGTTTCCGCAGCTTGACCGCTGACGGGGTGGGTTAAGCGCTTCTCACCACTCCCCTCAAGGGAGCAAGTACCAGAGAAGGTGTTGTCTTAAAATATTTATTCTATTATCTCATTTGCAGGTGACACTGAAGGTGTTTCGCCTATATCTTATCATACTTACCTAATGAGCCTGCCAAATGCCTGCAAATATATATATATATATATATATATATATATATATATATATATATATATATATATATATATATATATATATATATATATATATATATATATATATATATATATTTGCATATTTTTGCAATTACTTTTTACAAAAGTTATTCAAGGTGACAGTTGAGTTCGTGGTCAATTTCATATTTTTTTTTATTTTCACTACGAAACTATTGGTTAAAAGAAAAATAATTCCCACCAATAGGGTCACCGTTATTAACCAAGATGATTTTTATCAACAGAGCTCCATAAAGTTTCAGCTTATGCCCTAGAAAAAATATATCAGACTAAAAAAGTTCTTAACAAATTGTATATCATTAATTTTATTAAACTTTCTTTGGTTGCATTTGAAAATGTATGCTGTCTTACAACTGAATTACATAGATATATTTCACCTCCGTGTTCAGCGAGAATATAAGTATATTCTTAGGCAGATTTAACAGCCGTTTCTGCAGTATCATTGACTACTCTCAGATTTTCAATATTTCTTAAATAATCTCGCTTATCCGACCGTATGTTAAAAAAATACAGTGTTGCCATTAAAAATGTTTTAGTAACTACTGAAGAACACTGGCAACAGCGGAAAGCATTATTTGTAATTTTTTCTTAGTCAAGTTGCTTCCTACAACTTTGCATTTGGAAGTACTAGTGTATAACATTCAAATAAAAAGTTAGGTTTAAAAGATTACACTATATATATTACATTAGACTATTAATCTGGGAGTACATCCGATGGTTTGTGTACCGTTTGTTGGGAACGTGCAGACCTTTTCGGCAAACAAACGGGACACAAAACGATCGGATACTCCCGGACTAATAGTCTAATGTATTCTTCTATCGGCAAAACATTACGGCTAACAATATATATATATATATATATATATATATATATATATATATATATATATATATATATATATATATATATATATATATATATATATATATATATAATCATCACCAACCAGGTTCGCAAAGGCCACGTCGTCATCAGTCTGTGTTATACCCACTTTCCTGCAAAACGAGTAAACTTACCCTGTAAATTAAGATTCAAATTTTCCAAATCCTGGTAAAATACGTAGTCCTGTACAGTCTTCAGGCGTACTATCGATTTGTCACGGGAAGCAGGTATTCCACCTATTTCCTAACTCAATCAACTCCAGCTCGCAAAGTTCAAGCTCTTTGCAAAGCAGCAACCTTCTGCTGCAAGAATTATTGGACCTCCTGTCCTAGCCACAGTGGCAACGTGAAAAATTAGGACCAATACACCGACGATTTCATTGAACTTCAATTTAACGTCCGTGAAGTTCGCCCGGAACTCGTAATAATATCATGAATCGTCGGATTTCCGTCCCCTTAGGACCACAAAACTTCGACAATTCCTCGGTCAACTAGAGGCCCTCAAAAATTCCCGAAAAATCCATCAGGGGCCAATCGAATGAAATAAAACTAGGAGCCAAAATGACTAACTTAAAACCTAGGCTGATAAAATAGAAAATAGACCCGGGTCGAACTGACGGCAAGGAAAGTGTCTGAAGAAAGCAGGCAAGACCAGGCTACGCCAAATGGTCATGTCGGATGACGGAAAGTCAAATTAACAAGCAAAAAAATCACTTTTCTACAGCGGCTACCAACAAATTAGTAAATATTTCTTCAGAGCGGTTTCTGGACTTGTAGCCGTCAACAGTCGGGCTCAAGTTGAATGCAGGACAAATATAAAAGGAATGGTCAGAGCCAAAGATCGTAAAAATAAATAGCCACAAATAAACAAACGAGGTTTAAATTGCTTTCATTGATATTCCTTACAAAATATTAGTTCAAATGACTCTAGTGATTACCCTATTTTTACTTACGTCTAATTTCCATAATGTTGGCAAGAAAATAATACGACATTACGTTATTACTTGACATTTTTTTATTAAATAAACCTTATTTCTTCTGTACTCCATTTAAGAACACACATACGATTTTTTTTTTGCTATAAGGACTGTAAAATTTTCTAACATTTGGTCAACAGTTAAAAATGATCAGTTCAAAAAAAATTGATATTCCTTTGTTAAAAAAAATATATCTAGAAAAACTTATGATTCACTATTTTCGAGTAGAAAAGAAAATTTGAAAAAATAACACATACCTAAGTGTTAAGCTTTGAGTTTATCAGGAATATCAGAACAAACTCAACAATGATTATTATGGACTTTTTTTAGTGAAAAGTTTTGCAAATATACTTTTTTTTTAAATAGTACATTCTAATTACAAATTTATCTAGCAGATACATATCTTAGGGACAACATTCAAGGACAATTGTTTTTCTAACCCGATCTATATTCAACATTAGAACACACAAGGCGACTTTTGCAATGAATTTTTAACACAAAAAAAATTCTAGTCGAATTCCATGGAGTTTTTTGATTAAATGTGTGTTCTTACGCCTTGTAAGTTCCAATTCTTTCCCTAAAGGTGCTCTCCCCGCACAAAAATAAAAATAGAGTCCTAGAAATGGTCCTAAATACTCTCTATATAATCTCGTATTAACTCTAAACATCTTTTTTTTTTGGATTTAGCTTACAATCGAAAAATAATACAAACACCGAAATATTTTATTATTATTTTCTTGGGATTTATTATTACCTATGTAAATTACCGGTGATGTTTTTTAGATCATCCCTCGTTTATCAAATAAACAGTATTATCAAATACGATATGTTTGTAAAAAGATTCAGTTTGTTATTGCTTATTATTATTATATGATATGTAAACAGATTTTTCGTAGCGTAGCTTGCACAGAGTATCCAGAGGGAGCATCCACTGGACATTATGTGCATAATCTTCAGGTAAAACGAACCTAACCCTGATATGTTAAAGACAGAGGGACGATCCAAAAGAACCATCACCATTCAAAAGGACCAAAGCACAGACAAGAATTTTCATTCTTACAGTTAATACAGTTTAAAGCGTTAAGTAGAATGGCCAATTAAAGCTCTATATCCAGTTAATCTGTTCCTAACAATCTAGAAAAAGATATGTGTACAAATTTTCTTTCATTTTTTATTTAAATATTTATATTAGACTGTTTCTTGCAGTAAAAAATTGTATGAAATCTTACTTTAGAGCTTAAAAAATGACTTTAACTTCTTCGTACGTCCCTCAGTCACTTTACAAAAACCTTTATTTCCAAAAAATTAAAAGCGGTTTGTTTTTACATTTTTACAAGTGGGTAGTAAAAAACTTTTTATCGGGTGATTGTTGATTTCAAGTTGTTATAACCAAATTATGTAGTGTGTCAGAAATAGAGGCTGATGTAATTGAAAAACTAAAGGACACAACACACGTAAATCAAGATCTATTTTTAAAGGACTTCACCCACGTTAGATATAGTTAGATTAGATTCGTTGCAAAGTTGTCATTTTTTTTATACACAGTATCTCCTTACAATAAATAGCAAAATTTTTATTGTTTATATATTTTATATACTCCTTTTTTATTATTTAAACGCGCTTTATTATTTAAACGCGCTTAAAACGCGTTTTAGATTTATAAAATCTCGACGTTTCGGCTTCTACTTTGAAGCCATTTTCAAGAGAATCCAGTTAAAGCATTTAACGTTTGTTAATACATATTAAAAGTATTCCAAATTTATTTTAAAAGTATTTAGCACGTTTCCAAAGTTTCTAATCATGCTTAACAAATTTTGAAAATATTTAAAACTCCAAACGTAGTTCTAAAGTATTCAATTATCGTAATTTTCCAAGGTATTCAGGTATGATTTAAAGATGTTTTAATAAACAGAGTTTTCCAGAATATTTAATGATTAAAAATACGTTTGAAAGTATTCTACGGTATTTCTAAGAAATTATATGATCAGTGTTGCTATTCCTGGGTATTCAGTTATTAGTTCATAATATTCAAAAAAAATTCCAAAGTATTTCATATGTTTGTTAATATATTTTGAAAGTATTCAGTATTCCAAATATATCTCTACGGTATTTAAAGGTATTTAATAATAAATAACGCTTTTCCAATATAACTGGTATTTAAAGGTATTTAATAATAAATAACGCTTTTCCAATATAACTAGTCATGAGATGGATGTATTATGATTAATTTAATTAAGTGTTTAATGGTTATTAATATCTTTTGAAAGTATCCAGTATTCCAAATATATTTTTAGCGTTTTATATGATCGTTAATACTTTTTCTCGGTGTTCTACTGAGTTCTAAGAATTCAAATAACTATCAATCAGTATCAATATGAAATCATTTCATGTTTGTTAATATCCTTTGAGAGTATTCAGTATTCCAAATATATTTCTAAAGTATTTAATAATCCGTTTTCAAGCTATTCTATCATGAGTTCAAAGTATTAAAATTAATTTCCAAAGTCTTTAATGGTTGTTAATATAAAGGGTGCGGAAAAAGTTCCCGCACTTTTTTGTTTATGTATTTTTGGCTTAGTTAATTAAGTTATTTGTCATTTCTGGTTTGGCCCTTCATTTCAGGTCTGGACTTTGGCCCAGAATGTGTCATAATTATTTATTTACTTTCAGTTACGTTGAAATTATGTCTCGTGAAAATCAGCGTGTCACTGTGGTCGAATTGCACAAACAAGGAATGAAGACGGCTGACATTGTTCGCACGAATGATTACAAGAAGCAAACCGTCTACGATGCCGAGAAGCGTTATGATCAGACCAGCGGGACTGCGGACCGTCCTCGAAGCGGTCGTCCAATCATCGCGAACACTCCGGAGAACGTCCAGAAGGTCCGTTGCTGAATTCAACGAAATCCGGAGCGTTCGATGCGGAAGATGGCGAAAGAGCTCGGCGTTGATGAGAAAAGCATCGGTTACATCGTCAGGAGGAAGCTGGGACTGCGCTGCTGCAAGATCGCTCGCGTCCATTTCCTCAATGACGCGATGAAGGCGAAACGACTCGAGAAATCTCGTCGGATGCTTCGTCTGCTCGGTGGTGCTCGTCTGTCGAAAGTGCTCTTCCCCAACGAGAAGATCTTTACCGTCGAGCCGCTCCACAACCGTCAGAATCGCCGTCAACTGCTCAGGAAAGGTCAGCAGAAGACCGCAGCTGCAAAAACCATCGGCCGCAGCCATTTTCCGGCCTCCGTCATGATCTGGGCCGGGATCTGCGCTACCGAAAAGACGCCACAGCAAGACTGGGCGCCGGCGCATTCCGCCAATTCGACAATTGCCGTCTGCGAAGAGCTGTTTCCCGGCTTTTGGGGCAAAGACGTTTGGCCGCCTAACTCGCCGGATCTTAACCCGATGGACTACTCGGTGTGGTCCATCCTGGAGCAAAAACTCTCGGCTACACGCTACGTCACGGTTGACCAGCTGAAAGTGGCTTTGACGCGCGCCTGGGGCGAAATTACAGTGGATCAGTGTGCGAGCATCGTCGGAAACATTCGCAAGCGACTTCGTAAATGTATTGACGCAATTGTTGTAATTTTTTTTTGTTTATTGCAATTTTTACGGGTCTAATAAAGATTTTTGTTTTTAAATTTTGTTGATTTGTTGAATTGTCTGGTAGTTACAGCCAGTTGAAATATTTTAAAAAAGTACGGGAACTTTTTCCGCACCCTGTACTTTTAAACCGTTCAGTATTCCATATATACATATATAATATAAGATATCTTGCTGACAGTTCACTGTTTTCAAATAAACTTTTTAGAGCGTTTTTAGCATTCTTAAATTATTTCCAAAGAGTAATGCGAAATACTTTTTACTAATATTATCACATGAAGTTTATGTATGTTATAATATTTGTCCAAAATATTGATAGCTACGTCAGATTTCCATTTATTGCAAGGATCATTAAAGATACTGTATGTAAGGCAAAATATATCTGTTGTAGGAATGTACTTTTCATGCGGGCAGTCCATTAAAAACAGCAAATATTAATATTTGTAAGTAACCATTTGTTGCGCTCTTATACCTGTTCTGCCCATAGTAAATCTTACTTTTCTCCTTCCGCGTATCGTTAGAATATCTTACTTCAATATCTTCTTTCACGCGATTTTGTGTAGTATCTAATGTTAAATATCATCGAGATATTAAAGTAGAATATTCTATAAAAGTTCTCGGCATATCCATATAGAAAATTTTACTAGAACTAGCTTAAGAATAACAGCCTTATACCTATTTGTTATCTTTTCTATACATATACAAGATCAAAAGTGTTTATTTACTTAGACAAATAGATTCTGTTTTTTAAAAACATGTTATTATCATTTTTAAGTCTAGTGGAGTCTTTCTAGAGTTGGTACGTGGACCATCGCCGATCGGACATAAAGGGAATGATTACGTTATGTTGACAAAATGGCGAAAGCTTCTGGTGTTTTGATATAAACAAATGTTTGTTGGTAAAGGGCAGTGTTTAATCATTAATTAAGAGATTTTTGTTTTGTGGAGCCTGCGCCATCTGGCGACGATACTGATAGTTGCCGAGAGGTTATCCCAGATGACGTAGATGTTTACTACTCACTGTCTATTGGCGGTGTTAGGGATTTAAACAAAATTTTTGTATGATCAGTTTTTGTGAAAGAAGGCAAATAATATACAATGTTGTATATATTTTTGCAGAAAAAGACTTAATAAATGACTGAACATAACCCTTTGATATTTCTACGTTTGCAAGTGCAGGATATTGTATGGAATTAGAATCATGGCATTTTCTACAAGTTTCCCTGCTATTAGCGAGGAATGTTTTTACTGTTTTGGCACTCCATATATTATAGTAACTATGTTTAGGATAGACATCCAAGTCAGCGATCATTCCAGTACCAATACTCGTCGAATATTTACTACAGGGCGGCGCCAAAAACAACTTCAGGCCACCAAAGTTCTCCGAAAAAATCGAACAACAGAAAAAACGAGAAAATCCAACGAAAAAGCTTGTGTCGTATTTGTCTACGTTGGCGGTGTGCGTCTTTTTTTTTACTTTATTCATCTCATTTTGGTTTTTTTTTCCTTAATTTTATTCATCCAAAAAGCGATCCTAATCTCCGTATCGACACCCGACTAAAATCCATATCGAACTTTTCACCCGGGGCGAAATGAAATCGATACCGTCGCCCATCTCTATCAGGCGAAAAGTGAAGGGTGGCCGAATCGAAACGGCAGTTCGATAGCTGACTGTGACGACATTACAAAGATACATACGCAGACGTGTCCGTGGTAAGGTCAGTCTTTCGTCGAATGCGTTAAAGGGATGTGGAGGAATGGGGGGATGTGGATGGTGATGGTAAAACGGTTAAAAGGTCGCGATTAACGCGCTTCGCTTGACCAAGTACAAAAATACTTATCGTTAAGTCTCGGAGGAGAATCTAGAAGGAGGAAAAGGTGGCGACGATCCGCCGACAGATGACGCGGATAGTCGGTATCGTAGAGAACTGCGCTGGATGCCGAGCGCTGGGTTCGGTGCTCGCTCGGCTCACCCTGCAGGCTACGACCCGGATGCTCCTGTAACAAATACCATAAGTTCCGATTGGAATGCTATGAGAACAGTTGTATTGGGTTGATGCAAAAAAATCACACACTTCTGTTCCTCTTGAAAGAAGACGAGAGATCGGACAAATTCTTTAAATTAACCAGCCAACAAAGAAAAGGCCATTAAGACAACTTGGAATGGTTAATGAGTTCGACGACAAATTGAGAAGTTTTCTTTAATTCTTGTATAGAACACAGATGGCGTTGTGAATTTATCTAAGTCTAGTCTCGTACTAGACTTAGATAAATTCAATACGTACAATCGTACCTATTGATACGTACGTATTGTACGTACTTAGATACGTACAATCGTATACAATACAACAAGACGTTAAAAATTCTTGAATAATTTTATGAAAATGGGCGTACAGTAAAAAATGTTTTTGGAAAATTACTCGATATTTAGGGTTTGCACAATTGTCCAACTGAAAGCACCATCAATCGAATTGTTCAATTTGTTAATTGGATCACAGAACTAACATCTGATTTTTCTCAAAAAATCATCTTTTCAGAAAAAGCACATAAACAAAATTGCCGCATTTGTGGTGAGAAAAATCCTCGATTGATTTATTAGAAACCTTTACATTCTAAACGAGTCACTGTTTGGTGTGCATTATGGTCAGGAGTTATAATTGGGCAGTATTTCTTTCAGAATGCTGCGGTGAAGCTGTAACTGTAAATTGAATATTGATCTGGAGGATATGTGATTCCAACAGGATGGTGCTACACCTCACTCTGTTAATGAAACAACTGATTTATCGAGAGAAACATTTCCTGGACAAGTTATTGCAAACGGTGATGTTAATCAACCAGATCATGGTATTTGACACCGTTGGAGTATTTTCTTTGAAGTTACGTGAAAATCCAGATCTCCAAAAACACTCCACAATCGATTCCTGAACTAAAGGATGAAATTATTCGAGTCATTGGTAAGATAGAGTCACGGTTATGCCAAAAAGTCATCCAAAGATGTTGACAAATTAATTGACATGTGGAGCTGCAAGAGGTGGTCATTTAACAGATATTGCCTTTCGTGTTTAAATGTCATACAATATGCTTCAATTATCAATAAAAAGCTTTTTGAAATCAAAGCAAATTCTGTGTTTCATTCAAGAATTTAAAAAATCGCTCAATTTGAAAGACCCTTTATGAGTGCCGCATAAATTAAGAAATATCTGATGTCATACGATTCTCTATTGATGCGCAACGCATTTTTAAAGAGAACGATTACAGATGATGAAAAATGGATTGTGTATAATAATGTTAATCGAAAGAGATGCTCTTTCAACTAGCATAATGGCCAGTTGGTTACGCCTGAAAAAAGTTGTGGTGTTCATTTAATATGAGCTATTACCTGAAAACCAAAGCATTAATTTGAAGAAATACTGACTGCATTAAAGCGAGCAATCGACCAGAAATGGACTGAATTAGCCAACAGGAAGGCCGTTGGGTTTTATCGAGAAAATGCTAGACCAAACATGTCTTTAGCTTGTTCGAGAAAAACTGGGATGTTTTGTACCATTTATTTATATCGCTTCAAAAAAAACTTGAACTGTAAAAACTTTACTTCCTTAGTTTTTTAACTAGAATCCTCAGAACTTCTATAGGCGCGGAGTTATGCAGCTACCAGAGAGATGGAGAAAGATCATCGAAAAGAACGGCATCTACTATGTAGACTAAACGTAATTTTTAGTAAATATATTTTTCTTACATTTTTCCAAAAAAATATGGGACGATCTTTTGCATCAAACCAATACACATGCAATTTATTCAAGAACTATAGATACAACAATTTTAAATAGTTGTTATACTTATTCCTTCCGTGTGGTCTCCATCAATGGAGGTTTGCGACCGTTTAAAAAAATAACATCTCTATCTAGTATGTATACATAGCAATGCGAAATAGATATTTAATGTTTACATTCATCCAATTCTATAGAGGACTTTTCCTTTCTTCTATCCACTCATTCTTGCATTAGAACCTAAAGTAGATAATGCTTAACCCCGAAGATATTTACAGCTAAACAAGAAATGCCTTTTTAACTTATTGATGCGCGTTTTGCTAACCATGTTGCATTATCGGGAGATGATTCAATTTAGATTTCACAACAAGGGTGTGTCCAAGCATTTCTTCGTTGACCCCTTCGTTGACAGTACAGGATATTTCTAACGTACATCTGTACGGCTAATTAAAATATTAGCCGAGCGACACCTATAGAGCAGTAAAAGAACTATATAATGTACAACATTTTGGAGTTTCATCCTTCATATGAACATATGTGAAGTTTCAAATCCATCTGTCAATTCATTCGGACAAAATCAGCACTTAAAGTAAACGTATCAGAGTTATTTTTTAAAATGGAAAATATTGAAGCGGTTAAATTATTTGTCGAAAAAGGTTTCACCATCATGATCATCATCAGCCCGTGTCAATTCACTGCAGGATGAAGGCCACTTCAGCATGTTTCCAACTTTCACGGTCCTGGGCTTTCCTCTGCCACTCTGGACCAATATACTTAACGATGTCATCAATCCATCGTGCTTTCGGTCTTCTTCGCGGGCGTTTGTGATCAAGCGGTATCCACTCCAGGATTGCCTTGGTCCATCTGTCATCCCATCGCCTCGCTATATGGCCTGCCCATCTCCATTTCAATTGCTTTACTCTTTCAATGATGTCACAGACTTTCGTTTGTTCCCTGGTCCATGTTTCGTCTTGTAATGCCAAGCCAAGAAAGATGTATCTTTCCATTCTCCTCTGTGCTACCCGAAATTTTTGAAGTGATTGCGATGTGAGTGTCCATGTTTCACTTCCGTATATCATAACTGGTAGAACGTACTGATCAAAGACTTTTCTTTTCAGGCAAAGTGGGAGTCTGCTCTTAAACACAATGTTGAGCCTACCAATGCCTGCCAGCCACATTTAACACGCCGTTACACCTCCCGGGCGGTAGTTCCCTTCATTAAAATCCTCTGCCTAAGATATATAAAGCTGTCCACAATCTCCAAATCCCTTCCTAAAACTGAAATTTGTCTGTTCTGAGCGAAGTTATTGAACATAACCTGACTCTTTTTCAGGTTTATTTTCAAGCCAAATGGTTCGCCAGCACTTTGCAGTTCTTGTATGCGTCTTTACAGCTCCTCTGGGTCTTGTGAAAGGAGAACGATATCATCTACAAATATAAGATGATTTAAGTTTACACCATTGATCTTTACACAAGCCTGTTCCCAATCCAGTTTACGGAATACTTCTTCAAGGCCAGCCTTGAAAAGAATAGGCGATATTGCGTCACCCTGCCTTACACCTCGTTCTGCATTAATTTCCAGTTCAAGATCATCAAGGTCGATTGTGGCTGTAGCTTCATCATATATCGATCCTAATAGGTTTACATATGCTTTATCTAGTCAAATGCTTATTCGTAGTCGATAAAAGCCAAGCACAGTGGCATAGTGTATTCATTGTGCCTTGCTATGGCCTACTGTATAACCTAGATGTGATCCATTGTACTGAATCCACTTCTGAATCCTGCTTGTTCTCTTGGTTGTGCGTGATACATTTCAATATCCTTTTAGAAATTATCTTAGTGAAAACTTTGTACATCACTAATTGGAGGTTTATTGGACGGTAGTTCTTTAAATCTATCTGTGTTCCTTTTTTATGTAAAAGGATCACTTCTGCATTTTTCCATAAGTCAGGTACTTTTTGTTCTTTGAGGCATTTTGAGTATAAATTTGCCAGTGTTTTATGTAACGTCCGACCACCAGCTTTTAGCATTTCGACAATTACACTGCCCTTTCCTGGAGCCTTGCCGTTTTTCATTGATTTCATAGCATTTGTTACTTCCTCCACTAGGATTCTTCTTCTTCTTGTCCTGGAGGTTAAGTTGACCCGAAGGCCCTGACTTGTATTCACTGATTTTTCGAACGTCACGACAATGTCGCTTGTTCGAAGGGTTTTAGCTGCCGTCCTTTAGGCATGGAGGTGATGACCGAAGAGGATGGTCATACTGGGGCAACGGCCGGCAATGAAGCTGCCGTGGCTCTGATTAGCGGATTGTCCGAAAGGGACGCCGTCGCTAGGAATTTGTCCAGAAGTCTGGACAGGAATGTCTGAATCACTGGTATGTCAGTTTCCCGATGGATTTGCGCATTCCTTACAAACCATGGGGCACCTACTAACGTGCGAAGAACGCGTGACTGGAACGATTGCAGAATTGCAATCGACGTTGGGGGGAGGTACGGAAACCAGGCCTGAGATCCGTAGGTGAGGACGGATCGGACCATGATTTTATACAAGGTTATTCGGATGTTCAGCGATAGCTTACTTTTGCCGTTCATTAGGGGGTAAAGCAGACGAGCCATGGCTCTTGCTTTCCCGGTTACCTTCTTTAGGTGCGGCACCCACGTGAGGGCCTTGTCGAACTCAAGGCCCAGGTAGTGTGCCGATCTGGCCCATTTGATGGGGACTCCGTAGATGCGGATATTCTGTCTGATTATCGGCTGTCTTCTTGTGAAGAGGACAGCCTGGGTTTTGCTGCGATTTATTGCTAGCCTCCAATAGGCTAGCCATTTTAGGGCTTTTAACGTCTGCTTTTGGAGCCTGGTTGTGATCAGCCAGGTTCCGGTGGCTGACGTATAAAAAGCGGTATCGTCAGCATAGAATGCAGTCTTTACATGCGGAATTTTAGGAAAGTCCGCCATGTAGACGTTGAAGATTACTGGGGCAAGAGGGGATCCTTGCGGTACTCCCGCTTCGATTCGCTGGACTGAAGACAAAGTACCATCGACGAGCACTTGGAAGGTGCGTCCAGTCAGGAACGATGCCAATAGCTTGACTAGGTCTGTTGGTATACCCAGCCTGAGCATCTTGACTATGAGTCCGAGATGCCAGACTCTGTCGAAGGCTTGCGAGAGGTCTAAGAAGACTGCTCCCGTGTGGCGCCTACCACCGAAACCCTGCCTGATTTCCGTCGCGAGCCGTGCCGCCTGGTGGACGGCCGCATGCCCCCTTCGGAAACCGAGCTGTTCGTCCGGCAGTATGTTCTTATCGGCAAGAACGAAGTTGAGAGCGCGTAAAATCGCCCTCTCGACGACCTTGCCGAGTGCGCTAAGCAAGCTAATGGGTCTATAGCTACTTGGCTCTCTTGGGCTTTTTCCTTTTTTCAGGATTACTATGATTTGGGCCTGTTTCCATATAGCTGGAAAGTGCTGAAGTCTGAAAGAAGCGTTGACAATATTTGCCAACTGAGCTATCTGCTTGTTTGGTAGCCGTTTCAGCTGCATCGGAGAGATGCGGTCGCGACCAGGAACTTTTCTAGATTTCAAACCTCGGATAATATCGTGTATTATCTTCGGCGAGACTATTTGGCTGATCAAGTAGCCGGGATTAGGAGTTCCTTGGTAAGATAGAATTTCTTTCCTGAACTGTTCAACTTTAGTCCTCTTTTCGGCTGAAGGCCGAAGAGAGGTCATCTGCTTTTGGTAGGTCACGGCGAAGAGCTCCGCTTTTTCCGCCCCCGTGACGGCGTGAGTATCACCCGTCCTCAGGGGAGGAATCGGCGCTCTCGCCTTTCCCACCAGGAGATTGGCCGTTTTCCAAATCGGTCGATCGGCCCTGTCGATTGACGCTAGAAAATCGTCCCATCTGTCAATCCTGAACTCTTCGAGAGCCCGTAGGGACTCCCTTTTGGCTTCGTTTGCACGCCGCCCGAGCTCAGGGTCGCCAGTCAGTCGATAACGTCTGTATAGTCGGTTTTTCAGACGGATCTTCTCTTTTACCTCGGACGGAATGTCTAAGGTGGTCCGAGAAGGGTCCGTCTTGAAGCTAGTCGCCACTTTCGTGGCTTCTAATATGTCTTTAGTTAGTTTCTCGACCGCATCCTCTAGCTGCTGAACGTTATCAATGCGCGGGTTGGGCCCGCTGTTTTGCAAATGCTCTTGGAATTTGCTCCAACTGATGTTAGATACCTTTCGCGGTGGGAAGGTGTCCACCTTGGTACCTATGGTTAGAATGACCGGGTAATGATCCGACGTAAGCTCGTGAACAACCTGGACGGTGCAATGATTCGTTAGATTTCTCACGATGAAGAAATCTAAGAAGCTGTCGAGACGGGATGGTTCGTCCGGGACAAGCAGGTTCAGCCCGTATCTATCCGCCATAGATAACAGGTCGGCGCCCCTCTTGTTTATCCATCTCGAACCCCACACTTGGTTATGAGCGTTATAGTCCCCTCCAATGATGAATGGAGTGTTGTTAGTCAGGAACCTGCTCACTTCACCTGAATCGAAGTTGTTGCAGGATCTCTGGTACCATGAAGATAGGTTTAGTGGACTACCTTCTAGAGCCACTTGGACCGACATCACCTCTGAGGAAGTAAAGCCCGTCGGGGGCAAAAGGTTGTGTCTGATTCCTCTCCTGACGAGAATCATCAGACCACCCTTCGCTCCGCCGAGGCGATCCTCCCTATAGCAGCAAAAGTTCCTCACGCCGAACCGTTGGCTCGGCTTGAGGAAAGTTTCCTGAATCAGGGCTACGTCGATGCCGTGGTCTTCTAGAAACGCCGTTAATTCCAACTTTTTCCCGTTCAGGGAGTTGGAATTCCAAGTGACAACGCGCAATGAATCCTTATTATTCATTGGCGGGTTGGTACATGGCTAATGCTGCGTTCAGTTGCTGCTGTACCATGGCAGCCATCTGACGCATCATGTTTTCCATCATCGCGGAGAAGTCCGGCAACTGGAATTTTGGGGGAGTGGCCTGTGTCGGGGCGACCGTCGCCTCGACCGGGGTTTTCCTATTGTTTTGGGTCCCCCAGACGAATGTAGGGGGTGGAATCTTCGGCGGAGTTTTGACCGGAGCGGAATCCTGTGATTTCTTGCCCTCCAACCTGTTCGGGGGTTTCCTTGGGCATGTTTTTGCGTTTGCTGGGTGAGGACCACCGCAGTTAGCGCATTTAGCCGGAATGTTCCTTGGCTTTTTGCAGTCTTTTGAGGCATGGTTCATGGAACACCTCATGCATTTTGGTGGGGCGTGGCACTTCTTGGCCGTGTGCCCATATACCTGGCAGTTGAAACACTGCGAGGTCTCACCGTTGGAACGTACGTTCTCCACTTTAATTTTCTGGTGCACCAGAAACTTCACGTTATATATCCCCTTTTGTGCCTTGGGGAGGATGACGTGTACCATTGCTAATGGTCCCTTCTTGTTTCTCCATCTCTGGACTTTGGATGGAGTGAAGCCTAGTTCGACGAGCTCTTCTCTGACCTCGTCCTCCGTGACCGTTTCCACGATGTTGCGGAGCAGGACATGGAGCTGTTTTTCGTCTTTAGAGCAAAACGTATGGTAGGGAATTTTCTCCCCATCCAGGAACGCCGTCAACTTCCTGTAATCGGTTGACGTTCTTGGCTGAATCTTGACCCCTTCGGGGCGATTCAGCGCCTTGTCGGTGCCGATCTTCTCTTTAAGTATGAAGGTCATTACCTTCATATACTGCGCTTTGCTGCGTAGTATCACCGGCGGGACTTTTTCGGTCTTCGCAACCGGTGTTTTCTTTGCGGTGGCCTCTTTGGCTACCGGGGTTGGTGTGGTGCTGGGGCCCGCCTCTCCGACGGGTCTTTTCTTCAAAGCCTGCTCTGGCTGTCTCTCTTCTTCAGAGGACGGCCTATTTCGCTTGGTGCATCGCCTTTTCCTTCCAGTGCTGACCTCAAAGTCAGAATCTGAGGAGTCTCCGCCAGTGGAGACAGCTTCACCTTCGCTTTGTTCCAATTCCATTCTGGATGTCACCGGAATATTCGACGGTTTGATGCCTTTTGGCGATTTTAGTGGCGGGAAATCGGCCTCGCTCAGTTTCCCATCGCCGCTGGCTAATTTCTTCTCTTCCTGCTGTTTGGCGCAGGCCGTCTCTTTTCCTTCTTTAGGCGCCGGCCCGTTGGTGCGGCCGGTCTCCTTTTTTAATATTTTAGCCGACCCTTTGGTGCTGGCGGTCTCCTTTTTTGGTAAAATTTTCGACCCGTTGGTGCGGGCGGTCTCTGTCCTTTCCAGGTTGTCGATTTTCGCATTTAGCGAAGCCACCTGGTCTTTCAGTTGCTTTATGAGCTCCTTAAGCTCAAAAATTGTCTCATTTAGCCCGTGATTATCCTTACGGGCCTGCAGTAACTCAGCCTGAAGGGCTGTGATGACGTCATCGGGTCCGTTGGACGGACCCGGTAACACGAGTGCCATTTATGCCAAAACAATAATCACAATAAGATAAAAAAGCAGTGTAAAAAGACAAAAACAGCGCATAAGGCGCTGTATTGAAAATTTAAACGCCTTAAGATATTATTAATGCTTGATTTATGCCCAAAAGACTATCCTATCACTTACCGGCCAGGATCGTCGAGGAAAACCTGTGAAAAATATGTCCAACACTCTCCACTTCACTCGTATCGCACTGAAGCGATATAATCCGCACTAAAAAACTTTGGAAAATAGATCGTTTCTACAGAAACAACCTAATTCCGGAATATTCTTTGTTGAAACCACGTGTAGTTGCACTTGGATAGTATCAGAACACATTAGCCAATGGGAGCGCAGAAAATACGTCCTCACTGTATGAATGCTTCTGATTGAATGTCCACTAGGATATCTAGCATTTGTTCTTCCGTGGGTAATGTTGTTTTTGATTGGTTCTGAGCTTATCTGACAACCGCTAACATTTGCGTACGTGCCCTGCACACTGTTCCATCCTTACGCCTTAAGGCATATATTTACTTTTTTTTGTTTCTCAGCTTCTGAAAGCCTTAGCCTTGTTAATTCCGTTGTTTTCTTCCAGGGTTTTTGAACTAGCTGCATGTTGAACCGGCGCGTCTCTCTGATACGTTTTCTTATAGTTTTGCAGAGCTCAGTGTACTCGACCCTGCCAAAAGGACTACCTGTATTTCTCATTGCCCGCCCTTTCTTCATTAAATCAATGGTCTCACTGGAGATTTTTGTCTGTTTGAGACATTTTTCTTCTGGTACTATTGAAGCAGCGTTTGAAGCACATTGTTAGCGATTTTTTCATACTGAACTGACATCCACCATATTCACCAGATCTGATCCCCTCTGACTTTCATCTGTACCCAAATATCAAGAAATTCCTACTGGGTAAGCGTTTTTTTTTATAAAATGAAGAAGTTGAACGTTGAAGTGAAGAAGAACAGGCGTAGACAATTATTTTAAAGGACTTCCGGAAAATCACTTCAGAGATGGAATAAATGAATTGAAGAACCGCTAAAAAAGATGTATTGAAGAAGAAAATAATAAAATCATTTTTTTTCAACTATAAATTTGTTTTATCATTTTAGTATAACCATAGTTTGAAGGCCTCGATTTTTTTTGTTATTTGAGCCTTTAGAGTTCAAGTTTCGACGAATATAACAGATGAAAACAGAAAGTTAAGATCTCACACACCTCAACCTAAGTGGCAAATCCATGTTTTTATGACAAAGCACTCATATAAATTTCAAAAAAATTTCATTTTTATTATGGATTGATTCAGAATCGATTAATGATGTTATTGGCATTTTATTTGCTGTTAATTATGTATTGATGATAGATGTTTAAAATATTTGAAAACATTCGTTATATACAAAATTAATCAGTGTCTGTAAATATCATTATATTTCTTTGGTAACTGTATAAATATGAAATTCTTACTAACTTGTATAAATAAAACAAAGTTCTCTGATTTCTACCTATATTTTTCTGTAAAACATAACACGTTTCGCTACACTGTAGCTTCTTTGGATGATTGACAAAGAATTCAAGAATTCGCAAAGTATTCTTTGTCAACTATCCGAAGAAGATGTTAACGTTGATTAAAACGCGTTTTGTTTTAGAGAAAAATATAACTGAAAAATAGACAACTTTGTTTTATTTATATAATTTAGTATAAATTCTGATTTGAGCCACTCGTCTGGAAATTTACCTTGTCTATATACTTAACAAACCGGTCAATAAGTCCCCGGTCTGACATGCAGATGTTGTCACTTAAGAAAAATCCTTACAAGTGGCCGATTGCGACAAACTTCAAACGGCATGTGTTAAAATTTCATGACAATCTGTCTGCTAGTTTCTGAGTTGTGCTATAAGTGACGCTACTTTTATTATTTTCAAAACAGTGGAAAAAAGTAGAATTTCGTGTGTTGATTAAGCATTGGTTTTTGATGAAGAAAAATACCGTTGACGCAAAACAATGACTTGATAAACATTATCGGGATTCTGCCCCAGGAAAATCTACCATAATTGATTAGTATGCTGAATTCAAAGTGGCCGTACCACTCGTCACTCTGGACGACCAAATGGTGATTAAACCGGACAACATCGGAAAAATTCAGAAAATTATTTCGCAAAACCGTAAAGTAATATGCATGAGATAGCTGATATCATGAAGATATTGAACGGAACTGTTTACGTCATTTTACATGAACATTTACGAATGCGTAAATTGCTATCGCGGACACTCACAGCGGACCAAAAACAACAACCTATTGATGACTCTGAGCAATGTTTGGAGCTGTTTAGGCGAAATAAAAGTGTTCTTTTTTATACGCTATGTGACAATGGATGAGACATGGATGCATCACTACACTCCGGGGTCAAATCGGCAATCAGCTGAGTGGACAGCAGCCAGTAAAAGCCGTCCAAAGCGACCAAAAACACAACCATAGACAGGTCAGCATGGAATATTGTTCATCGATTATCTCGAGAAAGGTAAAACATCAATAGCGAATATTACATAGCTAACTTAGTTATTGGTGCATTTGAAGGATGAGATCGCAAAAAAGCTTTCAAATGAACAAAAAAGTACCTTTTCGCCAAGACAATGCAACGTGTCATAAACCGTTGGCAACAAAGGGGCTAAAGTGCATGAATTGCACTTCGCATTGCTTCCTCGTCCACCGAATTTTCAAGATCTGGCCCCCAGCGACTATTTCCTGATCTCAGGCCTCAAAAAAATGCTCGCTAGAAAGAAATTTAGCACCAATGAAGAGGTAATTTCCGAAACTGAAGGATATTTTAAACGCAAAGAGAAATCGTTCTATAAAAATAGAGTGTAGAAGTGTTAAAAAAGCGTTGGTATGATTGTATTGCTCTTCAAAGAGAATATATTGGTGAATAAAGTCGAACATCAAAGAAGTGAGTTTTATATGTCAGACCGGGGAATTATTGACCGATGTATTAGTTAAGAAATCTAGTAAACTTTATTATCATATTGTAATCCAGTGGTTGCAGTGTTGCAATGGGAATTTCATCTGCACTAGGCATTTTCCCGTCTATTGTTTGCTTAGTGGCTAAACATTCAAGTAATAGGCCCCTTCGGTTAAAAAGTTAAGAGGAATGTTACAGAAAGAATGACAAACGATAAGAAGACTATGGGTTATATAAGTGAAACACTCTGAAGTCGAGGTATTGGGAAACCACACCAATATAACATATACGAAATCTTTGTAAATAGTAGCTTGGCCTATGATTCAGAAATATGGAAAATTACGAGAAAAAACTGAGGAAATCAAAATGTATGAATGGAGATGTGCATTAAGAATATCCAGAGGAGATAAAATCGAAAATAACGAAATCAGACAACGATTATCAGTTGTTGGTTTTCTGACACACACACACAATAGATTTTGAGAGAAAACAATTCGCAAAAAAAGAACTATTATACTAACCTACTGTTAGACGAACCATTCGTCTTTCTGCGCGGGCCCATCACCCTGGCCATTCTGTGGGGCGGGGGCGACAGGGGGCGGCGCGCCTCGGCCTACCCTGCCGGGCAGTAGGGGCGGTCCCGGGCCGGCGGCTTGCGGAACCCGAGCGGGCCCGCAGGGCGGCGCCAGTTTCCCGACGGTACCGTGGTGGCGTTGCCGTCGGCCAGCGTCGTGGTGCTCCCGCTGCTCGGTTTCACCACTTGGCCATTCGATCCGTACATCTGGCCCACTGTAACAATCATACCATTCTAACATTTCACAAAGAAACATTTAAAAAGCTTACAAATACATTTTATCTATACTCATAAACTTTTTTTAATATATTACCATGACATAAAAGAAGATTTACCACGCAATAATAAAACAATAACCTAGAGATCATTTCTTCTGATCCTCTTTGTATAATAAAATTTACAAAATTATTTACAAAAACTTTAACGTAAAATTTCAATATTATTTTGTTTCTAATTCAATAAAAAATATTATTCCCAAAAAGGAATATCTGTATGCAAGTGCTGCGTTACAAATTATATGAAAACTAATCACCTTAAACAAATATTACGTGATGCAAGAATTAAGTTAATTTTAACTATAAAAATCAAAAAAAATATTGGCTTGCTCAACACTGTGTCATTCAGAGACTTTACCCAAAGAAAGCAACTTTCGATCAGTTTAAACGAAGGGGGGATGAAAATCTGATAGTTTTCCTATCGATGATAATGCAATGGGAAAGTTGACTGTTAAAACAATAAGTTTTACCCGGAGAACGTGCCCCGAAACACGAAGAAGGCGAATACCCTTCCATCGCTCAAAAAACTAAGTTTTTTTGGGATTCGCAAGGCAATATCTTCATTGGCTATTTGTAAAATAGAAAGACGATGACAGGAAAGTATTACGTTATACACCCAACTGCTAAGTTCCACAATCTCATGTGGAACACACAGCAACCTGCGTCTCCGCTCAATATATATATGAACATTTTTGTTAGATTTTTTGACCGCGAACGAGCCCCAGCCATCCTTACAATTAGAGGGCACATGTTTCGCCTCTCGATGTTCAGGGCTCGTCAGGCTCTCATTAGACGCTGTCCAAAGAAATCTAGCATTACATATATCCACCATCCAACGGGAAGTCGGCGAGAGTATAGGTTGCTGACTGTGGATAAAGTCTCCCTATTCTTGACGTGAGAGCATGTGTCGGTACCCTAAAAAAAAACAACTAGAAAAACTTTTTTAGTTGTGAACTCTGGGGAGTAGGCAGATTGAGACCTCGGAGTAAATCAACTAGATTCTCTTGATAATGCCTTCAAAATGCAAGCCAAAATGTCGAGATTTCAAAAATCGTCGACAAATCTAAAACTCGGTTCTACCCGAGAACCTAAAAATTCTAATATATATATATATATATATATATATATATATATATATATATATATATATATATATATATATATATATATATATATATATATAAATATGTATACAAATATATAACGCTGCGTGATGAAAATAAAGACCTTGAAATTGAATGACTAAACCTCTAGAATGAGCGACTTTGGTATGCTTTATAATGTTCTTAAGAACGAAAGAACGAAAAAAGGAGCAGCCCGCAGATTTTAACATCTAAAGCAATAGACAAGTGAATAATCCCCGTTCTAACATATGGTGTACAAACATGAACTTTAACAAGGCGAATGAATACGAAGCTAGAGATTACCCAAAGACCCATGGAGCGATCAATGATAGGGATCACATGGAAAAAAAGCAAAGGATTCGTGAGAAAACTAAAGTGGCCGATGTAGTGAAGAGTGACAGAATTGAGATGGTAGTAAAAATAGAGGTAGACCAGGAACGAGAACGTATGATGATTTGAACGGGGTGGCAGGGTTGCTAAGGATGCAATTATCATCCTTAGCAACCCTGCCAAGAAGGAGCTCTTGAGAGAGGCATATCTCAGTATTGGATGACATAAAGGCTAAAAAAAGGAAGAAAAGATCATCAGGTATAACTTGTATTCGTTATCATTATGAAAATTATTCAATCTAACTTTGTATTCAAAGAAAGTTACCACAAAACACCAAGTCACTTGATTTGAAAGTGAATTTTCTCCCGAACATCCTAACACGGTTAACGAAACGTGCATAAGGAAATAAAAAAAAATATTTGGTGTTTTGTAGTATATCTTTGATAAAAATAGAGCTTACATGAATATGAAGCGTTTTGTTGGGCGACTGAGTTTCCTGATCTATGGCTCCAGCCGCTACGCCTGCAGACGCATATCGAGACGCCTAAAATGAGCACTAACAGTACCAGAAAAGTACTGATCACCACTACGACGAACCATGTTACCTCCAAGCCCAATATGGTACCTGTTTCGTTATCTGTAACAAAAACACCTTTGAGTTTGATTGTTTCTTTGTTTCTGTCACAAAATACTCACTCTGGCACAAATTATTGGACGATTCGTCGGAACCGTCAGCACAATGGTTAATACCATCGCATACTAAATCGGTGGCTATACAGAACTCCTTCAAATTGCAGCGAAACTCCATACAACTATGTTCTGGAAAATAGAAAGGGAGATTTTAGTTTTTAAGGTTGAAGTTCAACTCAAGGTCAAGGCATACTGGGATCTTTGACGGCGGTTATCACCAATTTGAAGCCGTTGGTGTCTGTACCCCAATTGTCCGTGACGTATTTGAGAGTGACATAGTTCGTGCGTGTAAACATAGCACCCAGGGTCTGTTTGGTATTCTTGCAGGATAAATTAAACTGCAACAAAATTTTTTTTAGTTCGACGTATGAAATACAAACATAATAATATATGTAACTAATATTTGGCATTTACTGAATTATCTGTACGTACGACCTCAGAACTTATTCGTATCAAAACGACACGGGCATTCAGGATGTGATAGACAAAACAATCGAGGACCAAGAAGGCAGACAAGAAATGAAAGAAGAGCAGATATAATGGAGGAGTCAATGGAATTTAGCATAAATATTTAGCATATACTGATATTCCTGGTAAATAATGAAATATGTAGGCAATAACAATAATTATTATATTACCAGAAATTACTAATTTTTACCAAAATATTCCATTACCAAAAACAAATCAGCTTGAGTGTACTTGTATATACAGTGTACATACAAATGTGTTGACTAAAACTAGAATATGATATAGCTTAATTTTCTTATGCCTCATAATAACATATTTTTTCATTTGCAGGAAAGCATGTAAGAAAGGAAATTGTCAGTATGGGTCGTACATCAGTCAATAATCTCCTTAAGAAGCTAGGCGTTAGGTACAAAAGGGATGACAATAGATCATTAATCGAAATAAACAATATTTCTGCCTTAAGAGCTTGTTTTCTTAGGCTTCTTATATATAGAAAATCGTAACAGCACATTCAGACACCAAATTATATTCCTAGATGAAATCTGGATTTATTCAAAAGGAAACAAAATCAATTATTGGCAAGATTATAGTGTTAAAAGTGTCTGTCAGCCAAAAGAATATGATGGAAAACGTTTTATAGTCATTAATGCCAGCTCTTTAAAAGAATTTGTTTACGGTGCAAGTTTAGTGTTTGCCAGAAAATCTTCGACATCCGATTATCATGGTGAAACGAACAAAACCATATTTCAAAAACGGATGACGACACAGCTAATCCCAAATTTAGAAAAGCCATCCTTAATAGTAATGGATAATGCACCGTACCATAATGTACTTCAAGAAAAACAGCCATTCAGTTCCTCACCAAAGGCTGTAATAACTGCTTCAATCAATTCAAACGTCAATAATATTAAATGTGATGAAAAATTTACAAAGCCAGAATTACTGCTAGTAGCTAAGTGGCTAAAAGGAACAAATATATATATATATATATATATATATATATATATATATATATATATATATATATATATATATATATATATATATATATATATATATGCTAGACTATTAGTCCGGGAGTACATCCGATCGTTTGTGTCCCGTTTGTCTGAAGCCTCAAGTACTCAAGCATTGAGAATGCCAAGTGTGACCTTGGCGAAACGTCTACACGTTCCCAACAAACGGGACACAAACGATCGGATGTACTCTGTGAGATCTGACCAAATAGATTAGAATATTTTATTCATACAGAGGTTAACATATTATTAAAAGTTAAATTGTGTTTAAACAAAAAATAAATAAAAGATATTATGGTAAAAAATTCTTCTTATAGCTTTTCCTGGAGTGTTCAGTTTGTGGACATTCTCGCTTGATGCTCCAACAGTAGTCAGCCATCATACTGACATCCCATCTACCTTGATACCGCGCTTCCATAACCTTTAGATCTTGGTGGAATCGCTCGAAAGTTAATCGAAAGTTAGCAAGATGACTATGTAAGAAATACAGTTTGATGCTCATGTTACAACCAAGCTTTTTAAAGCTCTCCAAGAGTTGTTGAACAATTTCAATGTAATTCGGGGCTCGTGTATTTCCAAGAAAGTCTTTAACAATATTTTTAAAAGCCAACCAAGCATTCCTTTCAAGTTCGGTTATTGTTTCAGTGAAATTTTCATCTTTAACGAGTTGCCGAATCTGTAGACCATCAAACACACCAGTCTTTATCTTTTCATATGACAGGCTAGGGAATGCCGAAATAATATACTTAAAGCAGTCTCCTTCAATTGGCAAAGCCTTTACAAATTGCTTCATGAGAACTAGTTTTATATGTAAAGGCGGAAATACAATGTTTTTTTTGTCGACAAGTGGCTGATTTAAAATGTTTGGATCACCAGGTCTTAGGTCAGATCTTGGCGGCCAGTTCGATTGCACCCAATGCTTCTCACGAGCTCTGCTGTCCCACATGCACAAAAAACAGGGATACTTGGTATACCCGCGTTACTGGCCAAGAAGGAAACAGACCATTTTAAGGTCAACACAGATGATCCATTGGTGCATGTTATATCGCAACAAGTCAATGGCTTTTTTTGTGTCGCCATATTCTTCACGTAAAAAAACTGAATGACCTATTGGGACTGAACCGTATAAATTTCCATTATGTAGGAGAATACAGTTCAAGCTACGCTTTGAGCTATCTATAAACAATCGCCATTCAGTTGCGTTATAGTTAGAAATGGCCAATTCTTTCATTAAACCTTCTACGTTCTGGCAATATACAAATCCGTCATTATTTCTGAAGTACTGCCTAAATTCACTTTCTCTGGATCGATAATAAGAGACTTTAGCTCCTTTGTCAAGCGAATTTTTTTCGTGCAGTCTTGATGCTAATAATTCCGATGCTTTTTTAGATAGTCCCAAATCTCGTACTAAATCGTTTAATTCATGTTGATTGAATCCTTTACGAACAGAATCATTGGAAACTTTGAATTAATATTAGTCCTTTGAATGGGGATTGTAAAACTGCCAGATATATAACAAAATGAATCAGGCTGTTTAAGAACTTACGACGGGAACTACCAGAGGCAGACACAGACCGTCGTACTTTCGTACTGACCGAACTAGTTTTGGATAACGCAACGTCACTCACGCCCCCACTCCTAGGTCGAAGAAGGTCCGCCGGTAGGAGAGCAGTAGTGACTTCTGTGATTCGCCAAGTTTAGTCGGATGCGCAACAACTGTAGAGAAAAAACTTGACATGATAGAAAAAAACTAAATATAGTTTTGGAATTAGCATGTCAATTTACGTATAAAACATTTTATATTTTTCAAATTGTTCCCCAGTGTAATGAATGTATATTTTTTTATAATTAAAAACAAAAACTAATATTTTACGATGGTAAATGTTGGTGACACGTGAAAATTACATCTAACTCGGCTAGAGTGTAAAGTTAACGATATATAACCGAGCCGGAGCGGAACTAGCGTAAACTTTAAACATTCGTCATATTTAATGTTTCCTCCTACCGTAACATCTCCGTTTCTGATAGATATACGGACGCTAACCTTTGCTTTTCCTATTGGAATAATTACATAAACATTCTAATAATTAAATTTGCTAATTAAGGTTTTTGGATTTTCATTTTTTTTACTATTATTTCAGAAGCATCGAAACTAAAGAATGCTTTTTCTAATATGCCCGAACATCCGATAGGGGTCGCTGTCAAATTATCATGGCAAATATCATCATAGCAATCATCATGGAACGTTTAACATCGAAGCAACGCTTGCAAATTGTAGAAATTTATTATAAAAATCAGTGGTCTGTACGCCAAATTTATAGAATATATTATGGTGCACATAATCGTCCAACCGAGCGATTTATTCGCCGAATTATCGACAAATTCTGAAAGTATTTCACGCTGCTCGATCTTAAAACACAAATAAGGCAAGAAACTGTGCGTTCCGAAGAGAATATCCCCGCTGTTGCTGGATATGTTGGTGAAGATCAATTTTTATTTTTCGGTTTTTCGCCACAATTTTTTGGGTGAGATTTACTCTGGGATTATTTTGTATTGAAATACTTAAACGTTTTTAATTGTATTCTTTAGAATCGGGAACCATATTGAATTTAAATCTACCGAAGGCATAGCAATACAGTTATTTTTATTTAAATTCATTTTAGCGGTTTCTTTTAACCTTCTATATTTTGTTACTGATTCTTTTAATACCGTTTTGGAATTATTCCAATTGATTTTATGTTCCAATTCCCATTCGTATTCGTTCTTATATTATATCTATTTCCTATTCTTTTAATTGTGTCAGATATACCGCAGATGTAAGGAATTGTGAGGTTAATTGTTTGAGAGTTATTATTATTGTTATTAATAAGTTGTCTGTTTTGTCTGGTATCAAAAGTTTTAGAAGATTTATGAATGATTTTTGTTGTTTTGTTTGTATCACTGTCTTGTTTTTGTAGTGTATCACTGTCGGTACAAACAACAAGTTTTGCTCTGTCATATAAACTTTTAATTACTCCTATTTTGACTGATTTTGAGGATTGGAAAAGAAATTGAGATACCTATCTTTGTTTGTAGGTTTTCCGTAAATTGTAATTTTTAATGTGTTGTTTTTATGTTATCTGTTATCAAAAGTTTTAAAAGATTTATCTACACAATTTTTTGGGTAATTGTTTTTTATTAAACTATCTTTGATGTAATGTGTTTCTTTTTGTAGTGTATCACTGTCGATACAAATAAGTTTTGCTCTATAATATAAACTTTTAATTACTCCTATTTTGATTGATTTTGAGTGACTGTAAAAGAAGGTTCTTCTGTAGGTTGTCTGTAAACTAAGTTCTGTTTACTAAGAAGACGCCCCAGTGGGACGCCCCTGATTAAAATATTCGATTATTTATACAAAAAAAGAGTATACCGAATTTGACGAACTTAGCATAAGCCGTTTTGAAAATATTGCCAAAAATAATCTTTAGAGTTCCCCCTTTAATAATTCCAAAATTGTATTTATTTTTAATTTAGTGCGGTCTTTTAATGTTGTGTAATGTTCTAATCTCTTTCTAATTATTAAAAGTGATTTGTCAACTGGTACATTAGTAAATAAACCCACCACGTCAAAACTAACCATTAAACTTTGGTTTGTAATTTTAATGTTGGAAATTTTATTTAAAAAATCTGATGTATTTTTAATGTATGAATTTGTTTTACCCGAAAGTTGATTTAAAATGATCAATAAACATTTTGCTACTTTATTACATGAGGGATCTATACTACTAACTGTATATATATATATATATATATATATATATATATATATATATATATATATATATATATATATATATATATATATATATATATATATATAGACGACCTCCCAAAACGTTAACGTTTGGCAAATTTATTGCAGAAAAAGAATCACTGAGAAATTTGTCTCGGGTTTGTTTTTGTTTTTTATCCAGTGATTCTTTATTTATATAAGAACAGATATTTTTGAGTTTTGTATCGTGGTGAAAAACCCAAAAAAAAGAAAAAAATGTATGAACACGCCACAATCATTCAGACAAGACTAAGATCCAAATGTATCAATTTGTTAATGGAGATCATTACAGAGCGATGATCAATGATTATTTAATTCCGAATTGTAATGATATTGATCTGGAGGAGATGTGGTTGTAATAGGAGGGCTCCAAATGTCTTACAGCCAACGCAACAATCAATTTATCGAGGAAGCAGGTCGGTGGGACAATTATTTCGAAGAATATTAAATGATCAGCAAGGTGATGTGATTTAACGCCTTTAGAATAATTTATTTGGGGTTATGATAAATCTTTGGTCTATGCCGATAAATCACAACTATTGACTGACTATTGATTGTTTTAGACTGACTACATCTAGCGCGTTTGAGGTAGCCTTCATGAGCTCCTCAACAGTTCAACTCACATTGTATGTGATGGACAGTAGCCTGCTCATGTCCACAAACGCACATCAATTCCTCTGAAATACCCCATCTGTTCATACTGCTTTTGGACCTTGCAACTCCGGAGCGCAGTCAATTCCTCTGTGTGTCCTGAAGGGAATTTCTCCCTTTTGTCTAAACCAATCTGGAAGATAGACGTTTCTATCTTGCCACGTTCTTCTAATCTAGCTTGTTGCGGTGTGTGTTGATAAAGATATCTGTTGTATGCAGGAAACTATTTCTTCATTTGATTCGGCGACGGGCATGTTGATGTCCGAGCATAGAGGATAGATAGGGATATTTACTTTCTCATTGGCCCTTCGCGTCTGATGCTACACTTTGTGCGATGATGACTGCAGTGTAAGACCTCTATCTACTGTGACACACAAGTATTTTGAACTTGGGCAATGCTCCAGAAACATGTGCTCCCAGGTTATCAGTAATGTTCTCATTGCCTGTCTGTTTCTCAGATAGAAGGTACAGGTTTGGATATTTGTACGGTAAGTGTACCAAATCAGCAATAAAAAAAATCTCAATTGGAAAAAAATTAGTGACAGAGCAGATAAAGGGCGAGATATAAATCGAGCATATAAAGGGCGGGGCTAGTATCACATTTATATCATTAACACCATATATGTTGACAAAAGTTATAGAAAGTTGTTTGAAAAGTCCCAAAGTTTTACTAATGACTCACATTGACAGTATTACTTACTTTATAGGTTCCCATTGCATGAGCGCCATCATAAATAAAAAGATGGTCGTTGCAATCGAGTTGAAGGCCATCAAAACGCAACATAAACCGTTGAAGAATCGAGTGAGTTTGAAATGTGATGACGCAATCCAAATTCCTTTCGTTCTGACTCCACAGCACTGCACCGTCGATTTTTCTGTACAGCTGTTGAAGAAAATGGTTCTTGCATAACGTCTGCATTGAATCTGAAACAAAAATTATAGATATAATACAAAAATATACTGATAAATACATAGAATTGATTATCATATTTCAAGTAACTTTGTTGCATCATTAAGAAATCATTTATTCTGATTGAATTATCTCTTCCTGATAACGAAGGGCGCGACGACAAGTTTAAAAAAGAAATTTGTTATTTAGTGGTAAATTTGTTAAAATTTTGAGTTTAACATCGAAGGTTCCAATAGAAAAAATGATAGTTATCTATCATAATGTATAATCCAAAAATATCCAATGAATCTTGTAAACTTCCACGAGAAAAAATAACACCCTATACAATCAGTGTTTAGACTGTGAAGAAAATCAATAGAGGGGACAGAATTGGCAGTGAAATAACCTTCATTATTGACGCCAAAATGACGCTTTCCCATTATTCGAACATGATTTAGCTAATATCGTTATGGCCTAACTCCATACAATAAGCCTTTTCAATGTTTTTTATTTCCAGCGACCAAAAAATCACATAACGCTGTAAGCCTATAAAATTTCGATATACCGAAAAAAAAGACGCTTACGCAACGTAAAATATTCGCCTCTCTCGAATAAACACCTTTTTGAATTCATAATTTGTGAGATAACACTGAACCATTTATTACTAGACGCCATGCTGGAAAAAAGAAAGATTATGGAAGTCTTTAAATAATGATATTTATAATCTTATCATTATTTTTTATCAGCCTTTCAGCATCCACTTTGGAATATAATCCTTTCCATATTTTCGTATTATTTTATATCTCCTTATCATATTTGGGTAACGTTAGAGTAGGGTGGAGCAAAATGACGCACTTAAGAGTTAAATAATTATAAAAACCACAAACCCGAAAAAAACATTTTAATATATAAAGAACTCAAACATTACATCCAACTACTACGCAAAACAACATATTGTCGTGACAAATAAGAAAAACGTATCTATTAATAAATAAAAATACCATGTCATACAAAACTTCGATGGTCTTTGTACAGTAATCTTTGTCTTTGTACAGTAATCTTCAACGTCTACATGGCGGACTTTCCGAAAATTCCGCATGTAAAGACGGCGTTCTATGCTGACGATACCGCTTTCTATACGACAGCCCACGGGACCTGGCTGATCACATCCAGGCTCCAAAGGCAGACGTTAAAAGCCCTAAAATGGCTGGTCTACTGGAGACTGGCAATAAATCGCAGTAAAACCCAGGCTGTCCTCTTCACAAGAAGACAGCCAATAATCAGACAGAATATCCGTATATACGGAGTCCCCATCAAATGGGCCAGATCGGCACAGTACCTGGGCCTTGAGTTCGACAAGACCCTCACGTGGATGCCGCACCTAAAGAAGGCAACCGGGAAAGCAAGAGCCATGGCTCGTCTGCTTTACCCCCTAATGAACGGCAAAAGTAAGCTCTCGCTGAACATCCGAATAATCCTGTATAAAATCATGGTCCGATCCGTCCTCACTTACGGATTTCAGGCCTGGTTCCCGTACCTCCTCCCAACGTCGATTGCAAATTTGCAAGCGTTCCAGTCACGTGCTCTTCGCACTATAGTAGATGCCCCATGGTTTGTAAGGAGTGCGCAAATCCATCGGGAAACTGACACACCAGAGCTTCAGACATTCCTGTCCAGACTTCTGGACAAATTCCTAGCGACGGCGTCCCTTTCGGGCAATCCGCTAATCAGAGCCACGGCAGCTTCATTGCCGGCCGTTGCCCCAGAATGACCATCCTCTTCGGTCATCACCTCCATGCCTAAAGGACGGCAGCTAAAACCCTTCGAATAAGCGACATTGTCGTGACGTTCGGAAAAATCAGTGAACACAAGTCAGGGCCTTCGGGTCAACTTAACCTACAGGACAAGTAGTAGTAGTATACAAAACTTCTCTCTTTCTTTGCGTAAAAAAAGTGAACAACATAATATTTTCAACAAAAATTGATTGTCTGGCGTTTACTGATGATCTAGCAATTTTGGCTAAAGATATATTAACGGCACAAAAGCAGATTGAAATCCTAAAAGAAACAACAGGAAAGGTAGGACTCCAAATTTCCTTTGAAAATACGCAATACATGACCTGCAACAGACTAAGAACACTATTTCTAAAAACAAAATATGGTAACATCAGACGAGTCTCTCAATTCAAATATTTGGGTGAAATAATCATGAAAAATGGGTTGGAAAAAGCAGCCAATAAGAGTAGATGTCATAAAATGGAAACGGCATTGGAACCTATACAAAATATTTACTACTAAAAATGCATACCTAAAAACACAAAACTGATACAGTACAATACAGTTATTAAGCCAAAATGTCTATATGGGCCAGAAACGCTCATTTTGAATAGAAAGAGGACATTGAAAAGAATCTTAGGCCCCAAACAAACAAATACCGACACATACCGACCATACCGAAGCACAACATACCGACTTCGAGAAAACCAAGAAATCAAACAATACACAGATATACATAGCGATATGAGAAAAAGAAGACTTAAGTTTCACGGACACATAAAACGGATGAATCCGAGTAGGCTAACTAGACAAATAGTGGAAATTTATGAAATAGGAGTAGAGCTAAAGTAGAAATAATTATGGATGGATTTCTGCAATTAAAGAGGACCTAAGATCAGCAAATATTACACAAAGTGAAATCCAGGATAGAGGCTGTTTCAGACACAAAGTTAACGTTTGGAAGGTTGGCCAGAGAGAAAAATGCAGGAAGACTGGAACAACTTGGTCTGACGAAAGGAAAATAACTCATAGCGAAGGAATGAAATTAGTATGGGCGCAAAGGAAGGCTAACAAGCGCCTCTAACTGTACTTTGCGTGGTCCACCAGGGCCCATACATATGCAGGATGAAGGCCTCTTCAGCATGCTTCCAATCTTCACGGTCCTGGGCTTTCCTCTGCCACTCGGATCCAATATACTTAACGATGTCATCAATCCATCGTGCTTTCGGTCTTCTTCGCGGACGTTTGCGATCAAGCGGTATCCACTCCAGGATCGCCTTGGTCCATCTGTCGTCCCATCGCCTCGCTATGTGGCCTGCCCATCTCCATTTCAATTGTTTTACTCTTTCAATGATGTCACAGACTTTTGTCTGTTCCCTGATCCATGCGCAGGACTTTCTGTCTCGTCTTGTAATGCCAAGCATACATCTTTCCATTCCCCTCTGTGCCACCCGAAGTTTTTGAATTGATTGTGATGTGAGTGTCCAGGTTTCACTGCCGTATGTCATAATGGGTAGAACGCACTGATCGAATACTTTTCTTTTCAGGCAAAGTGGGAGTCTGCTCTTAAACACTATGTTGAGCCTACCAAATGCCTGCCAGCCATATTTAACACGCCGTTCCACCTCCCGGGCGGTATTCCCCTCCATTGAAATCCTCTGCCCAAGATATATAAAGCTGTCCACAATCTCTAAATCCCTTCCCAAAACTGAAATTCTTCTGTCCTGAGCGAAGTTATTGAACATAACCTGACTCTTTTTCAGGTTTATTTTCAAGCCAAATGGTTCGCCAGCCCTTTGCAGTTCTTGTATGCGTCTTTGCAGCTCCTCTGGGTCTTGTGAAATGAGAATAATATCATCTGCAAATCTAAGATGGTTTAAGTTTGCACCATTGATCTTTACCCCATCCTGTTCCCAATCCAGTTTACGGAATACTTCTTCAAGGCCAGCCGAGAAAAGAATAGGCGATATTGCGTCACCCTGCCGTACACCTCGTTTTATATTAATTCCCACTTCAAGATCATCAAGGTGAATTGTGGCTGTAGCTCCATCATATATATATATATATATATATATATATATATATATATATATATATATATATATATATATATATATATATATATATATATATATATATATATATATATATATATATATATATATATATATATATATATATATATATATATATATATATATATATATATATGTATATATATATATATATATATATATATATATATATATATATATATATATATATATATATATATATATATATATAAATATATATATATATATATATATATATATATATATATATATATATATATATATATATATATATATATATATGTATATATATATATATATATATATATATATATATATATATATATATATATATATATATATATATACATTAATGTTTTATTTTTCAGCGTTATGTCGGCTTGCTTCAAACTTATTTCACTCCTACTTTTCAAGAAATCGAAGGATACATTCAGGACACATGGTTCCAACAGCATGGAGCCACCTGCCACACTTCCAGTCTCTCTTTACCCGTCGTTCAGGTGCCTTTTCCGGAAAAATTGATTTCTCGAAGAGGAGACATTCAATGACACCCCCTCCTCCGCCCCGGACCTGACTGCTTGTATTTTTATGGTGATATCTTTAAAGTCAAGTGAATCGCAACCGCCCCGCCACTCTGGAAGATCTAGATAAGAATATTCGGCAAGACATCGACGCCATCACGGCGGACACTTGCCGCCGCGCAAATATTAGAGGTCGGCTTCAGAAGTGCCAGGCCAGTTTTAAGTTTTAAGAATAAATTGATCTTATTTTTTTTATTTCATTTCAAAAAGTTAACAATCTTTTGGACCACCCTGTATATATAATTAATAAATACAGCAAGTCATTAAATATCACCTGGTCTAAAAAGTTATTTTTAAACAAACGCGATCCTTGCAAGAATGTAAAGCATGTCAATGGCAACTTCGCATCGACAAAAAGACAGACAGGCCAAGAGGAAAGGGGTTGATGGGGACGAGACTGGTGACAAAGCACCACCCCTTCGATAACCTACAATCGTAGATTTCTGGAAAAAAGAGCCCTTAAATCAAATCAATTACCGGGCCACAATGGCTCGCCGCTGCAGCCGAATTCTACGGTCAAAATGGCGACCGGCAAGGCACAGAACCGGCTTCGGGATTCTCCCCCCATCAAACTCGCTTCCGAAAGTCGGAAGCTTTTTTCATATTTGAAAAATGGATCTTTGGCGACCCGGATGGTTGGCCAAATTGGTCGGAGATGGTATTTTCGTTGTTTTTTCGACTTTTTTCGGTGATGTCGGAATCGCAAATTCGGTTGTTAAAATGGAGATGCCGGATGGGAAAGGGTTTTAAAAATATCCTGCTTCGGTACTAATTGCTTCGAAAAAGTGATATATAGCACTCGAAAGGATGGTATGCACGCGATAGAATTCGCTAACTAAAATAGATTAATCTTTTGTGATTTTCGTTATTGTTGGTTCGGTGTATTTTTATTCCAATTTGCTCGCCTATTTTTATAGGAATTATTGTGAAATTTTAAAAGTATTGTACCTGTGTTTGTATTTGCATTTGCATTATTTTACATAGCAAAGCTGGCGGTCTTGATATCTTTTAGAATATCTTTTAGATAGTTATCTTTTAAAATAGTTTTTCATAGCTTTTATAAATAGCAGATAAAAGCTTTTTTTCTATAAATTTCATAAAAACAAAATTGCGAGGCATTCACAACTATACAATCCCAAATTTCGAAGTATATTTATATTTTACGCCCCCGTTAGGACTTAATTTGTATGACCAGTCTTCGTTAGCGAATATCTACGATTAATGAAGAACAATCCTGCCAACTTTCAACTCTGTAGGACTTAATTTTCAAAAACGGGCGCATATTTATCTTTTACGTCCCCGCAACCGACCTTGGGAGTTGATTTTTATGAACTTTCCTTCTTACCGAACATACACAATGCATGAGAAACATTCCTGTATGTTTGTAGATCTTATAGTTTTTTTAGTAACAAATTTGTAAAAAAAATCGAAAATTTCCCATAAATGAGAAAAGTGTATTTTTTTCATCGATAGAAAAAAGTGGCTACAACATTTGTATCATAGTTTGCTGTCTCTTTTATAGTCCTGAATGAATTTCGAACATATCTTACATAGGGAAAAAATTTTATACCATTTCAAAATGGCCACGATGTATGTAAGTTGAGACAGTTGAGGCACGTACTACTACGGCACGGACACTACGTGCTCTCTAATTTTCTCGAATCTTCTGGAATATTCCATCGCCCCCGCAACTCTCCTTAGGACTTGATTTGAATGAATCCTCTTCCTTAGCGAACATCTACGATGCATGAAGAACATTACTTCCAAATGTCCAGTCTCTAGTACTTATATTTGGGAGTGAAAATAATCCGCAAATGATCCAACAAATAGTGCTGTATTCTGGAAAATTCACCGTATGGTGAGGATTCTACGCTGTTGGTATCATTGGGCCGTATTTCTTAAAAAATCAAGCTGGAAAACACGTTACCAGCCACTTCACTTGGGAACGGTTACTATGGGGAAAAGAAGAATTGTCGAAAATCTGAGGTTTGATCGGATAGAGTTTGGAAGAGTGATCAATCACGACCCAGTCGAACTATATCATCCCCTCACCTGCAAAGATATATAAAAGAACTCATCCTGTGGTTGTATAGCGGCATAATCGGGAGATCCTCAAATAGAATCTATTTAACTAATATATCTACTCGCTTATTACCCTCGATGCCATTGTGGCTAGGTATCCATAAGAAGGTTATAGAAAGTCTTGGAGAAACTTTTAGCCGAGAAAAGAGACGAACCCCGTGAACGTGAGAGACGGAACCCTGAACATAAGCCAAGTAAAATACCAAACACCAACGAAAAGGGAAAAACACTTAGAAAAAATGTCATATGCGCACAAAAAAAAAAGAAAGAGCACAGTTTATCATTGCCCCCCCTGACTGCACTGATAAACCAGGCTTATGTTTAGGGGAATATGGATTTCCCCTAATATCACCAAAAATAATAATAATTTTTTAAAACATTTATGAGAAAATTATGTATTTTTTTTAGATTTTAATTTTCAGTATTTTTTAGGTAAAAAAGAATATTATCATTTAGTTTGATTCTTTGTTAGAATTACGGTTTTTATTTGTATGAAAAATAATTATTACTGTTTGGCTTTGTTATTTTATATTTATTAAAGATAAATTTATTTGTGTTTGTCTTGATACATTTTTTATATTTCGTTTTGTCCAAAAAAATATTATAAATTAAAAGTTTGATTACAATCATCGTATATTCTTTATCATAATAAGATAATATGCAAATAGAAAAACGATGGGACGCGCAAGTGCGTGTTCCGTATACTGAAAGTATTTTATCAAAATGTGCGTAAAACTATTTATTATTGTTATGTTAAACTAACGTATTAACATAAGAAAAAAAGAATATAAACTAATTACCAATATAATTATATATTCCGCATGGCTGGTTTTTGGGAACGCAGCGAAAGTGCAAGGAAACAAAAAACTGAATTTTGCATTTTGGATACACGTTTCCAGTTCACGTTCATGATCAAACCGAGCATATAACAAATGTACATGAAAAACTTCGACTCGAACATTTAAAAACAATTCCAAAAATGTAGTTGAAATATTTTAAAAATCAACTTTTTTGTGTTTTAAGAAGACTAATTCGCAAAGAATAATAACAAAAAGAAGAGGAGGAAAAAAAGGAACAATGGTTTACTTAAGCGTTCTCTGTCGTAATTTATTTGACGATTGAAAGTGGAAAAAGAACCGAACCGATGAAGGAGAATCATCTTAGTCCGCCCACAAAGGCCGCCTCGAAATCGAAGAGGAAATGACCGCTCATTGCTTTATTTGTCTTTAATTCGGTTCCCTTCTGTTCCGTCAGGACAAAAGGTAAGAGACGCTTTTGTTTCGAGTTGAATCGAGATCGTGGTGTCGGGTAACATAACGAAAATAAAGAATAATAGGTAGAGAAAAAAAAACGAATGGTAGGGGAATGGTTTACAAAGTTTTCATCGTAAGTATTAAAATTCGGATTTCCAATTTTAAACCGAAGCTTGTGATAGATTTTTTTTTCAAATGTTTCGGTTTATTTCCACTACTCTTCGGTGGTTGCCTGTCGTCCTTCTTAAAGTTGTCCTGTCAACGTACTCGAGCGTCTTCCTTTGTTTCTATTTTCCTGAAATTTTTCCTTCGTCACTCTTATACACACTGCTCTTTCACCCTTGGAGAACCTTGGGCTTCCTTACAACTACCTTCCATTCTTCTCTATTCCCATCCAGTTTCGTACTTCAATTTCTTTAAGATCCCTGACTACATCATGAGCTATTGCCATATACGGTTTATACAAAGGATTTCTTTAGAGCTCGTTCATTGGGCATTCTATAAATATAACTAATCCATTTTATTAATAGTTTCCATTTTATGCACCAACCTTGGATTTTACGATCAAATTCAAGTTCATATATGTTACATAGTATTTTTCGCTCAAATTTATTTAGATATTTTATTTATTTTGATTTAGAAAATTAGCTCTAGACAAAAAACATATTAATTTAGATACTGAGGGAGAAGTTCAAAACCAATGTCCGTTATATTTTATGTTTCACCTCCTTATCTCCAGTTACCTCTACCTAAAAAACTTAAATGGTAACCCCTATCAATTCTTCAATTCTTCTGTTGGAACCTTTGGTGTGAAACACTAAACTTGAAGAGATTTACCACTAAACACTTTTTTGAACTGCTCGACGCACGTTTCGCTAACCATGTTAGAGAAGGACTCTACCAAAGGACTAACCAAAGGAGAGATTAAATCATCTCCTGATGATGCTAATATGGTTAGCGAAACGTGCGTCGAGCAGTTCAAAAAAGTGTTTTGGTGTTTAGTGGTAAATCTCCTCAAGTTTAGGGTAACCCCTATGTTATTAGCCAACACAATTTAAAAATTCACTTTATTAAGGGCTCTATTAAGTGCTAAAATGTCCACCACTGTTAGTAAAGGGTATTCCATTAAGAGGTTTCGAGTATTGATAACGAATAAAAGAAACGTTTCATAACATACCTGAAAGTTATTTATGGCAGTGCGAAGCTGGATAGTGTACAATTATACGTGGAATACAACATCTGTCAAATGACCGCCGCGACTTCTCTGGCAGCTCACAATTCTTTTGTTTGAAATTCTCGATTACTGCTGAACACATTTGCGGAGTTATGTCACGAATTATTCGCCTAATTTCTTCTTTCAACTGTTGAACGGTTTGCGGATTATTTTCGTAAGCTTTGCTCTTCACATAGCCCCACGAAAAATAGTCTAGCGGCGTCAAGTCGCATGACCTTGGTGGCCAATTTACGTCCCCATTCCGGGAGATCAGCCTCCCTCCAAACTGTGTACGCAATAAAGTCAATGTTTCACGTGCTGTATGACATGCTGCACCATCTTGTTGGAACCACATATTCTCTAAATCCATGTCCATTATTTGATCCCATAAAAAAACAGCAATCATCGTTCGGTATCGTTCTCCGTTTACTGTAACAGCTCGTTCATCCTCATCTTCAAAAAAATACGGTCCAATGATACCCTCAGCCCAAAAACCGCACCAAACTGTGACACGTTGAGCATGCATCGGGATTTCATGGATTTCTCTAGGATTTTCATTGCCCCAGATGCGACAATTTTGTTTATTTACGTAACCGTTTAAGTGGAAATGAGCCTCGTCACTGAAAATGATTTTATCGCAAAAATTATTGTCATTTGCCTTCATCTGTAGGATCCAATTGGCAAATGCACGGCATTGCCCATGGTCGGCTGGCTTTAGCTCCTGTGTTAGTTGAATTTTCTAAGGACACGAGAGGCTGATCTCCCGGAATGGGGACGTAAATTAGCCACCAAGGTCATGCGACTTGACGCCGCTACACTATTTTTTGTGGGGCTATGTGAAGAGCAAAGCTTACGAAAATAATCCGCAAACCGTTCAACAGTTGAAAGAAGAAATTAGGCGAATAATTCGTGACATAACTCCGCAAATGTGTTCAGCAGTAATCGAGAATTTCAACAAAAGAATTGTGACCTGCCAGAGAAGTTGTGGCGGTCATTTGACAGATGTTGTATTCCACGTATAATTGTACATTATCCAGCTTCGCACTGCCATAAATAACTTTCAGGTATGTTATGAAACGTTTCTTGTATTCGTTACCAACATTTGAAACCTCTTAATGGAATACCCGTTATAACCAATAGTATAATATATTCGCGAATACTTTTCAAAGGTTTTGAAAGATGTCCTCAATAATTAACTTGCAGGTATGCGTAATTCTATTTCTTAGGTCCTGAATATCATATGGCGGAGTTTTGTATCCGCCCGCATTCCACAGGGCCTTTTCTGCCTCTCCATTTGTCCTTTAATCCAACCATGGTCGGACATGTAATGTATAATGTGTAATGATGTAATGATGTACATGTAATGTGTAATGATGTACCCCGTCATGTTGAAAGTTTACATTTTGTTCATTCAACAGTTGGTTTTTCTCTTCATCGATTTGGTTTTTTAAAGACTGTATTATGAGTGGATCGATTTCGTTTTCCAATAAGTACAATTCACCAATCAAATTTTCTTCAATAAAACTCGGACCTATTATTTAATTCCCCAGAATTCCAGTCCAAACATTAATCTTTTGGGGAAACTGCATATGACACTCTTCTCGAACCACATGTGGATTATTATTATTCCAGTATCTACAGTAATGTTTATTTTACAAAACCATTAAGGAAAAATGTTACTTCATAAAACAAATATTCTTTATTAAATTCGGATTATTTTGGATTATCCCAGTTAGTCGATTATTTAGTTATTTAGATAATTAGATTAGTCGATCTCGAGTCGGCTCAACGCTACGGTTTTGGAAGGTCACGCTCGGTTTCGGTGCTCGCGACAAGATCGTTTTCCCGGTTTCCGGTACAACGAAAAATCTCGTTTTAGCCTATTGCGAATTTAGACATATACAGGGTATTAGGTAAACATGCGGCAAAAATGCAAGGGGTTATTCCTTGTCCTATTCTAAGAATATTTTGTCCTATGATGATTTTTGAAAAACCCCGTTGTTTCGAAGATACAGGGCGAACAAAATTTGCGATAACCATATTCGATATTTGTTGAAATCATTAATGTAAATAAAAGTAGGGCGTACGTATATGAGTTTATCAAGTACAATTTTTTTTTTTTTTTCGATCTCGATCACTTGGAACGGCTGTTTTATCTAGTAAGTGGATTTCATCGGTCGCATTTGTTTACATAGATTGAGTGACGTTTGGCTGTATGACGTGTCTTAAATAGTGAGTGAAGTCCTCTATCATAATGTATACAAACGCCGAGATGACTGACATGCACTTCATGTATGGACTTGCTGATGGCAATGCATTGCAAGCTAAGCGATTGTACAGTGAATGATTTCCAGCCCGTAATGTCCCCGACCGAAAAATCTTCGAAAACATTCATCAACGTCTTCGTGAAACAGGCACATTGAAACAAACTGAAGGGTCGGTAAAATCACTGACTGTAAGAACGGTACAATTGGAACAGAATGTGCTGGACATGATAGCGAAAGAACCTGGTAGTTCTACGCGAAAAATTGTAAATACTTTGAATGTGATTCACTGGACAGTTTGGAAAATTCTTAAGGACAATTTGTTGTATCCATACCACATTCAACGGGTTCAAGCACTACTACCTGTTGATTTTCCTCCACGTATTGCATTATGTCAATGGATATTGCAAACCCTACTTCGCATCCCTCTATTCCTGACACAAATTCTTTTCACCGATAAAGCCACTTTCGCAAAGAAACGCAATAAGGAATTTTCATAATAACCATGTGTGGGCAGATGAAAATCCGCATGAGGTATGCGAAGACAGTTTTCAATATCAGTTCTCGTTGAATGTTTGGGTTGGAATTGTAGGTGACTATTTAATTGGACCGGTATTTCTATCACAAATACTTACTGGCGAGGTGTATCGCAACTTTTCGGAAGCAACGCTGCCTGCGTTTCTGGAAGATGTACCATTGGTAACAAGGCATGAAATGGTGGTTTATGCACGATGGTGCACCACCACATTTCAGTTTGGTTGTTCGTGATTTTTTAACAGCAACATACGGATATCGCTGGATTGGTCGAAGCGGGCCACACGCATGGCCTGCTCGATCCCCGGACTTACACCACCTGGATTATTTCTTCTGGGGATATCTGAAGTCATTCGTTTACGCTACTTCATTGAAGAAATTGGATGATTTGCGAAATCGGATAATTGCTGGGTGTAACTCAATTAGAAACGACCCTGGTGTGTTTAAAAGAGTTCGGCAGTCAATTACGAGAAGATTCAATGCTTGTATCAAGGCTGGTGGAAGTCATTTCGAACATTTATTGTAGATTGAGCAACTTTACATGTACTTTTTGATAATAAAATGTTGTTAATGTCGTAAATTTTAATCACCCCATATCTTCGAAACAAAGGGGTTTTTCAAAAATCATCATACAACAAAATATTCTTAGAATAAGTCAAGGAATAACCCCTTTAATTTTTGCCGCATGTTTACCTAACACCCTGTATATGTTTTATTAAACTGTGTGTGGATACAACTGATGCAGTGACCTTTGCGTAATCAAACATATTCAATATATCCTATTTCTGTTTCTCGACATACAGTGACCGTTCGGAATTTGAATTATTTTGTTTTGTGACTTGTGGGAGTTTTCGACCTTTTAAGGTTAATTGATTCCCTTAATCATCTTATGGTTGTCGTCATCACTCGCAGGTTGTGTCGCGGCTGCAATAAAACTATTGGCAAAACAACGTACAGAATTGGTTGTTCGGGTTGCTGCGGTGGTTGGTTTCATTCAAGTTGTGCCCAACTAACAGCGGCAGATTTCGAAGACTACTTCCAAAATAAGAAGATGTGGTATTGCCTCGCTAACAGAAAGAAGTCCAGCACAGTTCCTTCCTGTTCCAAAAACCCTATAAATTCTCTCCCAAACTGGCGTAGCTTCAGTTCCTGACGCGGTAAATATCCCTAGTCCTGATTTTGGTGAAAAATCAAACTTTATCGTTTTTGGCATAGACGACTCAAATACTCAAGCCATATCTGAGAGCGACAGATTACTTGTGGAAAGCGTCATTTAAACCACGTGCGATCTTGTGATTGATTCCAGCAAAATCAAAATACATCGCCTTGATACATTTACAGATGGGAAAAACGCCCACTCAAGGTTATGTGTAATTCTGTCGATGTTGCCACGTTTGTTCTTAAGAACGTTTGAAACCTAGCTAATGATGCCATGTTTCGGAGCATATCATTTCACTCTGATAAAACTAACGCCCAAATCCGTCACTACAAATTAGTTAAACATGAACTGGATCGTCGTTTAAAGACTGGCGAGAGTAATATTAAAATTGGTTGGCGTAATGGCCAACCATTTATTGTACCTCATGAGTCACCCAAATAGTCAACATGTCATTTAAAATAAATAGAGTGTCTTCTTTGTAATCCAGTATCAATTCATAGCATTACTCTTATTTATCAGGACGTGCGTGGCATAAGAACAAAAACTGCAGATCTCTACCAATCCGTCCTATCCAACAATTATCACATTTTTACTCATCGGAGACCTGGCTGCAACCATCTGTTTTGGATGCTGAGCTGTTCGTCCTCGGGTACATGGTCTTCAGAAAGGATGGGGATCTGAATGCCCACGGAGTCGGAAGAGGTGGCGGAGTTTTCCTTGCCCTTTATTCACCTTTACAACCGTCGAAGCTCGACCTATCCATCTTTGAGGAGTTGTTCCCAAGTGTCGACATTGTTGGTTGCAAAATATTCATATGTCAGACCATAATTTTTTCTGTTTATATTCCTCCAAATTCAAATATTCACCAATACAAACTAATTTTTGATATCTTCGAATCTCTTTATTATATCATGAATTAAAATCTTAGGTAATTTTAATTCACATTATCAAAGCCCCTTAACTATCAATTATCTAACCAATTTCTGCGAGCACTGCACGACTTCCATGCATTTTTTGATATTCACCAATACACATTTAAAATACAAAACAATATACTCGACGTACTAATTGCGATGGCGGGAACGTTTCTATGCGCTTACTCAGTATATCTCAGCTTTTGAGAGGGCACTGAAGGCTCGTGCGGTGTTTTGGAAAGATTTTTTGTAATGATCTTAGAATCAATTTTTAATTTTTATATAAATATTTTTGTACCAGTGTTAGATTAAGTTCAAATTATGTTTGTTATATCTATTTGTGTTTTGAATTGTCTTTTAATTGGGCAGTAGCCTGTTAGACAATAATGGATCATTCATTATTTCACAATACTAAATCCTTCTGTTATAATCGTCTTCGCTAACGGGTCTTCGTTTTACGGATTATTTTTTCTCGAAGTGTTGGTCGCTTTCCAGCTGCTTTAGAGCCCAATTGTTGGATCATGTATTATTTCATGAATTGACACAATGTACGTGTCACAGTAGTCTATGAGTGATATTTAATTGTTGTCGCTACTACGTTTCAGCGTTCTGACACTCTTATTGGAAAATGTTTTGCATTAAAACTATCATTCTTGGATTACGTTGACGTTTTCTATTGTGTTTTCACATATTTGGAGGTTCTTATAAATCTCTCCTCTAAATCAACCTGATCAACCTTTGTCGTCACAAGGCAAGAACTGTTTGACTAAACTTTTAACAAGAAAATTTCCAATAAACAAAAATCCGAAGGAAAAATTCTGAACTAAAACATACAGTTTTCAAATAACTTTTAAACAAATCACCAACCGTTTCATTAAATGTAAATATTGACCTATGCCGATAAAAATTCGTTTTTGAAAACAATACAATATTGTGGCGAGAAACTGTTTATTCCCGGCGGAGTTACGACGAGAATAAAATTTAAAATTCTATTACATGTTAAATAACACTTTCGGGAAAGCGATTGTTTTCCAATATATGTCTGGTGAGTTTCCTCTCGGAATTTGTTATTAAATCCGTCAGAATAACATTTGTTAAAGACCGAGACCATATAACACATATTTCCATATAACAATTGGTTCTTGTACTTTAAAATAACACGTTTATATTTGGTTCCTAAAGTGGCGAAACAAGAGTCTACTGAATAAAGTGGTTTTCAATAAGAGTGTCAGAACTTTGAAACGTAACAGCGACAATACTTAAATGTAACGTCATTCATAAGGAATGTCCATACTTGTTCAACTTTTAGTCATCAAGACGCATGCAACTGTTAAAAGGTTAGACGCATGCGGTGTTGAACGAGAAGCATGCAAGGATGCATGGAAAAATTATGACGCATGACCAGACGCAACGGTAGCACACCGACTCCTATCCATATTAAGGAATTATCCATTATCTTGAACTTTCACTTTCAACTTCTTTATATAATCTACAAGTTTCTGCTATAGTTTACAAATTTTATTTGTAAACAAAAAAACCAAACGGAGACAAATTTCTCAGTGATTCTTTTTTGCAATAAATTTGCCTAACGAACAAAATGTTAAAGATATTTTTTCTTTACATCAGAAAGGTATTTTTGATATGTTTTGAGTTTTAGATAGTGGTGAAAAACCCAAATAAAGGAAAAAAATATATGAACACGCCACAATCATTCAGACATTACTTAGATTACAGGCATGGGCCTGAGACATGTTTTTTATTTAGATATTTAGAAAGTAAATATATTAAACTACAACATTCTGAAAACAGCTTAACATTTCTTTACAAATGTAAAGATTGTGACATAATACCAAAAGGTTTACGTTTACATATACCTTATAACCCAAACAGAAGCATATACATTTTACATAGGGCTAGTTTAGCACTTTTAAGAGATTGCATACAACATCACATATACACTAAACAACCATTAAAGACTGACATTGATAATAAATTAGAACAAATATACGAGAATATATACGAGAGTCTATTCCAATTACATATATCACTTCAATATCCAAAAAAATACTCACATTAAGAAATTTAAAAATTTAATTATTGAAAAACAAGGAACACATACAAAACACATTAATACACATACAGGCAAAATTTTCTTTAATAAAACTGTAGTTAACCTTTCAAATAAAATATTATCTGATTCTGAAAAGTATGTACTTTCTAAAGGACTAAATTTTACTGTTACATCGAAAGATGTTCCTAAGTTAGACCTTATTTCGGCAGTAGAGTCTGTTGCTCAAAAATAAGTGCAAATGAATACAGAATTAGGTTAAAACTTATCTTAGAAAAACAATTTAAAATCAAATGAAATTTATACCATGAGGAAAGGTTAGCTACAGATAAATTAAAAAAAGACACATCTATTAAAATATTGCCATCAGACAAAGGTAACGCCACAGTTATTCTGGACACTGCAGAATATAATAACAAAATTAAAACTTTAATTGATGAGGGAAATTACATTAAAATACCTACAGATCCAACATTAAAAATAGGGAGACAAATTTACAATACATTATATACATACAAACGTGAATTTACAGATCTAGAAAGATCACAACTTACACCACATTATAGTAAACCACCTCATTTCTATGGTCTACCAAAAATACACAAAACTAATATACCACTTCGCCCTATAGTTAGTAGTATAGATTCCCCATCTTAACAACTAGCAAAATTTGTATTAAACATTTTAAATCCACCTTCGGGTAGAACAAATTCATATATTAAAAATACTTCATATTTTTTAGATAAAATTTCGAACATTAAAATTACAAACCAAAATTTAATGGTTAGTTTTGACGTGGTGAGTTTATTTACTAATGTACCAATTGATAAATCACTTTTAATAGTTAGAACGAGATTAGAACATGACACAACATTAAAAGACTGCACTAAAATAAACATAAATACAAAAAAAACACATATTTTCAATTAGAAAATGATTATTATCAACAAAATTTCGGAATGGCAATGGGTTCTTCTCTTTCTCCTTTGATGAGTAATATCTTTATGGAGGAACTCGAGAAAAAACATATTAAATAAATCTCTTAAAAAGTCATTAATCTGGCTTAGATATGTTGATGATATTTGTGCTATATGGCAACATAGCATTGACGATCTAAATATTTTTCTACAAGATATAAATTCTCGAGAGCCTACAATTAGTTTACTTTAGAGATGGAGAAGGAGAATAAATTGCCATTCCTCGACACTTTAATATTAAAACAAAACAACACATTAAAAACTGCAGTTTACAGAAAACCGACAAACACAGATAGGTATCTCAATTTCTTTTCAAATCACTCAAAATCGGTCAAAATAGGAGTAATTAAAACTTTATACGACAGAGCAAAACTTGTTTGTACCGACAGTGATACACCACAAAAAGAAACAAATCACATAAAAGACATTTTAATAAAAAACAATTACTCAAAAAATTTTATAGATAAATCGTTTAAAAATTTTGATACTAGACAAAAGAGACAAGTTACTAATAACAATAATAATAACTCTCAAATAATTAATCTCACAATTCCTTATATCCGCGGTATTTCTGACACAATTAAAAGAGTAGGAAATAAATACAACATAAGAACGACATTTAAAACAAAAAATACTCTTAGATCTCTATTAACAAAGACTAAACCAAACAATATACAACAAAATACCAAAAATGTAGTTTATAAAATTCCCTGCGAATGTGGCAAATTCTATATAGGTGAGACATCTAGACCGTTAGATGTTAGAGTAAAAGAGCATACAAATCTTCTTAGAAAGGGCGATTTTAATAAATCTAGAATTTGTCAACACGCATGGGAATCGATACATAAAATGAATTGGAATAATTCAAAAACGGTATTAAAAGAATCGATAATAAAATACAGAAGATTAAAAGAAACCGCTATAATTAATTTAAATAAAAATAATTGTATTGCTATGCCTTCGGTAGATTTAAATTCAATATGGTTCCCGATTCTTAAGAATACAATTAAACACATTTAAATATTTGAATACACAATCAGTACAATAAACAATCACACAGTAAACATTACCTATATATATTTTTTGGTAGTATGTCACTGTCATGAAAATCTATTGTTGTCAATGTAAGTATCGTTGACATACACAAAAAAATATATTTACTTTATATATTACAAATTAATATAATTTATTTTTTAGTTTAGTTTTGAAAACGGGGGGAGAGTACCCTCCGAAACGTTAACGTTAAAAGTTGTAAAAATTTTTATAATATTTTTATATCTTTAAAATTTTGTTCGTTAGACAAATTTATTACAAAAAAGAATCACTGAGAAATTTGTTTCCGTTTGGTTTTTTGTTTTTACCCAGTGATTCTTTCTTTACATAAGAAAGGTATTTTTGATATTTTTTTGAGTTTTGGATAGTGGCGAAAAACCCAAATAAAGGAAAAAAATATATGAACACGCCACAATCATTCAGACATTATTCAAACTATTGATGTAATCTCTTGAAATTTTTCATATAAAACATGACGGGCATTATCATTGCAGGGGAATCATCGTTTTGATTGGGTATAAAGCTACCACGTTAATAAGGGTGGCAGCCGAGAGATGGATGGTTAGTACGTGAGACATCACCGTCAAAATGTTTTAAAGTAGATCGAGTAAAAGAATTTTTTTATGATGGTGCTAAAACCATAAAAATGTAAATGAACATGAACTAAAATATAATATACTCAAACATTATCTTTATTTTAAAATATCTTCACATTATTTCTAGGTACATTTTCTCCATAATTATACGGGGTGTCAGAGAAAATATTTTTCGTAAATTTAAGAAACGATTATTTACAGTTTTTTGAACAAAAAAGTTTTCTTGAAACATGTATCCAAAATGCAACCATTCCCGCAGAGAACAGGTATGAAAACAGATTTAGTTTTCTTAACAATGGCAACGTCTACTTTCGTCTTGTTTATATCGATCTATCGAAATTCAGTTTTTATTGCATTGTTATTTTAAGGTATTGTTTAAAAATAAAATAAAATATTTTTATAGTCATTTATTCCAATTTAGTTTTTGCTGCAATAAAAAAAAGGAAAAGTTACACATTATTGAAATTACTATTTACATAATTTTTCACGTTATATCACATTTTAAACAATTCACGTCACATTAAAAAACACATATTTAATTGTTTTATTAAATTAACTATTCAAAATATCCACCATCCAATTGGGCTTTTTTTTGCCATAAATGGAAAGATCACATATACGTTTTATAACAAAACTATTTTATTTTTATTTTTCCTTATAATTAAAAAGTTATATCAAACTGAAAATAATTTTTTAAACCTAGTACCGATGACGCGCCGACACTTCCCGAAAAAAACCCGAACGTCTGTGACCTCACAATAGTAACGAAGGCCAATACAACCAATACCATGTCGGCTCGGAACAATTCGGAGTCTCGGGCAAATAAAACAATTTATCGATCTTAGTCATTATTTTATAGTTTTAACTAATATCTTTGACTGCATATATTGGATTGGTATCGATTTGAAAATATACTTGCTTTCAATTGTTATTTAGGCTTTCGGTGCTGTTTTCGACGTTATACTCATATATCTTTTCACTTTTCATAAGACATGGAGGCACAAAGGTAAGTTCAGAATGAAATATTGAAATTATATTAGGATTTCTTTTATTTTTTGCATTAATTTTTATAACTTTTATTTATCACTATTATTCACGTATGGGCCCTGGTGGACCACGCAGTGCAGTTAGAGGCGTTTGTTGTTGTTAGCCTTTCTTTACGCCCATACTAATTTTATTCTTTCGCTATGAGCTTTTTTCCTTTCGTCTTCCGACAGTCTTCCTACATTTTTCTCTCTAACCAACCTTCCAAACGTTAACCTAGAGTCTCTATCCTAAATTTCACTGTGTGAAATATTTGCTGATCGTAGGTCCTCTTTAATTACAGCAATCCATTTAATTATTTCGACTTTAACTCTACTCCTATTTTCATAAAATTCGACTATTTGTCTAGTTAGCCTACTCGGATTCATCCGTTTTATGCGTCCGTAAAACTTAATTCTTCTTTTTCTCATATCGCTAAGTATATCTATGTATTGTTTGATTTCTTGGTTTTTTCGAAGTCGATATATTGTGCTATTTATTTGTTTGGGGCTAAGATTTTTCTTACGGTTTTTCTTTCCTTCTTTTCAATGTCCTCGATGTCTCTCTTTCTATTCAAAATGAGCGTTTCTGCCCCATATAGACATTCTGGCTTAATAACTGTGTTGTAATGTCTCATTTTTGTGTTTTTAGATATGCATTTTTTGTTGTAAATCTTTTGTGTAAGTCTCAATTCCGTTTCCATTTTTTGACTACCCTTATTTCATCTTCATTCGGTGGTAATGAATCTGGGTTTGTTTGTTTAGGATTTAGTGTTAGTCATCTGTTTAAGGGATCAGGACAGTTTAGTAGTTCTAAACTTTGAAGAGATTTACCACTAAAGACCAAAACACTTTTTTCAAAAGTAGTTCAAAAAAGTTTTTTGGTGTTTAGTGGTACATCTCTTCAAAGTTTAGTGTTTCACACCAAAGGTTCCAATAGAAGAATTGAATTTAGTAGTTGTTCACAATATTTTGCAAGTTCTTTGCAATTGTCTTGGTTAATTAGAGCTAATTATCCGTTTTCCTTTTGGAAGCAAAGACTTTGGGGTTGATAGCCTGTTAATTTAGTTTTAAACGTTTTGTAAAAGTTTCGGGTGTTATTTTTTTCTCTTTCATTAAGTTGATTGTTTTCATAATTTCTTTTAGTTTGTCTAATTAGCTTCGATGTTTCTTTTCTTACGTCCAAAAAGATGTTATAATTTATTGCTGTTTTTTTACTGTTCCAATCTTTGAATGCTTTACTTCGACTTAATACTGCTTGTTCGCAAACTTCATCCTACCACGGATATTTTCTAAGTTTTTGTAAAGGCACCAACTTTAAGGCTGTTTTAATAAATTTTTGTTTCAATTCTTGCTAGCTCTATACTGGTTGTTCTGAACTTTGGTATTAGTTTTAAGCTAAATTTGATTCTAGTCAAGTTGTTAACCGTGTCTATATTAGCTCCTTTGCTGAGTTGAACATTCAAAATCTCTTTATAATTGCGGTACGAAATGGCAACATGGTCAATTTGAAATTCACCCATATGCGTGGTTGGGCACCCCAGGTCTTTTGTTTTGTTATTTTCTTCTTAAAATGGATTGACATTATTTTTAGATTAAACTGCGGACATAGTTCAACCAATATTCTACCATTATGTTAGTCCATTTATGAGCACGAAAACTGCCGACTGTTTTCCTGTACTTTCTTTCTTTCCCTAATTGGGCGTTGAAATTACCCAATAGGATTTTTACATGGTTAAAAGGAATTTTAGAGATAGTCTTTTCCAGAATTTCCCAGGACTTATTTACTTTTTCAGGATTAGATTTATTTTCTTCGTTGACTGGGAGGTGTACATTGATTAATGCATAGTTTTTGTTAGCACACTTGAGGGATAGTGTCATAAATTATAGAACCAGAATGGTTTTTGAGATAGCGAAGGCAACACTGAGATGTGGTGTATTTTTGAGTATTCTTTTGTCCATTTTACTTTAAAAAAGTTTGTAGTTGCCGAAGTTCAAGGTGTTATCACCTGTCAACCTTGTTTCTTGCAGTATGGTTTCTTGCAGTTTCTTGTATACCATTTGGATTTTTGCTGATTCAATGTTCGCCCCGATTTGTATAGTTTTCCTGGGCGCAGGAGAGAGTTGATATTTACCGTTCCAAAGAAAGTTTTTGTTTTCGGTTTCAGACGTTGGCCAGAGGTCTCCGACTCCCTCTGAAAGATTTTGCGTTTAAGCGCGGACGCCCCAGAATCCGAAAGTCCGGTTGTACCAGCAAAGCTGGCAGACGATTGTCTACCTCCTGGGGTAATTTTGTAATTACTAGAACGCTTCATCTTGTACTTTGAATTAAAGGTTTGAACCATGAAGGTTCAGAGGTTAAGACTGGAGGGGTTAGTTCCAGAATTTAAATATCAGCCACCCCACTGGTGAACAGACACTGACCACTCAACCGCCTAATACAAGTCAGACGCTAAGTGGATTTATTTTTTTTTGCCTTGATTCGGGGCTACTTACTTTGAGATATTCGCAGCTGTCTAATATCTAATGGAACTTTCACTATCCACCACCCGTGACCCTGGCCCTGAACTTTAATTTATATTATTTAATTCATCTAGGGAAAACAAATTAACGTGCCAAATTTATAAGAAGGAATATCCCTGCGTGTTTGCAAAGAATCTACATGTAGCAACACAACCGAGGGTAGTACCAATGAGAAAGCCCTACAGGAACGTCTATTTTATAGGATACGAATAATAATATTGAAGTAAGGGCAAATAGATAAGAACAAAATTCGACTACCAATTTGAAAGGTAATCGTATATGAACAGTCTTATACTTATGAAAGTTTTACAGGATAATCTAATTTGTTAGATGGTCGAAGAGTACAGACATTTGTGTGATTAGTTCGATGGACACTAGCTAGTTAAATTAAGGACTGGCAAAGCAGTTTTCCATGGAATCAAAACAAATATCTGAAGGAGTATGGAAAAAAAGAGAAGTAGAAAAGCAAACCTACTATCTAAACAAGAAATAAAGAAAATTGTATATAAAAAAAGGAATAAAACAATGTAAAACATTAGCGTTTGAGAATGTAAAATCGTTTTACGAAACTATAGTCACACAAATTTTGTTTACAAATAAAAGTGATAGATAATAAAGTAAAAAATTGTTTTATTGCTTTTATAAAAAATGAACTATCGCAAAGTAACGGACAAATCAATAAAAAATTTCAAATAAAATGGTATATTTCTATTATAAATAAAACAAAACAGTTAAAATATTTATCGTTTTTCAGGATATTGGTACATTTCAGTTATTGATTGAGCATATTCATTTGATAGGGATGTTTAAACATAGGTTAGAAATTTATTATAGGCATTGTAGGCTGATAGTAGGCTGACAGTGGTTCCAGGATATATTGTGGTACATAGTGCTTTTTTAGTGGGTAGACCTTAACAGGAGAGTTCCACACTTCGACTATAAAAGTTTTCCACTGAAAAAAAAATGATTTAGGTACCTTCTCTTATTTGGGAAATCTTTGACTGGTCATACATTAGAGTTAGTTAGCACCCAAATTTATTTATATTTGCAAATAATATTAAATCAAGAATCTAATGTGGTGGTTTGTAAAACATGTAATGCAGTAGAGGTGGATTTTTTTTGAAAATATTTAATAGAGTTTAGTGTGGTTGTTTGAAGGTTGTGGTTGTTGAAGGTTGTTGAAGAATCAGTGTTGTTTTAAAAGTATTGCAAACTTCAATGAATTCAAAAAAATGAAAGCAATCAAACTATTATGCAATCAAATAAATATGTATATAATTTTAGTTAATGATTGTTTTTATTCTAAATTGATTATTAATGTAGTTTGCATATTATAATGTATTGTAATGTATTATTCATATTAAACTAGTTGGGGGAAGTTTCTATTATTATTTGATGCGTATAGACCCGGTTGGATCACGCAAAGCATTCTGACTCATTTTCGAGTGTTCTTTCTGATCATCCACACCTCTCATCCTTTCTCCATGGATTCTCTTTCTCTCCTCCGTCCACCTTGTCCCCAATCTCCTAGAAACTTTGCGTCTGTGATACAACATTTCACATGTGTATCGCTGTCTCAATCTCTGTCGTTTTTTCTGATCCTTTCCCGGATCACCTCTGACTTGCGCGATCCATGATACTGTTGACTTGACTCCTTGTATGTATGTAAGAATTCTCTTGGTGAGTCTTGTCGGACTCTACCGCTACGTTGGACATTCTCTCTGTGGTCTTTCTAGAATGTAGCGTGTATTCTTTCTTTGTCAATTTTGGGCCGAGAATGTTTCTCATAATTTTGCGTTCTTCTTTTAGTATGTTTCCTATGCCGTTTTTTGCGTGGAGTGTAAGTGTCTCGCTTGCGTATGGTACCTCTAGTTTGATTACCGTGCTGTAGTGTCTTATTTTTGTGTGTGTGGATATGCATTTCTTATTGTAGATATTGTGTGTCTTGCCGTATGCCCTCTTCATCTTCTGTAATCGAGCCTTCTGTGCTATCTTCTCTCCTCCTGTGGGCTCGAGGATCACACCCAAGTATTTGAAGTGAGTTACCCTAAGAATTCGGTTTTTTGAAGGGAGATTTGTAGGCCGACTTTCTCTGCACATTCCTTGAGGACTTCTATCTGTTTGGTTGCCCTTTTTTTCATTGTCTGCGAGTATGGCTAGGTCGTCTGTGAAGGCTAGGCATGATATATCTATGTTGTTTTTGGGTCGTCCGAGTCGTATTGGTTTATAGTGTCCTTGATTTTTCAGTTTTTTTCCCATTCCTTTATGACTTTGTCCAGGACGAGGGTGAAGAGGAGTGGGGATAACCGATCTCCTTGGCATACTCCGGTTTTAATCAGAAAGGGTTCGAAAATTTCTCCCATAAATTTCACTTTTGAGATTGTGTCGGAGTTTTATTATGTATAAATAACAGTGTATTTTTTATTGAAATAAAATTAATAATTTAAACAGTTTGTTTGTGATTTGTTTTTCTAATAATTATTAATATTATTTTTATATGCATTATATGTATATTATAAGCTTTACTCTGAACTTTGTTCTGGATAAACACGTGCTTTTACCGTACAAACACCATTTTTGCGGTTAATTTGAGCAAAGCCTATTGCCTTGTCACCGTAACTTTCTCGTAACACCCTACAAATAGTTTAATTATATTTAATAGAAATATTTTGTTCCTTATTTACATTTACATTATTATTAAAACCTTTTTCTAGTAGTGATGTTTCTTGCATTGAAAATTCTACTGAACTTAAGTTGACAAATCTTTCGTAAAACTTGTGGTTTGAGAAATTTTCTTTAGTTTTGTTATTAATAAATTTAGTTTTTTTCGGATTTTAACTTGTTTAATTTTTTTAATTTGTTTATTGAATTTTTTTCAATTGTCAATTTTTAACTTGGAGCAGTAAAGAAAGATGCGACTGGTCTTATTGGAACGTTTTCTTTATGTAATTTTATTAGAGAATATAATTTTGCAGGTTGTAGATTCATGCTGGATGGTCTATGTTTATCTTGTTCATTCAATAGTTATAGTATTTTTGATTAATAATTTTATTTCTTTGTCGTATTTTTTAATTTATTTATTAAGTTGTACTTTTCTGGACTGAAAATGTTTTGAAAAAAATAAAGTTTTTTGTATGTATTCTGATTTATTTTATGCTATTACTGTTTTTCCTTTATCCGCTCTTGTAAAAGTCGTATCGTTTTCTGTAGCTTTATTTCTATTATAGATTATTTTCATTACTTTTGAATAAACTTTTTGTGTTATTGTGTTTGTTATTTATAATAATATTGGCAGAAATATGTTTCAGACTTGTGTTAAATAGTTCTTTAATTAGCGCTAATTCTGTTTCTACACCGAGATATTCTAACCTTTTTCTAGTAGTGTGTTTGTTGCATTGAAAATTCTACTGTACTTAAGCTGACAAATATTTCGTAAAACTTGTGATTTGATAAATTTTCTTTAGTTTTGTTATTAATAATTTTAGTTTTTTCGGATTTTAACTTGTTTAATTTTTTTATTGAATATTTTATTTATTATTTTATTAACTTGACTATTAAGTCTATATATTAACTCACTGTTAACAATTAGTAATATCAATAAAAATCACACTTTTAATATTTATCATAAATCCACACACACACACACACACAGATACTACAATACATAATAAGTTTACTCACCCATACTAACATAAAGTTGCATGATAAAGAGGTTAATAAATCTTCCATTGACGCAGAATAATTTTAATAAGGAACTTAACATTATTAAACAAATAATAGTTGATAATAAATATAATCCTGAAGAAATACATAATATTTAAAACAAAAAGTTATATAAAAAAGCTTTAGCGGAAATGTATCCAGTAAATTTAAGCCTTGTTAAAGTGCAAAAAAATAATAGGGCTTTGAAACAGAAAAATGTAAGAAAATTATGAACGGATAAAGAGCCTATTCCGTTCACTCAACTTTTTCAATTATTAATATAACGCCTCAAGGTTCATGATTTTTACACGCTTCATAAGGTACAGTTGTCATATAAACAGAACATAGGTTAGTTTTGGAATTAGATTGAACCATCTCCTGATTATGTTAACATGGCGAACGAAACGTGCGTCGGGAGACTTAAAAAGTGATTTGATGTTTAGTGATAAATCTCGTCGGGTTTAGTATTTCACACTGAAGATTCCAATATAAGAAATGAGCAACATATTTTTTTTTGGTTAATTTTAATTAGTTAGATTTAATAATTTAAATTTAACAGTTTGTTTCATTATGTTAATGACAACTGTTAAATTGTAACATATTAAAGTTACAACGTAGTGTATGTCACGTAGACGAGTGTGCTGTAATTTCCACTTTGAATCTACTTCTACGTATTTTTGAAGTTCGTTAATGGAAAGTTATAATTAAGGTACAGGCTATTTACGCTGGAAAGACATTGCATCTGTCTGGCGAAAACCCAACTATTTACCTTTTCCTTTTGGAATGAGTCCATATCTTTAATTAGTTCGGTTTTAAATTAAAATATTTACCCAACTGAGAAATAGTTTAATCAGCATTCTCGTTATTGCACTAACGTTTTTGCTAATTATAATTTACACAAGCCAAAAACGTGTATAAAACCATCAATTATACACATTTTAATTATTGCCTCAGTTTTTTTTAACACCCTTACAGTTTACAATACACCTTTACAGTTACACCCTTACAGTCAAGTTTGAAGGTTATAGTAATAAATGTTGGGCAAATTATTATGGAAAGTTACATTGTTGAGCAACGCGTGCAAATCATTAAACTTTACCATCAAAATAAGAACTTAGTTTGAGCTACGTGATTTTTACGGTACACACAATCGTACTGTTGAGTCGACTATTCGTCGTTTGGTGGACACATTCAAATCAATTGGTTTAGTAACCAATCAAAGAACACCCGTTCGTCGTCTAAACGTGATATATCCAGAAAACATTACTGATGTGAACGGGAGTGTGCAGGATAACGTGAGGTAGTCAATTCCTCGTCCCCATAATAATAATAAAGGTAAATCACCACAGGCAGCGTCAAGCATTTGCTGACTCGGCTCTGGAGCAGTTCATCTGCAGCGAAGAGGCCCATTTTTGGATGAATTGCTATGTCAACAAGCAAAATTGTCACATTTGGGGAGATATCAATGCACATGAGACCCATCAGCTGTAAATGCATCTAGTAAAACTAACCGTTTGGTGTGGATTTTGGTCTGGTGGGGTCATTGGCCCGTACTTCATCTAAAATACAGCTAGCGCCGCCATAACTGTTACCAGCGAGAGATACAGGTCGATGATAACTAATTTTTTGTGGCCTAAATGGGAAGATGTAAATCTCAATGATATGAGGTTTCAACAAGACGGCGCCACGTGTCACACAGCGCATGCAACAAGGGATCTTCTGCCCGACAAATTCGACGGTATGATTATCTCGCATTTCGGTGACGCCAATTGACCACCGAGATCGTGTGATTTAACGCCATTAGATTTTTTCTGGTGGAGCTACGTTATATCACTGGTCTATTCAAATAAATCACAGACGATCCATGCCTTAAAAATCAATATAACCAAAGATCTCGCTCGGATACCCGCCGCCCAGCGAAACCACGGCAGATATTTGGAAAATTTCGTATTCCATACGTAATGTAATCTAATACGCACGTATGTTGAGGAAAGATAAACCATTTCTTTTAAAAATTCCCGTAAAAAATAATCCAGAGCCATGGTATTATCCTTTAGGCAAGAGCAGGCTTTTCCAAAAGTCTACTTATAGTTCTTCTATAGTCCTCTATAGTTGTTTTCTCCTCTCTCTTCCATTCTCCTCCATAGTATAGTCCTCTATAGTTTGTTGTATAGTTTCTTTCTCTTTGATTTTCAGTTCTTTAATTATTTTTCATACTCCATGGCATTATGAATCTTTAATCAAATTCTTCACCTATAGACACTTTTGCTCCTAATATTGATTTTTATTCTCTTTTATTTTGCATTTTTATTTCCTGTGCTTTGTTTTATATTCTTCTCACCGGTCCTCAGTCCTTTTGGTGAACCATTCATTAATAGGCTAAGTGAAAAGTTCGCTGAACGACACCTACAGAGCAGTAAAAAACTATATAATCTACAAGTTTCATCTTTCATATGAACTTATGTGACGTTTCAAGTCGATCTGTCAATTCATTCGTACAACAACAACAGCTTAAAGTAAACGTATCAGTGATATTTTTTAAAATGGAAAATATTGAAAATCGTGCAATGATTAAATTATTTGCAAAAAGTGTTTAAAGGTAATGGAAATGCATAGTAAAATGAAAAATATATTAGGGAAGTCTGCTTCTATAAAAACATTGGTTTGTAAGTAGGCAGGTGAGTAGTTCAACGTGATCGTGCAAGCCTGAATGATCTTCGTTCTGGACGCAAAATAAGTGAAACTACTGCAGAAATAATTAATACTATACATGATATGGTTATGGATGACAGAAAATTGACTTTGAGTGACATTGCTAAGGCCATGGATATCTCAACTGAACGGATGTTTCATATTTTAAAAAAGGAATTGGACTTGAGAAAGCTATGTGCAAGATGGGTGCCGCATTTGTTACATTTTGATCAAAAACGACTTCCAATAAAACTTCCTAACCAACATTTAAATATTTTTCGAAAGAATAAAATAGATTTTAAACGTGGATGGAACTTGGGATGAAACTTGGATTTGATATGGATGAAACTATGAACTATGGATGAGACTTGAGTTTGCCACTATGATCCTGAACTGCGACAACAAATCTCAAGTGGATTGAGCCCGGCTGTTCAGCTCCGAAGCAATTAACGTGGTCAAAATCGACCCAAAAGCTTATGGCATCATTTTTGGGAGTTACACTCCGAATTGTTGGAGCATCTACCAAATTCACCAGAGAGAAATTGGAGAACCGCTGGAAAAAATGTATTGAACTTAAGGGAGAATATACAGAAGAATAAAGTCATTATATTAACTGTAAACTTGTTTTACCATTTGGTCAGCGAACTTTTCAATTAGCTTAGTATAAGTGATTTTTCTCTTTGATCAGATATTATCATGGTAATAATCTTTGATTGATCTCAGACAATATCTTGATAAAATAAAATGTTTATTTTAAAGTTTGTATAATTTTTCATCATAGACTTGGTCAACTTATGCCAGTCTCTATAAAAAAAAAACCAGTTATCCGACATTCCCGACTGATACTTTCAACTAATTAAATTCAACCTATCAGAAACAGATCCGACGAATTTTAATCGCCTCAACTAACAAACCTCCGAAAACTTTTCGAAGCAAAAAGTTCCCATTGCGAGATGTCGGATAGTTTTTTTTTCTGATCGTTCATCTCTTTTCCATCCTATGTTCATGTTACGGGCCATTGTAATTTATAATCTTGGAAGGTATGATAAAAAAATATTATAATTAATCAGAGCAAATTGGGAAGTTTTTATTGGGAGTGGAACAATATTCAACTTTAATTCAATTTCCTCCTTGGATACTGTCTCAAATTTAAATCACATGCAGTTAAGTATGGCGTTCTTGCTGGCTAAGGAATGGCCCCATATCCAAAGATGATATGCCTGGACTTAGTTTTGCTTACAAATAATACTTAATTTGCTTATATATGCTTTATTTTGCCTCCTTCAACGTAATCCTCTCTTGATGCAACATACACTCTATCAAACATTTTTCCAGTCTTCAAAACAGTTTTTATAATCGGTTTCTGATATTCCCCTCAAACCGGCCAGCGAAAACTCAAAAATGAGATTCGCAAAGTGGTTTCTTTTTATATTAGATGCTCAACTGTTGTTTAACAGTCGTTCATGTCAGTCAATGATAGTGTTCCTGTAAAGATGGAAAAAATCGAATATCGACCCATCATTAAATTGTTGCATTTGAACAGACACCGTGAAATTTTAGGCAGCTGAATTTAAACGTGGCCGTACCAGCTTGGCCGACGGTGAACATTCAGGATGGCCAAAAACTGCAGCCACTCCCGATAACATTGAAAAAGTTCTCCAAGTGGTGATAGACGACCATCGAATTAAGGTTAGAGAGAGCATAGACTATGGGCATGTCGAAAAAATATGTTTATAATATATTGACTGTAAACTTGGACATGAAAAAGCTAACCGCAAATTGAGTGCCGCGATTGCTCAGACAGGACCAAAATCGCATTCGAATAAACATTTCCGAAGCCCTGTCCAAGCAGTTTAAGCGAAATAAGTCGGAGTTTTGGCGTGGAGATAATTGAATGTATTTTTTTCCTTTATTTGGGTTTTTCGCTACTATCTAAAACTCAAAAAATATCAAAAATACCTGTTCTTGTTTAAAGAAAGAATCACTGGGTAAAAACAAAAACCAAACGGAGACAAATTTCTCACTTACTTTAGAGATGGAGAGGGGGAATAAATTGCCATTCCTCGACACTTTAATATTAAAATAAAACAACACATTAAAAACTACAGTTTACAGAAAACCGACAAACACAGATAGGTATCTCAATTTCTTTTCAAATTACTCAAAATCGGTCAAAATAGGAGTAATTAAAAGTTGATATGACAGAGCAAAACTGGTTTGTACCGACAGTGATACACTACAAAAAGAAACAAATCACATAAAAGACATTTTAATAAAAAACAATTACCCAAAAAATTTTATACATAAATCGTTAAAAAAAATTATACTAGACAAAACAGACAAGTTATTAATAACAATAATAATAACTCACAAACAATTAACCTCACAATTCCTTAAATCCTTCGTATTTCTGACACAATTAAAAGAGTAGGAAATAAATACAACATAAGAACGACATTTAAAACAAAAAATACTCTTAGATCTCTATTAACAAAGACTAAACCAAACAATATACAACAAAATACCAAAAATGTGGTTTATAAAATTCCCTGGGAATCTGGAAAATTCTATATAGGTGGGACATCTAGACTGTTAGATGTTAGAGTAAAAGAGCATAAAAACCTTCTTAGAAAGGGCGATTTTAATAAATCTAGAATTTGTCAACACTCATGGGAATCGGCTCATAAAATCAATTGGAATAATTCCAAAACGATATTAAAAGAATCTGTAACAAAATACAGAAGATTAAAAGAAACCGCTATAATTAATTTAAATAAAAATAACTGTATTGCTATGCCTTCGGTAGATTTAAATTCAATATGGTTCCCGATTCTTAAGAATACAATTAAACACATTTAAATATTTGAATACACAATCAGTACATAAACAATCACACAGTAAACATTACCTATATATATATATATATATATATATATATATATATATATATATATATATATATATATATATATATATATATATATATATATATATATATATTTTGGTAGTATGTCACTGTCATGAAAATCTAGTGTTGTAAGTATCGTTGACATATACAAAAAAATATATTTACTTTCACTCATTATTTTATATATTACAGATTAATATAATTTATTTTTTAGTTTAGTTTTGAAAACGGGGGGAGAGTACCCTCCGAAACGTTAACGTTAAAAGTTTGTACATTTTTTTATAACATTTTTATATCTTTAAAATTTTGTTCGTTTGGCAAATTTATTACAAAAAAGAATCTTGATTCAAGAATCAGTGATTCTTTCTTTAACTAAGAAAAGGTATTTTTGATATTTTTTGAGTGGCGAAAACCCCAAATAAAGGAAAAAAATATATGGACACGCCACAATCATTCAGACATTACTTAAAATTTGAATGTACCACATCAAATCCTGAAACCAAGGCACAGTGAAAACAGTGGACTGCAAAGGGTGAATCCACCCTGATTCAAGGCGAAGACTATTCTATCGACAGGGAAAGTGATGGGGACTGTTTTTTGGGATATGCATGGAGTTGTGTTAATCGACTATCTTGTAAAGGGACAAACAATAACAGGGGCGTACTAAGCATCATTATTTGACAAGCTGTAGGTAAAAACTGCGGAAAAACGACCCTATTTGAAGAAAAAAGAAATTTTGTTCCACCAAGGCGCAGTCTCACACATCAGTCTCAAAATTCACGACTTGGGGTTTTAATTGGTTGGCAAGCCCCCGTATTCACCTGATCTGGCCCCCACCGCCTTTTTTTTCTTTCAGACACAAGCCGAGGAATAAAAGGACTTAAATGTATACCTTAATGCGTGAGGATAGCACAGCGTGGAGGGAACGTACGGAAATGTTAGATATGATCCGAAGGTTTTATTCCAAGTTATATGAAGGCCTGAACCAGTTAAAGAGAGCAAAACCCACGGCAAAGCAAATGGCAGATATCATGTTGGATGAAATGACAAATACTATAGAAGCGATGGAGAATAGAAATGTTCCAGGAAATGACAGTGTAACGGTTGAAATGTTAAAAGCTGGCGGTCAAACTTTACATAAAATACTGGAGAAATTGTAACATGAATTTTTAAGTTCTATCAAAAGGCCCTATTTTGTAAACGCCCTATATGCGTCAATTCTCATGTCATATTATCATAAAGCAACCTATTAAGCAACCGTATTCAAAAATTCAGGTATCTAGCTATGCTGGTTGTAAAAAGAAATATTTTTATATTGAAGGATGTTTGTTGTCAAATTTCTTAAACATTTTTTTTATTTCCGAAACTGTTCAAAATAGGTATAGCTTATATTGCATATATGTAAAATATAAAAAAAATTCAAAATGCCTCAGAGACTCAAAAATGTAATATTATATAGGGTATTCCATTTAAAAAAACAAAGTTGGTATTAGCTACTATTAGATTTGGCAACTGGCCAGCGCCAAGTATCTAAAATTTCAAACCTTTACTTTAAGTGGTTGACCGTAAACGTCTAATGTACCATTTAACGTGAATCACCTTGTATATAAATATATATATATATATATATATATATATATATATATATATATATATATATATATATATATATATATATATATATATATATATATATATATATATATATATATATATATATACCAGGTGTCCCATTAAGGATGGATCGCGGCCGTATCTTGAAAACTATTTATCCCACAGCTTTGAGGAAAAAAATATTATACTAAAACTGACCGTGAGAAGTTCACCAAAAATATTTTTAAGCTTCTAAACCGACCGCAAGGGCGCGACGAGCTAAACATTTTTAAAAATCATTTTTTTGTTTATTTTCAAGTGTTAACCGACTAAGAAAAATCCTCAGTTATAATTACAAACTGTCTCCTACAACTTTGTTTTATGACATTTTGTCGTAACTTCGCGAATTAAGAAGTGGGTGGGGGGGGGGGGGGGGGGGAGTTTTACCTATTTAGATAAAAAGTCATCTAATGTCCGTTTGCCTAAACCGATTTTCCTCAATTTGGATTCATTTAAAAGGCAATTGCTGGGACAATCAGATAATCTGGGAGATAAATTATTTAGTTTATAAATGAAACCGCGAGGTGGCGTTACATTCAACAATAGTTTTTTTGAAATTTTGTTCAGTTTTTTCAAAAGGAATGGTACAGCTTTTATTACATGGCTAGAAAGGTAATTTAAAGAGGAATCATCCAGTGAAAACCCGAAATCGATATCTCGATAATCGAATAATCGATAATCTATGTCAAGAGATATTTCGATTTTTCTGAAAAAAATCAGTTATTATTTCACTACTACCTGCATTAAGTTAAAAAAATATTAACCTAATGTTTGCCTTCCTTCACACTTTACGAAATATATATATATATATATATATATATATATATATATATATATATATATATATATATATATATATATATATATATATATATATATATATACATATATATTATATATATATATATATATATATATATATATATATATATATATATATATATATATATATATATATATATATATATATATATATGTGAACATTTTGTTAAGTGCGTCACTTTAGAGCCCCACCCATCCCTTCAATTAGAGGCCATATGTTTCGCCTCTCGATGTTCCTATCCTATGTGGACCCTATCCACAGTCAACCACCCATACTTTCGCCGACGAAAAATCGCCAACAAAATATTTTAACCATTACGCTATCGCTTCTAACCGAACAAGCGAAATAATATGAGATTCTATCAGGACAAGGACAGTTCTTACCATCTAAAAAAAATGATTGTATCGATACGTAGAGTTCGCAAATTATTAAAACAAAAGTTCGTAATTTTTTGAACGACACCTAGAGGTTTGGCAACTTTAAGTGCTAATAATAAATGTTAATTTAAACTGCCTCACTTAAGTGCAAACAAAGACAAAAACGATGATCGTCGCTCTTAATACTTCGCGTAAAACTTTAATTAGAATTGACAAAGCACCTGAAACAATTCGACGTATAAAATAAACGATCCCCCACCCCCTAAATATAAAATAAAACCCTTTTTCCCGCCCCTTTCGCCGCCCCTGGGGCCATCGCCGTCTCGTCGTGACACGGCTTTGATTGGCCTCCCCCCACTCTCCGTTCTTCGACACCCGCCGACCCATCGATCGAGCTCTCGCGCCCCGAGAACCGAGAGAGAGAGCTCCTCCAAAGTGGAAGAAGCGAAAAGATGGGGGAAATCGGGGCACCTTCTCAATTTCATATTCATTGAAAATAAAACGGTCTTTTTTTCCGTCGGACAAAAGCCTTCGTTTCTATAGTTAATAAGAGCTCAAATTTATTGTTGGGATACGTGATGGGACCTTAAAATGAAGCTTTTTCCCTTCTTCTTTACGGTCGGCGTATTATTTTTCTGTGAAATTGTTGCTTTATTAATGGGGAGATATATAACGATACCGTTTCCATTTAGACATTGCTGTTTTTGGATTTTCTTTAAGGTTTCGTTTCTTAATTGTGTGTTAAACGTGACATTTTTGACGTATATTGAGTGAGTTCTCATCTAAAACCACTGATTTCATCGAGATAAATGTTCATTTTTTTTTATTAGAACTTCTCGACTCTCGTTAAGTTCTCGACGCACGTTTCGCTAACCATGTTAGCATCATCGGGAAACGATTTAATCATAATTATATATTAAAATTGATTCGGTGTTTAGTGGTAAATCTCTTTGAATTTAGTGTTTCACACCAAAGGTTCCAGAAACATTTGAATTGATAAAAAATGTTTATGATGAAGATTGCTTTTCCCATACACGTGTGTTCGAGTGATATAAGCGATTCTAGGATGATCGTGATGCTTTGGAAGACGACCTAAAGCCAGACTGGCCAAAAAACAGAAATCGCGATGTGTTGGTGGAAAAAAGTATGGTATGAGAAGTAAAAGGATTGAGAAACGAATAGAGCTACTGAGAGAAAAACAAATAATTAAGTTAGATTTGAGGATAATAGAGACATTTTACAATAATCAAGTAGTTAGAGTCAGTGTAGAAGGAGAACATACAGAAGACATGCACATAAAACGAGTAGTGTTAAGAATCTGCAGAAAGAATGTACAGAAAAAATCTACAGAAAGAATCTACAGAAATAATCTACAGAAAGAACCTACAGAAAGAATCTACAGAAAGAATCTACAGAAAGAATCCACAGAAATAATCCACAGAAATAATCTACAGAAAAAATCTACCGAAAGAATCTACAGAAAGAATCTTCAGAAAGAATCTACAAAAAAAAATTACAGAAAGAATCTACAGAAAGAATGTAGAGAAAGAATCTACAGAAAGAATACTAATAACAACTAAAATACACGTAAATTGGAATACTTTGGGCACGGGTAGGACATCATTACAAATTATGGAGAGTGATTGTGCAGGGATAGGGGAGGGGGAGGAAGTTGCTGGAGAAGCATAGATTTGTTGAATTGTATATCGTATCGAGCAGTTGTGGATAGTACAGTACTCACAAGCAGCAGAACCTGTTAGATTTTCTGATTTCTTCTTTTAAATCATAAACTTTTTGTTAATAATTCCAAAAATTATTTGTCTTACTTGAAAGTCAAATTCAATATTATTTAAGATATACATATATATATATATATATATATATATATATATATATATATATATATATATATATATATATATATATATATATATATATATATATATATATACGATATGACCAGTTGACTTGGTCTTGCTCTGTTCGTTTCGTTTCAGCTGTCTCCCTGCGTTGAGCTCGAGCCCAGCTGATGACGGCTGTGAGGCCAGAAACCGGTCCTGGGAGGTACTTGTCTCGGCATGGTGACGGCGACTGATTTGAGACGAGCAGAGGTACGTGGAAGTACGGATGAAAAAAATTCCTGTTTTTCAAATTATAAATATATATATATATATATATATATATATATATATATATATATATATATATATATATATATATATATATACGAAAGATGGACCAGGGCGGTCCTGGACTGGATACCGCTTGATTGCAATCGTCAACGGAGAAGACCGAAAACACGATGGACTGATGATATTATTAAGTATATTGGACCCGAATGGCAAAGGAAAGCTTAGGACAGCGAGAGTTGGAAACATGCTGAAGAGGCCTTCATCCTGCAGTGGACTGATACGGGTTGATGATAATGATGATAGATATATATATATATATATATATATATATATATATATATATATATATATATATATATATATATATATATATAGAAGCTAGCAGACCCGGCCACGCGTTGCTTTGGCTAAGTTATACAATGAATTATATTGTAGAACTATTCAATACTATCAAATCATTATTTACGAATAAAGACGAAAACGTAGCCGATGTAAAAACCCATGGGATTGAGACCTTACGTCTTAAATCTCGTCTTACTTGAGATTTGAACCTTACGTCATAATTTGGAAACTATTGATAAAAATTTTCGTAGAGTTGATATTAAGCAGAAATCAACATACAATTTTGAATTTTATATTTTATTCATCTCATATTCAAGTATATTTTGTAGTAAATAAGTAATTTACAAAGTTCTTAGTTGATAACATATAACAATTAATCCTATAAATGAGGTAGGTAGCGTAGATTAGTCATTATTTTTAATAATTATATTTATCATTTTGAATTATGAACATTTTAATTATTTTGTATGTCCTGGAAGATACTCTCAATTAATTATTGTTTTGTCTGATCAACAACAGTGTGGAAATTGTATGGCAATTTAATACATTGCGTATTTGGTTGCAGTTCTATTCTGCCATTTCCAATATTTAGCAATTGTTCGGAAAATATAGTGTATGTTTATTATCAATCGAATTGTTTCGATACTTCGCCATAAGAACGATTGTTTTAAACATGCCTTAATCTCATCGGCGAAAGTAGAGCGAGGAATAACCGGCAAGGTCTGTCGGAAATCACCAGACAGTCGTAGGACAGCACCACCGAAAACTTTATCGTGGCCATTCAAATCTTGCATAGTTCTGTGCAAAGCTTCGAGTGAATGTTTGTGAGCCATTGTGCACTCATCCCAGATTGTGATTGAACTTTTTCGCAGCAGCTATTCCGCTATTTTTTTATGTTATATATTGCGTTTGGTTTGTTATGAATGTATAATGCCAGCTTGAATGCTGAATGTGTCGTTCGCCATCTGGCAAAGTGGCAGCAATGCCTAACGATGCAACTGCCAATGCGATTTTCTCTTGCGACCGTATCTTGGCAAGAATGAACGATATTAAAAATGTCTTACCGGTTCCACCTGGTGCGTCCAAGAAAAAAAAGATGCCTTGTTCAGCATCAACAGTCAGCATAATCCGATTTTAACTATTTTTTTGTTCAGCTGTCAGTAATGGCACACTATTCGCCATAATTGTAGCTAAATTACCATGGTCATATTGTTTTTCTCGTTGTAAATCACTGTTAACTAAGTCAGTAGCCGGGCGATCAGATGATGGTATACCATAATGATTACCATATTTTGTTTTTAGAAATGGTGTTCTTAGTCTGTTGCAGGTCATGTATTGTGTCTTTTCAAAGGAAATTTGAAGTCCTACCTTTTCTGCTGTTTCTTTTAGGATTTCAATCTGTTTTTGTGCCGTTAATATATCTTGAGCCAAAATTGCAAGATCATCAGCAAATGCCAGACAATCAGTTTTGATGTTGATTCTCCCCAGTTTAATGGGCTGGTCAATATTCAAGGCAGACTTTTTTTCACGCAACTCCTGTAATACTATCTATTATATATGTTCGATAATATTATCTCACTCTAGTTTTAATTTCGAAAGGCTCTTAGATGTCAATCATGAATTTAACTTTTGACCTTGTGTTAGTTAATGTTGCTTTAATAATTGCCAGCGTTTTCAGATCTAATCCTTGTTCTATCAAGATTTGGAATAAAGATTCGCGGTCAATAAAACCATATGCTTTTTTGAAATTTACAAATGTACAGAAGATATTTTTATTGTACAGTTTTTAATCGTAGGATCAACTTTAGATTCGGAATCTATTCAGGGCAGGATCTGCCCGGTCGAAAACCTGCTTGATATTCACCAATTATAGGTTCCAACTGTCCCTGTGCTCTGTCTAGTAGACATTGAGATAGAATCTTGTAACAAACTGGGAGAAGAGATATCCCTCTATAGTTGTTTACATCCGTTCTATCTCCTTTCTTGTGTAGTGGATGGATTAGAGCATCTTTCCAATCTTCCGGAATTCGCTCGATTCGCCAAACTTCTTGCAGAATTTTGGTTATTTCCTTGATTGTACCTGGACCAATGGATTTCAAAAGTTCAGCAGTGATTCCATCTTCACCAAAAGCTTTTTTATTTTTAAGTCGCTTGATTTGCCTAATTATTTCATATTCATTTGGTGGTAATGAATCTCGGTTTGTTTGTTTAAGGTTTAGTGTTGGTAATCTGTTTAAGGGCTCAGGATATTTTAGTAGTTGTTCAAAATATTTCGCAAGTTCTTTGCAATTGTCTTAGTTATTTAGCTAATTGTCCGTTTTTCTTTTGGAAGCAAAGACTTTGGGGTTGATAGCCTGTTAATTTAGTTTTAAATGTTTTGTAAAAATTTCGGGTGTTATTTTTTTGGAAATATTTTTCTATGTCATTAAGGTGATTGTTTTCATATTTTCTTTTAGTTTGTCTAATTAGCTTCAATGTTTCTTTTCTAACTTCCAAAAAGATGTTATAGTTTATTGCTGTTTTTTGTCCCCAATCTTTGAATGCTTTACTTCGACTTAATACTGCTTGCTCGCAAACTTCATCACCACGTATATTTTCTACGTTTGTGTAAAGGGATCAACTTTCAGGCTGTTTTAAAAAAGATGTGTTTCAATTATTGGCAGTTCTGTGCTGGTTGTTTATCAAGCTCTTCTGTTAGGGTTGGTTTTATTTTCGTAGGGTCGAACTTTGGTATTAGCAGTCTCTTTTTAATAAGTTTTCGAGGTTTTAAGCTAAGTTTGATTCTAGTCAAGTAGTGATCCATGTCTATGTTAGCTCCTTTCCTGACTTCTTTTTGTACTTTTGAACATTTAAAATCTCTTTATAAATGGGGTACGAAATGGCAACATGGTCAATTTAAAATTCATCCATGTACGTGTTTGGGCACCTCCAGGTCTTTTGTTTTGATATTTTCCAAAAATGGGTCGACATTATTTTTAGATTAAACTGCGAGCATAGTTCAGGCTATCTTCTTCCATTATGATTAGTCCATTTATGAGCGGGAAAACTGCCGACTGTTTTTCTGTACTTTCTTTCTTTCCCTAGTTGGGCGTTGAAATCACCCAGTAGGATTTTTACATGGCTAGAGGGAATTTTAGAAATAGTCTTTTCCAGAATTTACCAGGACTTATTTACTTTTTCAGGATTAGATTTATTTTCTTCGTTGACTGGGAGGTGTACATTGATTAATGCATAGTTTTTGTTAGCACACTTGAGGGATAGTGTCATAAATTATAGAACCAGAATGGTTTTTGAGATAGCGAAGGCAACACTGAGATGTGGTGTATTTTTGAGTATTCTTTTGTCCGTTTTACTTTAAAAAAGTCTGTAGTTGCCGAAGTTCAAGGTGTTATCACCTGTCAACCTTGTTTCTTGCAGATATACAATTTGGATTTTTGCTGATTCAATGTTCGCCCCGATTTGTATAGTTTTCCTGGGCGCAGGAGAGAGTTGATTTTTACCGTTCTAAAGAAAGTTTTTGTTTTCGGTTTCAGATGTTGGCCAGAGGTCACCGACTCCCTCTAAAAGATTTTGCGTTTAAACCCGGACGCTCCAGAATCATAAACTCCAGTTGTACCAGCAAAGCTGGCAGAGGATTGTTTTCCTCCTGGGGTAATTTTGTAATTACTAGAACGCTTCATCTTGTACTCTGAATTAAAGGTTTGAACCAAGATTGAACCGTATTGGCTTTATGTATAGACAAATACAATTCCGTGCTGGTACCAGTCGCAAACATATTGCAATCTAAAACCCTGGACGTAATCAAGTGTGCAGAACACATCCAAACAATATCAACTGTTGATACTGTAACACAGATGTTCTGTCGAAGAATGTAGTGAGAAACTATGAAAGTCAGCTAATAAAACAGATGCAGATTTGAACTCAGAGCAGCGTCTTCCTCGGGCTGCAGGTCGCCAAAACTACAGGGCAAATCCTACAGCCGCTCGCTCTACCTGCCCTATTTGGATTCATTAGTATCCTCATTGGAAGCGAGGTTTAGTCAAGATCAATCGCCGGTGTTTGCTCTATCGTTGTTACCCCCTGTTCAGATGGCAAAAATTAGCTCCAGATTTAAAAATTCATAGGGAAGAAGTCTCCAAATTTTATGAGTTAGACGGGATTGCATCAGAAGCCGAGCTGTGGTGGATTTTTTGGACAAACAAGGAGGAGAATCTCGAAACTTTGGAGATAACAGACGTGATTCAACACGCAGAAAATTTCTATCCAAAGGTTAAAACAGCCCTACATTACATATTTTATTGGCAATGCTTTATTCAACAGCTACCATTGTAAAGTCATTTAGTACTCTCAAATGCGTAAAAACCTGGCTGAGATCAACAATGATTGAAGAAAGACTAAACGGGCTGTGCATGCTCAGTGTACATAGAAAATTTGTAAATAATTTGGGTGATTCTTTCACTGAAGCTGTTTTAAGCCGCTTTGCAGAAGATCCATCAAGATTGCTTTAGAAATAAATACTTAATTACTTAAGTACTTAAGTACCTAAGTACCTCATCTAATAAGTGCACATTTCTATTTCTACCTATAGTTATCTCCAAAAATTCATTTCTTCAAATAAAAAATTCTTCATTTCTTGAAAAAAGAATGCTGGGAAGCTTAAAACGTAACATGCGTCTCTTAGTCAGACGGTCACTTCTAACCATAATGAGCAGCATTCAATTCAATTCAGTTAAGTGATTTGGTATTTAGCGGTAAATCTCTTTGTATTTAGTATTTGGCTGTCAATTGATGTCCACTCTTCATAAAAGTTATTATTAAATTGTAAAAAGCAAATTGTAACAAGAGATGTAACCCTAGGCAATCATTTTATTGGAATTGTAGATTGTCAAGTGCAAACAAGTAAGTGTTTGGACCAAAGATTCTCCAACTAAAACTAATATTTGTCGAGGTAATTGAAAAGATGGCATGTCGAACTCCAGAATACTATTGAGAGTGATCTAGAATAAATTAGAAGTTTCTCCAACTCCCATTAGAACTTAGCGTTGCTCCTGAATGCCACTCTTATATCTGCCAATTGATTTTCCATCTAGTTCATTGTCGGTAAGATCGACCATAAATTTTTCCGTAATTACAAACTTGAAGAAAAAAAAGTCCGGTTGAACGTATCCTCAGAGCGTCTTAAATTTAAATCAAGTCGAAGTTTGCGACAAACCTAACCTGGAACACGTAAATCATCGCTAAAACTTCCCCTCTGAGGTTAAACTTTAATTTCTTTCTACCCCTCGTGGTTCACTTCAGAATTCCATAGACGTAGACATTTTGTCTTATGTTTAATAAAATTCGTTTTTTCTCTCTAACGTCCCCTTTATTATGTCTGTATTTACTACGATTAGCTCCTTAACACTATGATATACGGGTTGATACAAGGGTTGCCATTTATGTATCCGGAATAATACATAAAAATAAATATTTGTCATTGAAAATGGTTTTATTGTTTTTTAAAATATTCTCCGCTATGATCGATATACTTTTGCATACGTCAGAACCAATTTTCATGGCACTTGTTCAATTCTGATTAAACTATCTCCAAAACATGCAGTTTGCACGCATTAATCGTTTCTTCTGGAACGGAACTGGACGGGAACAAAAATAAATCAGTGGGAGCCAAATCAGGACTGTACGGCGGATGACCCATCAATTCGATGTTTTGACCGGTCAAATATTGAGTTGTTCTGTCCGATGTGTAAGAGCTCGCCTTGTCAGGGTGAAGAATAAACCTGCGTCGCTGGTTGTTTTTCTTATTTCTTCAAAGACTTCTGGCAAACAAATGATTGTGTACGATTCAGAATTAATCGTTCTACGATTCTCTAGTGGAACTGTGGACCATGTTCATTTATCCCAAAAAAAAACAAGCGATCCTTTGTTTCGAAGTGCTTTTCTTGGGTTTGGCTCAATTTGAAAGACCCCTACAGTCGACTGCTGTTAACTTTCGGGCTCATATGCATAGATCCAAGATTCGTCATCTGTGTAGCTATTACACACGGTTTTAACGCAGTACGACTGTGTTATTGAGCATTTTTTTTGCACCAATCGACACGAGCCTTTTTTTGAGCGATTGCCAAGTATGCGGAATCCAATACGCACAAACTTTTTCACGGCTAAATGTTCATGAAAAATCTTGTGTATTCTTGCCATACTAATGCCTAGGGATGCTTCAATCTCACGGTATGTCACATAACAATCTTGCTTTATCAGTTCGCGCACAGTATCGATATTTTCAGGCACGACTACCGATTTGGGTCGACGTTCTTTAAATTCCTCCGTGAGCGAACGACTGCCACGATTAAAATCACCATACCAGTGATATACCGAAAGAAGTATTACATGATGCTTCTTCGCCAAAAGTCGAAGTGAGTTGATCGATGCACTGTTGGTTGGATGCACCGTTTACGTTGGGCAGAGTGGTTGTTAAAAGTTGGTAAACCACTTCAAGTTCAAGGCGAAATAGGAAGGTCAAGCAGCGTAACACCTGAGGTGTTAAGATCAAAAATTCCAAAACACAATGAAGAAATCAGGCCGTGTTCACAATACGATTCCATAGATCATCTGCCACATCTTGATTGTAGTAAGGAAGGAAAGCGGTGCAAAAATGACAAATATAACAAAAAAATGTTTTTCTTTTGTGGTAAGTGTTGGGTACATTTATATATATAAATAAGAAAGAACCTATGTAGTAAGAACCATAATAGAAAATAATTTTCGTAAAGGTTTATTTAATTTCCTAATTAAGTATTTTTAATATATATGTAATAGTTTTTATTGTCTATTAAAACATGTTGTACATATTATTGATTTATTTGTCCGTTACTTTATGATAGTTCATTTTTTAAAAAGGAATAAAACAATGTTTTACTTTGTTATCTATCACTTTTATTTTTAAACAAAATTTGTGTGACTATAGTTTCGTAAAACGATTTTACATTCTCAAACAGTACTTTTACTAGTACTAGAGAATGTAAAATCGTTTTACGAAACTATAGTCACACAAATTTTGTCTAAAAATAAATGTGATAGATAACAAAATAAAAAAATGTTTTATGTTGTACATAATTATGCACATGTTTAAAACAAATAAATTAATTTACTAACTAGAGATACACATTTATTAATTACACTGGTGAACAGTTGTTGACTTGGAACAGTTGTTGACTTGGATCTGTGACATGTTTTTGACTAATTTTTCATCTCTGAATTCAAAAATATTCACAGTTTTTCTCTATCACGTCAAGTTCTTAAGCTACAGCATACCCCTCATTTTACCTTAAAAGTGTACATACGAAAGGAAATAAGGTGAGATCTGACCAAATAGATTAGAATATTTTATTCATACAGAGGTTAACATATTATTAAAAGTTAAATTGTGTTTATACAAAAAATAAATAAAAGATATGGTAAAAATTTCTTCTTATAGCTTTTCCTGGAGTGTTCAGTTTGTGGACATTCTCGCTTGATGCTCCAACAGTAGACAGCCATCATACTGACAGCCCATCTGCCTTGATACCGCGCTTCCATAACCTTTAGATCTTGGTTGGTGGAATCGCTCGCCCTGTTCATCACTAACAGCACCAAGATTTTCTGGGAAGTTAGCAAGATGACTATGTAAGAAATGCAGTTTGATGCTCATGTTGCAACCTAGCTTTTTAAAGCTCTCCAAGGGTAGTTGAAAAATTTCGATGTAAATCGGGGCTCGTGTATTTCCAAGAAAGTATTTAACAATACTTTTAAAAGCCAACCAAGCATTCCTTTCAAGTTCAGTCATTGTTTCAGTGATATTTCCGTCTTTAACGAGTTGCCGAATCTGTGGACCATCAAACACACCAGCCTTTATCTTTTCATATGATAGGCTAGGGAAAGCCGAAATGATATACTTAAAGCAGTCTCCTTCAATTGACAAAGCCTACAATGTTTTTTCTGTCGACAAGTGGCTGATTTAAAATGTTTGGATCACCAGGTCTTAGGTCAGATCTTGGCGGCCAGTTCGATTGTACCCAATGCTTCTCACGAGCTCTGCTGTCCCACATGCACAAAAAACAGGGATACTTGGTATACCCGCGTTGCTGGCCAAGAAGGAAACAGACCATTTTAAGGTCAACACAGATGATCCATTGGTGCATGTTATATTGCAACAAATCAATGACTTTCTTTATGTCGCCATATTCTTCACGCAAAGAAACTGAATAACCTATTGGGACTGAACCGTATAAATTTCCATTATGTAGGAGAACACACTTCAAGCTACGCTTTGAGCTATCTATAAACAATCGCCATTCAGTTGCGTTATAGTTAGAAATGGCCAATTCCTTCATTAAACCTTCTACGTTCGGGCAATATACAAATCCGTCATTATTTCTGAAGTACTGCCTAAATTCACTTTCTCTGAATCGATAGTAAGTGACTTTAGCTCCTTTGTCAAGCAAATGTTTTTCGTGCAGTCTGGATGCTAATAATTCCGATGTTTTTTTGGATAGTCCCAAATCTCGTGCTAAATCGTTTAATTCATGTTGATTGCATCCTTTACGAACAGAATCATTGGAAACTTTGAATTCTTCGTCGGTGGAGTCACTTCGATTTTCACTTGATTCACAGTCTTGTATTTCTAAAGAAGGTAATTCTTGAAAAACGGGCACTGGAATTTCAGCTGAATATAGGGCGTATAGCTGACGGTAAACTAGGGTACTCAATTTTATGTTTGTTTTTCTTGTCGAATCCTGATGTTTTCACTATGCAAAAGTAGCAATCACTTAAGTGAACTTTTGGCTCTCACCAAACCATTGGTATACCAAACGAAAGTTTATTACGTGTTGTCGTCGTCCACATTCGTAAACTCTCCGCACACTGCTTGCACAATTTATGAGGGGCCCATGATTTATCTTGGTCACCTATTTTCACTTTAAAATAAGCAAAATAGGCTTGCCTGACAAATGTACTAATATTAGTCCATTGAATGGGGATGGTAAAACTGCCTCATATATAACAAAATGAATCAGGGCTGTTTAAGCACTTACGACGAGAACTACCAGAGGCAGACATAACGAAAATCTGTAGTTGTGTATGTATACTTTGACTTCACTATATCAGAGCGATACAGATCCGGGTACTTTAGCATCTCATGCGTAACTGACCGAACTAGTTTTGGATGAGACAACGTCACTCACGCTCCCACTCCTAGGTCGAAGAAGGTTTGCCGGTAGGAGAGCAGTAGTGACTTCTGTGATTCGCCAAGCATAATCGGATGCGCAACAACTGTAGAGAAAAAACTTGACGTGATAGAAAAAAACTAAATAAAGTTTTGGAATTAGCATGTCAATTTACGTATAAAACAGCTTAAATATCGAACTTAACAGAAATTATTTTTCAAATTGTTCCCCAGTGTTATTTACACCGGAGTATTTTTAAAAAATCTCAAATGGTTAAAGTACATACATTTATAAAACGTTCACACAAAAAATATTTCGGGAATTCACCATAAGACTATTTATAGCCTGTGCCTTAAGAGATGTAAAGCAGCTATCAATCAGGGGATATTGCAAGGATAGAAAAAGATGAAATCTGAAAGAGCTAAGTCTGGAGTGTAATAAAATATTCGTTTCTCCTTCACAGCGCCATTAACACGAAACAGTTGCTGTTGATACCCGCCAGTAGTGACTCTTTGATCAGATTGAAGCATCCCAAAATACACGATTATCAATTGTTCCTACCATATACACAGCAATACCTTTTTAGCGTGCATATTTGATTTTGCGGTATTGGTTTGTGGTTTTCCGAGATAAATCCAGCATTTTCGCTTCTTCAAATGGTAATAGAAAATCTCTTTTCATCACAAGTCAAACTTTTAGTTATTTTTCTTCAATCTAGAAAGCAATGACAGATCAAACCATCTACTTTTCTCTGCTGTGAATTCATAAGGGACCGACACGACTCTCCTTTTGAATTTTGCCTAAAACTATGGCAGTGTATGACAAGGATTTTCTTCCAGCAAGATTTATTTCCAATTCTTTTTTTTTGGAATAACTATAACGAGTTCTAACTAGTACCGTAAGAAACTTTCTGGAAGCATTGTCACCCAAAGTTGTACATATCACAATCTGAGCCTCCACAATACTGTTTTTTTCAAAAAATAAATAATGTTTTATTACAAGAAATGATTTTGTGAAAAAAATATACAACCTTCAACTCAATGTTATGCATAGTGAATAAACCCATAGTCTAAATAACATTGAATTTGATAGTTTTGATTCTCGCGTAAGACAACAGATTTTTTAAATTATTAACAAAAAATGTATAACACAGAAAAAGAAATTGAAAAACCTTACATTAGAAAGAATTACACAAAAGAATCGACTTAATATCATATTTCTGTAAGACACTGTGGGCACGCTCTCCAGGCGTTTAGCTTGAGCCCAACTCATGACGGCTGAAGGTCAGAGACCGATCTTGGGAGACACTTCCTGACGCTTTGGATGGCGGATGAGAGAATGGCAAAACTCCAACGTGAAGCGCGGGTAAACTTTCTTTGTTTTTAATAATGTTTTTAATTTATATATATATATATATATATATATATATATATATATATATATATATATATATATATATATATATATATATATATATATATATATATATATCATCAGCCTGTATCGAGCCACTGCAGGATGAAGGCCTCTTCAGCATGCTTCCAACTTTCACGGTCCTGGGCTTTCCTCTGCCACTCGGGTCCAATATACTTAACGATGTCATCAATCCATCGTGCTTTCGGTCTTCTTCAAGGACGTTTGCGATCAAGCGGTATCCACTCCAGGATTGCCTTGGTCCATCTGTCGTCCCATCACCTCGCTGTATGGCCTGTCCATCTCCATTTCAATTGCTTTACTATTCCAATGATGTCACAGACTTTTGTTTGTTCCCTGATCCATGCGCAGGACTTTCTGTCTCGTCTTGTAATGCCAAGCAAACATCTTTCCATTCCAACCTCTGTCCAGGTTTGACTTCCGTATATCATAACGGGTAGAACGCACTGATCAAAAACTTTTCTTTTCAGGCAAAGTGGTAGTCTGCTCTTAAACACTATGTTGAGCCAACCAAATGCCTGCCAGTCACATTTAACACGCCGTTCCACCTCCCGGGCAGTATTCCCCTTCATTGAAATCCTCTGCCCAAGATATATAAAGCTGTCTACAATCTCTAAATCCCTTCCTAAAACTGAAATTCTTCTGTCCTGAGCGAAGTTATTGAACATAACCTGACTCTTTTTCAGGTTTATTTTCAAGCCAAATGGTTCGCCAACCCTTTGTAGTTCTTGTATGCGTCTTTGCAGCTCCTTTGGGTCTTGTGAAATGACAATAATATCATCTGCAAATCTAAGATGGTTTAAGTTTGCACCATTGATCTTTACACCATCCTGGTCCCAATCCAGTTTACGGAATACTTCTTCAAGGCTAGCCGAGAAAAGAATAGGCGATATTGTGTCACCCTGCCATACACCTCGTTCTACATTAATTCCCACTTCAAGATCATCAAGGTGAATTGTGGCTGTAGCTCCATCATATATCGATTCTAACAGGTTTACATAGGCTCTCTCTACACCTTGGCTAAGCAGAGCATCCATTATCGCATGCTTTAAAATGGAATCAAATGCTTTTTCGTAGTCGATAAAAGCCAAGCACAGCGGCATGGTGTATTCGTTGTGCCTTTCTATGACCTGCTGTACAACCTGGATGTGCTCCATTGTACTGAATCCACTTCTGAATCCTGTTTGTTCTCTTGGTTGTGCGTCATTCAGTTTTTTTAATATTCTTTTAAACATTATCTTAGTGAAAACTTTGTACATTACTGATGGGAGACTTATTGGACGGTAGTTCTTTAAATCTTCCTGTGTTCGCTCGAATGACGCATTGGGCTAGTCGGTCGGATGTACTTTCAAATTTTACCACACTGTCCTTCAGCTTTCGATTGATGAGGAATCTAATTCCGCCACATCGGCCATTTTCCGTACCTCGAGTGTAGAGTACGTGTCCAGTTGGTTCCAGTTTGATTAGCTCTTCACCCTTTCTTCGTGTTTCACAGAGCCCAATGTATGTTGTCATGTTCGATTAACAGTTCTTGCAATCGGGCCTCTGTTTTCATAGTCCGTATATTTAGCGTTGCAATGTCAAAAGTCAAATGACAGCCTGATCTAACCCAGTGATTCTTAGCGCCCTCTGCCTTTGGGCAGGTCTTCACTCTGCCGTAGGTAGTTGCTCCTTGGCCTCCGGGGAATGAGGGCCATGTTTGAGGTTGTACTGTCATATTTCAACATATTAAAATACCATGTTGAAGGTATGGACCGTAATCTGCCACGCTGGTCCAATGGGGGTTGGCAGATTTTGCCAACCCGCATTGGACCAGAAGGTCCTGCAAGTCAGAAAGTCCTGCGCATGAATCAGGGAACAAACAAAAGTCTGTGACATCATTGGAAGAAACAATTAAAAGCGAGATGGGCATGCCATATAGCGAGGCGACGGGATGATAGATGGACCAAGGCAATCCTGGAGTGGATACCGCTTGGTCACAAACGTCCGCGAAGAAGACCGAAAGCACGATGAATTGATGACATCGTTAGATATATTGGACCCGAGTGGCAGAGGAAAGCCCAGGAACGTGAAAGTTGGAAACATGCTGAAGAGACCTTCATCCTGCAGTGGATCGACACGGGCTGACGATGATGATGATGATGATATATATGGTTTGTTAGAGGAATGTGACTATAGCTCATAAAAGAGCTTCTCGGTGCCACAAAAATAATAATAATAATAATTACAAAATAAAATTAATACCTAATATATAAATAGTATTTTGATAAATATTTTAATTCCATGTCCAGATTTGTTGCTGGAATAAATATTTCCAGAAAAATATATTTCACTTACGTGATTTCTTGCTTTTTTTAAAGCTATTTTACCATTCGTAAATACTGCCGCAATATTTACACGATATTTAGACAAAAAATGTATGCCATTCGAAACCGAACATATTAAAAATCGTCAAAAGCACTTGCTCTCAATTAGAATTGCATCCCTTGTTTGTAAAGCAAAATTCATAACGAGAAATTTTGAATATATGACTGTAAAGAAAAATCTGCCAATCTAAAGTAGCAAAAAAACTTAATAAAAAACATATTTAAAACAAACTAGAATGAAACTGGCTTTAAAAAAAGGATGATTCAAAAGAAAATGTAATATATACTTTGCCAGATTATGAATACCCTATAAAATAATGTAAATAATCAGGAAGTAAAATCCTGATGCCCTTATTTTCAAGAATTGAGTCTGATGTCTTTATTACTTAAATATTACGAATGTCATTGGTAGGGACACCGCGTAATGTTCCTGGGTATGAACGGTTTGGTTAACAAAAGAGTGGATATTAGAAAATTACCTTGAGATCCCTTAATAACAAAAAAACAATCTTTACGGACTAGAAATGAACAAGGAGAAAACAAAAATAACGTCTATCGACCGACAGAACAACAGCATACTCAACATTTGAGCAACAACTTTACAGCAACAACTCAACAACTTTATCTTGAGAAATTGAATAAAATCTTAAGCAATTGAAGAAATTCTATGTAAAATTATATGAACATAACACAAAGCACAAAAAAATAGATAATAAAAACCGTAGCTTTTCCAATACTAATACGACTACGAAGAAGAATACGAAGAATAATACCACGAAGAATACGAATAGAATACGAAGAAGAACACGAAGAAGAATACGAAGAATATGAAAAATACGAAGAGGAATACAAAGAATAACATGAAGAGTAATACGTAGACTAACACGAACTTACCGTGGTGTAGTTTCAACAAGTCAGAGCTACTCCATGAACATCTTAAGGAAAAGCTTTTTATCAAGATTAGTTTCCCGATTCGGTCTCCAAGGCCACCCGATTCGACAATCCTTGACTACTTAACGTGGAAATGTTTTACAAATAGAGTACGTACCAACACACCAAGAAAAATTGAGTAGTCGAAAATGAGGGTCTGACCAAAATTGATAAAAAAAAGTAAAAATCATAATTAAAAGAACACGCGCTTAAATAGTATCCTGGTTCGTCCATATTAGAATCGCAATATAATACTATATATATATATATATATATATATATATATATATATATATATATATATATATATATATATATATATATATATATATATATATATATATATATATATATATATATACCACGCGAAGTACAATTAGAGGCGCTTGTTGTTGTTTGTTAGCCTTCCTTTGCGCCCATACTAATTTCATTCTTTCGCTATGAGCTTTTTTCCTTTCGTCAGACCAAGTTGTTCCAGTCTTCCGAAATTTTTCTCTCTGGCCAACATTCCAAAAGTTTTACAGGCACATAAAACGAATGAATCCGAGTAGGCTAATAAGACAAATAGTAGAATTTTATGAAAATAGGAGTAGAGCTAAAGTAGAAATAATTAAATGGATGGGCACAAGGTTAACGTTTGGGAGGTTGGCCAGAGAGAAAAATGTAGGAGGACTAGAACAACTTGGTCTGACGAAAGTAAAAAAGCTCATAGCGAAAGAATGAAATCAGTATGGGCGCAAAGGAAGGCTAACAACAACAAACGCTGTACTTCGCGAGATCCACCAGGGCCCATACGTGAATAATAATAATAATTATATATATATATATATATATATATATATATATATATATATATATATATATATATATATATATATATATATATATATATATATACATCTATATCATATTATTATTATTATTACCATATAATAAATTAAGAGAAGTCCCGGGGAATCCAAAGGATCAACAACAACTAGATCAACATGAAAGGTCGGGGATTTACGAAATTACCGTCAAGATCGTGATCGAAGGTATATTGGGCAAACAAAAAGATCCATATTAAAGAGATATAAAGAACACATTGCCCATATTAGATATGGGAGAAATGAAAAATTTTGTGTTGTCCAGCATGCAATAGAATATGACCACAATATAGACATAAGTAATTTAAGACTGATTAAAAGTCTAAAAATAGTTTTAGAATTAGATTAAATTATCTCCTGATGATGCTAACATGGTTAGCGAAACGTGCGTCGAGCAGTTCAAAAAAGTGTTTTGGTGTTTAGTGGTAAATCTCTTTGAGTTAGTAAATCTCTTAGAGTTTCACACCGAAAGTTCCAATAGACAATTCACACCAATAGACATATTGAACGTTAGAAACTATTTTAATCAGAATTTTTTCCCGCCGCTCTTCCGGCTTCAAAATGAGTTATAATAAACAAGCTTACTGTGAATATGACCTGAAAAATCGGTCGTAGACGCGATGTCGTTCGAAAAGCAACATTAGAGATACTTTTTTAATTTTTCAACTGATAAAAAATGCTGGAAAAACTCATGATTTGTTCGGCGTACTTGTAAGAAGTGGTTCCATCAATTCCGAATTGAATATTTTTACTTACACGACGCAGAACATACGAGGCAGCAAAATAAATGAATGGGTGTAAAATTACGAGCACTTCTGGAACAAAATCCTTATCGTACCCATCTAGAGGCCACATAGAAACTCATAGTAATACCACAAGCTATTTCTAAACTATCACACAAGCTTTTACATGTAAGGGAAGAAGGGAAGTCATTTAGCTATATATATATATATATATATATATATATATATATATATATATATATATATATATATATATATATATATATATATATATATATATATATATATATCTGTATCATATTATTATTATTATTACGCAACGTCGAAACACATCAACTTTTGTTTTAAGGGGGAAACATTTTAAATATATTTTTAGTTATACAGGGTGCCTCAGAAAAGCTGGACATATGTCATCTTACATATCATATGGCCAAATCTAACGATTTCTAAAATATCGACACATTTTAATATTGTACTAAATAAATAAAAAAATACGACTTCATGTTCAACATTCACTTTATTAAATTTTCAAACGTACTCCGTTATTGGCTAGACAATAATAATATAATAATAGACGCTAGACACTCTTCGCGAAAATTTCCAAAAATCTGCCGGTTAATTTGCCTACACAATCACCCCAGGATCGAGCGAAAATGTGCACGAGATATCGCCTCACTTACCTTTTGTTTTTTTATTAAAAAAGGTAACAGACTTTAACATTCCTATGTTAGTCTGCATAAAGCTTAATATTCAATTTAAAATGGTGTATACTCTCCAAGAAAGAACAGAAATAATTTTCATGTATGGTATATATATTCAAATCTACCAGACCAAAAAGATAAAATCTTCTTAAAAATAAACTTTACGAAAAAGATAGGTAGCTTCTTTGAAGTTCTCAAATTGTTATATTGCGGCTTTGTTTCGTGCCTTTTTTTTTCTTGAAAGTTTGACGAAGTTTGAGTCACGCCAATGATCTCGGCACCGCCAGACTTGGACTAATGGAAAATTGTTGAGAAACTTTTTGACGCTCGTTTAGGAACTATAGATTAATCTTTTCGAGATTGTGATCTTGTTTACGCGAATCGAATTACAAACTAACTTTTTAGACGAGGCCGATACTGATTTCGTAAGGAAACAAAACAGCGGGAGTTAGTACAGTGAGGAATTATACTACTAAAATTGAAAATTATAACTATAAGGTTTTGAACTTAATCTTCGGAGTTTATTTCGTGAAACAACGACCTCATATTATTAGATCATCAACTTAATTCTCGACATATTTAACTACCTTTAACATTTACTTATAAAACAAAAATTTTACTTTGTAGGTAATTTCCATCACTTTCTATACACTTTCAACTAACTGTCGAATCAAACTTCAAACTGATTTTGATGTAATAACATCACTGAAGAAGTTGTCAACCAGGTGATGTTTTAGGCATCGAAAAAAACAAAAATCCAAAGGGGCCAAGTCTGGAGAATACACTGGATACGATAAATTCTTCCATTTTAATTCGGTGATAATTTTCAGACTCACTTTTGTTGTAAGTGGCAGTTGTTCGGAAGCTAAATGACTTCTCTTCTTCCCTTACATGTAAACGCTTGTGTGATAGTTTAGAAATAGCTTGTGGTATTACTATGAGTTTCTATGTGGCCTCTAGATGGGTACGAGAAGGATTTTGTTCCAGAAGTGCTCGTAATTTTACACCCATTCATTATTTTGCTGCCTCGTATGTTCTGCATCGTGTAAGTCAAAATATTCAATTCGGAATTGATGGAACCACTTCTTACAAGTACGCCGAACAAATCATGCCCCGAGTTTCTCCAGCATTTTGTCATCATCAGTTGACATCAGTTGACATCAGCTCCAGCATCAGTTGAAAAATTAAAAAAGTATCTCGAATGTTGCTTTTCGAACGACATCGCGTCTACGACCGATTTTTTAGGTCATATTCACAGTAAGCTTGTAAATTATAAGGCATTTTGAAGCCGGAAGATGGAACTACACGGCGGGGAAAAATTCGGATTAAAATAGGTTCTAACGGTCAAAATTTCTATTGGAACTTTCGGTGTGAAACACTAAGAGATTTACTAACTCAAAGAGATTTACCACTAAACTCCGAATCCCTTTTTTTAAAGTTTGCTCGACGCACGTTTCGCTAACGTGTTAGCATCATCAGGAGATGATTTAATCTAATTCTAAAACTAAACTATGTTCTATTTATATGAGAACCCTAATTGCTAACCTACTATTTAGGAAGCGTACTATCTACCTAATGAAGCGAATAAAAAAACTATACAAGGAAAAAGACAAAAAAAGTGTAAAAAGAAAACAAAACAAAGAAAAACATGAAGCGTGAAGTTTACTGAGCCTTGCATTAATAATTGAAAAAGTTGACTGAACGTAATAGGTCCTTTATCGCGGTTCGTGATTTTCTTGCATTTTCTATTGGAATGCTTTCATATGCATCGAAAGCCTTATTATTATTAACACTTTTAATTAGTCTTAAATTACTAATATCTATATTGTGGTCATATTCTATTGCATACTGGACAACACAAGATTTTTCATTTCTCCCATATCTAATATGGGCTATGTGTTCTTTATATCTCGTTAATATGGATCTTTTTGTTTGCCCAATATACCTTCGATCACAATCTTGACGGTAATTTCGTAAATCCCCGACCTTTCATGTTCATCTACTTTATCCTTTGGATTCCCCGGGACTTCTCTTAATTTGTTATATGGTTTGTACATAAGCTTAATGCCCACTTTTTTCAAAACTTTGTCTAGTCCTCGTGTTAATTGGTCCATGAGTGAACCATGAGTTTATTTTTGTTGTGATCATTTCAAAAAGTCGAAGATTCTTTCAATCATTTTCTAAAGTTATGTTTTTTAATTAATTTATCTACAATGTTCTTATTATAACTGTTCACTTCAGATTCCTCCCTAATTAATTTTAATTATTTCTGATAATTATCTTTGTTTAAAAGAAAATTGATTAATCTATTTACCATAAAATTTAAACTGGCCATCTTATTTTAGAAGCTATGATTCGAATCGTTAGGAAGGTATCTCAAAGTTTTGGAGTTTTTTTTTAATATCAAAATCTAACCAATTTTTATGGTTTCTACTGAATAAAACATCCAGAAATGGTAAACTATCTTTGTTTTCGTATTCATGCGTGAATACTATGTTTTGGAATTTACTATTTAAGTTCGTAATAAAATCGTCTAAGTTTTCATTTTTCAATAGAAAATTGCAAAAATATCAACCACATATCTTAACCATACCTTCGGAAAGTAACTGAATTAATTCAGGAAATCCAAGACCTCATCTTCCTGTAGATGTGTGTTTTTGACTTTTTCTATGAATATTGTTGCGTTTGTCACAGAACAGGAAGGTAGTTAGTTGATTTGGTAGATTTTGAAATTCATTTGTTTACTATTTTGCCAAGTTGTATGTTGGAGAATCAATGGCTGATACAATTGGTCGCATTGATTTTCCTGGTTTATGAATTTTTGGTAAAGCATACAATCTTGGCACTTTTGGATTAGAAATATGAAGTTTGTTTTTTAGAGGAGAAATAAGGAAATAAGGCTGTAAGGATTTGACAATGGATGCCTAGGTAATCGTTTATGTGGACCGTCTTGAATTAAATTTTCAAAGCCTTCAGAGTAATCAGATTTGTCCTTTACTACAACCATATTTCCCTTATCAGCTTTTAAATATAAACAATCCTCTCGCAAGGTTCGGGTTCTCATATAAACAGAATACAGTTTAGTTTTAGAATTAGATTAAATTATCTCCTGATGATGCTAACACGGTTAGCGAAACGTGCGCCAAAACCTTTAGAAAAAAAGGTTGTTTAGTGGTAAATCCCTTTAACTTGAGTATTAGCAAACATGTCGTGTTAGTTGTCCACATTAATAAGTCACGTAGGTTTCGGAATTAAATGCGGCCTCTGTATATTCTCTAAAGTAACACAATACAAATAGCTCATTTTAACGGCTAAATATACGACGAAATCAGACAAAAAATTAATCAGGAATTCCGCCAGGGTCCGTTAAGTAACATAACTACACTATTTTTTACCAATCGACAAAAAATGCTTTTTGTTAGACGTCTAATTAGGCGAGATTCTGAAACCAGTTGACGTGGGTGACCCCCGTTTCACAGTTCCTTCGACAAAAAAGGCTATACGACAAAAGGGGGGCCCCGTATCGATTTTGTGTCTGCTGCCGGTGATTACGAAGGCCCTCGCCGAGAAAAAATACGTCCACTGATGAAAGAGAAAAAATGGCAGTCCTGGTCAGCTGATTCATTTCCAGGAATTTCGATAGCTAATTTACAAGACTAGGTAGCGTTCCGCAAAGAAAAGTACTCGTCTATGAGTAAGCTGGTTTAGTTTTCACGTTGTTAGTGGGTAAAATGTTTCCTGCAAAAGGAATCATATCAAAATATTTTGTTTTTATCAAATAATAACACTGGGGAACAGCAATTTTGTTAACTGGATCTGTGACTTGTTTTTGACTAATTTTTCATCTCTGAATTCAAAAATATTCACAGTTTTTCTCCATCACGTCAAGTTCTTAAGTTACAGCATGCCCCTCATTTTACCTTAAAAGTGTACATACGAAAGGAAATAAGGTGAGATCTGACCAAATAGATTAGAATATTTTATTCATACAGAGGTTAACATATTATTAATAGTTAAATTGTGTTTATACAAAAAATAAATAAAAGATATTATGGTAAAAATTTCTTCTTATAGCTTTTCCTGGAGTTTCAGTGTGTATTTTAGTTAGTATTTTATTTTTTAAATAAAATTGTTGCGGTTGCGATTGCGACCTAAATATTAAGACCAATTTCTAACTTAATATTACGGTAAAAATTAAAACTAACTGATTTTTTTCAGAAAAATCGAAATATCTCTTGACATGTCAGAGATATCGATTTCGGGTTTTCACTGGACGATTCCTCTTTAAATTACCTTTCTTGCCATGTAGTAGAAGCTGTACTATTCCATTTGAAAAAACTGAACAAAACTTCAAAAAAACTATTGTTGAATGTAACGCCACCTCGCGGTTTTAATTATAAACTAAATAATTTATCTCCCAGATTATCTGATTGTCCCAGCAATTGCCTTTTAAATGAATTCAAATTGAGGAAAATCGGTTTTCATTTCATTAGACGACTTTTTATCTAAATAGGTAAAACTCCCCCCCCCCCCCCCGGTTAAGGAAAATCGGTTAAGGTAAACGGACATTAGACGACTTTTTATCTCAATAGGTAAAACTGCCCCCCCCACTTCTTTATTCGCGAAGTTACGACAAAATGTCATAAAACAAAGTTGTAGGAGACAGTTTGCTAATTATAACTGAGAATTTTTCTTACTCGGTTAACACTTGAAAATACACAAAAAAATGATGTTTAAAAATGTTTAGCTTGTCACGCCCTCTTGCGGTCGTTTTAGAAGCTTAAAAATATTTTTGATGAATTTCTCATGATCATTTTTAGTACAATTTTACTAAAGTACGGCCGTTACTTTAGATTATTCAGGATCCTTTAGGTATTATGACTGCTCCATTTACTTGCTCTTTGACAAAAAACCGTTTTAATTATCTGTCTAATTAGGCAGCATTCTGAAGTTATTTGACGTGGGTGACCCCCGGTCGACAATTTCATGAACAAAAAGGCCCTAGTACAAGGGGGGGGGGGGGGGGGGCGTATCGATTTTATGTCGGCCAGCGGTGATTACGGAGGGTTTCGTCGAGAAAGACTGGGCCCACTGACAAGAAAGAAAAAATGACTACGCCCCGGTCAGCTGATTCAATTCCAGGAAACCTGACAGCTAATTTCGAGCTCTCCTGGATATTCTTCAAATAAAAATGTTCGTCTTTCGTTCTCACACAATTAATGAACAAGGCAGTCTTAAACATAACTTTTAATTAAAGACGAAAAGTGTGGTCAATTCCAAATAACCATGAGTAACATCATTAGGAGCTGATTAAATACGAGATCGAGAAAAGTACATTCTGAAATACAATAAAAACTATTTTCTGAAATTGATTCGGCTCTCAATGATGTTAACACAGTTAGCGAAACGTGCATCGATGAATTAAAACTAAATCATTTGTTGTTTTGTTGCAAATCTCTTCATGAATGATTTCATGCTATTAAAAACACCACCACAACATTAATGTTATTGCCATGCTTTCTAATATTTAATATATAAGTTATCCACACTTGACTTTCCTATTCTGATGCTGTTTTTTTTTTAATTTTTTAAAATGTATTTAGTTTTAATTAAACAATAAGTATTCTAAATATCAATATATTTCTTTGAATATAAAAGTACAGGACAGAACATATAATTCAGTAAGTGGGGTCAGAATGGTAACTGCATATGGCCGACTACTGTTTCCGGCTTGGCACTGGCGTAGGGCTGTATGAATAAAAACAAGAAACTGATAAAAGTTTACAGTTGTTTAAAACAATAAATTAGCGTATAATTATAGCTACTGTATTAAATTAATGAAGACTTACTAGTTACTTCAGAGAATGTCAACTACTATTTAATTCTCAATTTTAAATTTGAATTAAAATTGTTGTAAAAGAGGAGCAATATAATCAGCTGATGGAGCTAACTTCTGTCCCGAAAAAGTGTAGAATTTCAATTAATTTAAAAATAAATATATTTTTTTCAAAGAGTAACGTGTCTTTTATATGGCAAAACATGAATACGACAAGAAGTTATTAAGAAATTGGAATCTCGTAATAAGGAATTCATAAAAGCATATCATTTACAAAAATTGGTTAGGTAAACAGTAGCATCTTGCACTGAGTTGATAGCACGATTCTTTGAATATAAAAGTACAGGACAGAACATATAATTCAGTAAGTGGGGTCAGAATGGTAACTGCATATGGCCGACTACTGTTTCCGGCTTGGCACTGGCGTAGGGCTGTATGAATAAAAACAAGAAACTGATAAAAGTTTACAGTTGTTTAAAACAATAAATTAGCGTATAATTATAGCTACTGTATTAAATTAATGAAGACTTACTAGTTACTTCAGAGAATGTCAACTACTATTTAATTCTCAATTTTAAATTTGAATTAAAATTGTTGTAAAAGAGGAGCAATATAATCAGCTGATGGAGCTAACTTCTGTCCCGAAAAAGTGTAGAATTTCAATTAATTTAAAAATAAATATATTTTTTTCAAAGAGTAACGTGTCTTTTATATGGCAAAACATGAATACGACAAGAAGTTATTAAGAAATTGGAATCTCGTAATAAGGAATTCATAAAAGCATATCATTTACAAAAATTGGTTAGGTAAACAGTAGCATCTTGCACTGAGTTGATATTCATATTAAAATTAGGAATATATATTTGTAAATGAAATAAAAAACCATAATATTCACGAAATTGTTTATTAAAAAAATACATATATCATTTCGGTATTTAGTTGTTCAGTGTTTATTGTCATTTAAACAAAATTAACAAAGAAATGAATTTAATTATTAAGATCCAGTATCTCAAAGAACACGTTCAAAACTTAAGTTCTAAAAAAAGATAATCTCTACCTTGATAACATTATAATTATATTATTATACCTAATATCAAGGAAATAACCAAAATTCTACAAGAAGTTTGGCGAACCGAACGGATTCCGGAAGATTCAAAAGATGCTCTAATCCATCCACTACACAAGAAAGGAGATAAACAACTATAGAGGGATATCTCTTCTCCCAGTTTGTTACAAGATTCTATCTCAATGTCTACTAGACAGAGCACAGGGACAGTTAGAACCTAAAATTTGTGAATATCAAGCAGGTTTTCGACCGGGCAGATCCTGCCCTGAACAGATCCTGAATCTAAAGTTAATCCTAAAACATCAAAAACTGTACAATAAAAATCTCGTCTGTACATCTATGGATTTCAAAAAAGCATATGATTCTATTGACCGCGAATCTTTATTCCGAACCTTGAAAGAACAAGGACTAGATCTGAAAACGCAGTCAATTATTAAAGCAACATTAACTAACACAAGGTCAAAATATGGTAACATCAGACGAGTCTCTCAATTCAAATATTTGGGTGAAATAATCATGGAAAATGGGTTGGAAAAAGCGGCCAGTAAGGGTAGATGTCAAAAAATGAAAACGGCATTAAAACTTACACAAAATATCTACAACAAAAAATGCCTATCTAAAAACACAAAACTGAGACATAACAACACAATTATATTATTATTATTATTATTATATTATATTATTAAGCAAGAATGTCTATATGGGGCAGAAACGCTCATTTTGAATAGAAAGAGAGACATAGAGGATATTGAAAAGAAAAATCATAAGAAAAATCTTAGGCCCAAAACATATAAATAGTACAACATACCCACTTCGAGAAAACCAAGAAATCAAACAATACACACATATACATAGCGATATGAGAAAAAGAAGACTTAAGTTTTACGGACACATAAAACGGATGAATCCGAGTAGGCTAACTAGACTAATAGTCAAATTTTATGAAAATCGGAGTAGAGCTAAAGTAGAAATAATTAAATGGATTGCTGCAATTTAAGAGGACGTAAGATCAGCAAATATTATACTAAGTGAAATTCAGGATAGAGGCTATTTCAGATACAGACGTTTGGAAGGTTGGCCAGAGAAAAAATGTAGGAAGACTGGAACAACTTGGTCTGACAAAAGGAAAAAAGTTTATAGCGAAAGAATGAAATTAGTATGGGCGCAAAGGAAGGCTAACAACAACAAACGCCTCCAATTGTACTTCACGTCGTCCACCAGGGCCCATACGTGAATAATAATAATTATATCTAATACTAATTTGGCTACGCCTATGTATACACTTCATAACCTCAAAATTTAATTCGAACAAAATACGTTTTTATTTTTAAATATCTCACAGATTTGGTATTAAAAGCACTTACCTATGTAATGTTACTCCTGAATTTTATTTTTTTTCGTGTCAGAGAACAACCACAAGACTCACAACTAACCATATTTTGTATGTTTGCCTTACTTCCAATATTATTGTTTTTATTGTCAATAGCAAGTATTAATATGTATTTACACTAGCAGACACAAAAAAGGTATTCCAGTACACTTATTCAGCACTTATTATAGGTTAAAGCAAACTAAAATTGCTCAAATCTACTATTAAACTTCTAAGTTGTACACCAACTACCAAAATTCCAAAGCAATCAGTCATCTTTGTTGCTTCAATATGCCCGTTTCCATACCGATTTATATGTGCATAAAGATACGCAAAGTTCGTTCCTTTTAATTTTATATTCAAAGTTATATTTAACTAGAAAATAGGTTAGATTTTACGAAGTTAATTCTTTGTAAAAATTTTTAAAATTTGAATAAAAGAAAGGGATGAAAATGAAGAGGTGGGCGAACGGAGAAGATCTGAAGGAAAGACAAATAACGGAAAGAAGTTGAAGGACGAAAGGACAGAAATAAATGGAAAAAAATACAAAGCTAAATAGCCTGGCTAGAGATAAGGAAAAAAACTAATATTGTGGATTAATTATAGTTTTGTTAATATTTTTTGTTGAAAAGTAGCTGTAAGAATAAACAAATACAATAACTGTTTGATAACTAAGATATCAATAAATAATAATAAATTCCAGAAGAATATAGAAGTTGAAATATTTCTCTCAATAGGTTGACTTCGCTTTGCTCTAATAACTCTCGAACCAAACACATACTTCAAACAAAAAAGCTCTCAGATACAGCGAAGTGGAGTCGCTTTTGATCAATCACCGAAACTGTTTAACGTCGGAACAGGGCCAAAACTAATATTGGATTAAATGGTTTAAAAACCCCACTTTAAAAGGGGTAAAAAGCGGAGAGCAGTAGCTATCGATCGACGGCAGAGGTGGAGGGTTGAGTGTTGGCTGGCCGGATGTCCGTTTGCTTTTTATTTCTTTCAATTTTATCGGCGAGATAGAGGACGTGAATTAACGGTGGACACGGTGATCGTGGCATCTGTATCGTATATTGCAAATTGGCTAGGAAAACAAAATAATGAAACTGTTTGTGGAATGGTTAGCGTGTTAAAGATAAAAAAATTGTTCTGTTAATTGTGTTATTGTTTCTTGACAGAGGTTTAATGTTCAGAAGCGAGTCATGGTTCTTGAATAGGAAAGTCCAAATCGTGATATAAGTGTGTGAAGGAAAATTGTCTTGGTGGATATATAGGGGGAAAGAAAACGATTCGAGAAAATGAGAGGAGGAAGACTGGTCAAAGAGTTTGAGAGGTTAGATGGAAGGAACCGAGGCCAAAGATGAGAAGTAAACCCAAAGGATAATGGAAAGAGGCCAAAACAGAGTGATTATCTTAGGTCAACAGATTTCTACGGATTCATAACATTTTCAATATAATGAATATCATTCGATTCAAAGCAGAGCACAGTGAATTTGCCTTGATTCAAATGACTCGTTTTCAAATCGATCTGAAAATCCATCGATCAATCGAAAAAAAATATGAAACAAAACATGAATTTGCCACAAATCTGGATGTTTTTTTTAGAATGCAGTCTAGTACTTAGGCGACTACTGAGTAAAAAAAAATTGATTTTGAGAATGTTTTCTTCATTGGTTCATGAGGAAGGTCTTCTTGAACAACGTTCATTGTCAGCTGCGTCTCTATCGTCACTAAAATCCTTTTATTACTTGCTTTTTTTTTGGAGGGGTTTTTCGCCACGGTCCAAAACTCGAAAAATATCAAAAATATCTGTTCTTATGTAAATAAATAACCACTGGGTAAAAAACAAAAAACAGAACGGAGACAAATTTCTCAGTGATTCTGGGGAGGGAGGATTCTTCGGGAGGAGAAGACCTCCCGAAACGTTAACGTTCAGAAGTTTGTATTTATTTTGGCAAATTTTTATATTTTTAAAATTTTTGATCATTAGGCAAAATTATTACAAAAAAAAGTATCACTGACAAATTTGTCTCCGTTTTGTTTTTGTTTTTTATCCAGTGATTCTTTATTATACAGAGTATTTACATAAGAACAGATATTTTTGATATTTTTTTATTTTTAGGTCGTGGCGAAAACCCCCCAAAAAGGGACAAAAATATTTACTATTGCCATATCATCACCTCACCGGTATTTCTTTCATTTTCTAATATCCCAAGTTGTATATAGAAACAATATATTGCTACAAATATTTCATGTAGTTTTTGGTCTAAGACTTTAATTTTTTTTTCTAGACGCGCTTTCCTTCGAAGGAAACAACACAAATTAACTAAGTCGTTTTCTCCAGAGATATTTCAAGAAATTCGTTAGCCAAACAACAGGAATCCTTACGAGAAATACACGTAGGTAGACATTAACACTAACAGGCGTGCATTTATTAGCATATTCGCGAACGGAAGGTAGAAAATTTGCAAAATTCATCTCCATAAATTGCCGGCTGAAAAAGGGTCCCTATAAATTTCCACCGGCAGAGAGAGTTTTCTCTTATTTCGAAGCGGTCCACTTTTTGCCCGTTCTGGATACTTATCAGCTTTCCATTTTCCCGCCCTATCCTGAGGCTAATTGTGCCTTTCCGACTGATGTATTGCAGATATTTGTCAAGAATGGCACTGATTGTTTTTAAGTTTATTTTGCAGAATTGGTTTCTGAAATAGACTGAAACAGCTATTTTTCAGCGTTGGATTAAAAAAATGTGTTCATCAATATTGTTCTCTTTTATCACAAAATAAAATCAAATTTACTGAGGTAGCTGAAACTTGATGAAAATTCATTTTAAATTAACGAATAAAGACTTATAGCAGACAGAATTGTTTTCTTTTATTAATTTCTAGAAATTAATAAAAGAAAAAATTGGGTATTTTACTTAATGATCAGGTAGACTTGAATGGTTCATCCTTGTTAAACTTATATTACTCTAGACATTGAGACGGGGGACTCCCACTATCATCATTTATGGTTTTATTAGATTAGTTTAGGTAGTAACTGCTTTTCTTACTGTTAGTTTAATTTAGTGTGTATTTGAAAAAGACACTGTGTGTCGAAACAATTGTCATACGTACAAGTTTTAAGTATAGTGGATATTTAGATATTAATCTTGGTTTTTTATTTTTATTTATTTTATGTTCATTGAGCCTAGTGGAAAAAGACCTTCCCATTTGCCCAACATAGGCTTTTGGATGCGAACCGCTGAACTGAGTTAAATAAACTACTGATTTATAAAGTTTATTCGTTTGGCTTCTGTTGTATTTAATAATGCATCAAAGATTATTATTTGTTGTGAAAGTAATATTGATATTATTTGTTTCTGATAAATGTCTAGAATATAATTTGGCTACTTTTCTTGTATGTTATGTAACTGATTTGTACACGACATTTTTGATGTTATTGAAGATATATATAAAATTAATAGTTATATTATAGCATTTTTTATTAATTATTTTATTTATAATATTTTAGTCATAATAATGTCCATTTAACCATAATAACCCTGAGTAATTAGGACGTTTTTAGTTGAAACAAATATCTAATCTAAATAAAGAAGTCGCATATGTAAAGCTAGCCATAGTAGCTTAATTATATTAACCAAAAATATATTTTTAAAAATCAATTCGTTTGAATTATAATTATTAAGATATTCTCACCTCTGAAATTTTTAATTTTAATTCGAAAAAGGTGAAAGTTTAACCAGAATATTTGCGAGATTCATTTTTCTTTATTGTACTAATTTATATTTAAGGGAAGCCAATGGAAAGGACTCCAAGAACGTATCTCCGATTATAGATGATCTATTTGACTGTAAAAACAGAATTATTTCGTTCGTGATGCGTTTGGTCTGATTATGTTTATATATAGTTTTCATAATGTCTTTCTATAAGTGTATGTAAAGATGTCGTCTAATGTCTCCCTCTTTCTCCAATTATATCGATAAAAAAATAAAGTGAATTTTGTTATAAAAATTTGCATGCTTTACGTATCGATACAATCATTTGTTTTTTAAGTTGGTATGACTGTCCTTGACGCACTCCAATACTCCAGACTCACACACTCCAATACATTTTCGTCATTTCTACGCTAACAGTCAGACAAATACCATCCCACAAGTACTATATATATATATATATATATATATATATATATATATATATATATATATATATATATATATATATATATATATATATATATATATATATACTACAATGTGAATTTTTCCTATTCCCTTGTCTGAAGAAACCACTTCTTGGACGACGTTTTGATGGAAGCCGTTCAAGAAAAATGGCCAGTTTGAAAGAAATATCATATATACCGAATATTTTCACGGGTGGTAGATAATGTTCATAAATCATTCCAGTATCGATCCGTTTGTTGTGCGAAAGGTCACGAATTTTCGCCAAAATTTCATTTGGCCCTATCAAGTGTTGTTCACTTCGAGTGAAGAGTCCTATGCTGTACATAGAGCATACATAGATGCTGCACATCAGAGCTGTACAATAGAAGTGACGGACTGGTTGATTTTGTTGAACGGCAAGAAATGTATATTAAGAATTCCTTCTGTAAAAAAAATATCAGCAGAAACTGGACATGGAAAAGTCCATCTGGGCTGTGAGTGAAATTGATTACATCATGACCATCAGTAATACAATATTTTACAATAGTACTGTCCTTAACAATTTTAATGTCGGAAGTGACCACCGAATGGTACGAGAAAAAATTAGGATTAACTGTCGAAGAGAACGCGAAGGAATGGTAAGGTCAAAGAATGGCAAAGTGGATTCTGGGAAATTGATGGAGAGAGGCAGCGATTTGGAGATTGCTTTGTCGAACCGATTTGCTGTGTTATAAGACGCGGGGAAGATGGAAATATCAGTCCAATATGAAGAAATCACCAACAACCTGCTTGAAACGGCTGCTTCAATAGCACCAAAAGAAAAATGTTTCAAGCAAACAAAAATCTCTAATGTGACCATTGATTTAATGAAAAAAAATGACGGACAATGTGAAATGCAGGGTGTCCTTTTGGCAGTTGTACGCTGGGTACGCTGACCTCTGCAAAACTACAAGAAAACATATCAGAGACGAGACGAGAGATTCAACAATCAGCTAATGCAAAAAACTCTGAAAGAAAACATGGGAATTAACAAGGCTAAAAAGAAGTTAATAGAGAAAAAAACGAAAATTTATGCCTTAATGCTTGAGGATGGCACAGTGTGCAGGACGCATACGGAAATGTTAGAAGATCAGAACCAATCAAAGACAGCAATACTAACGAAAGAACAAATGTCTTAGTGGAAGAAGTGGCAAATGCTATAGAATCGATGAAAATGGCCAGGCTCCAGGAAAGAGCAGGTGATTTTACTTGCATTAAGCAGGACTTTACATAAAACACTGGTAAATGTTACTCAAAATACCTCAAAGAACAAAAAGTATTTGATTACAGAAAAATGCAGAAGTGATTCTTTTACATAAAAAAGAAGCTCAGGATGATTTAAAGAACTACTGTCTACTGAACTACTGTACAAAGTGTTCACAGTAAAAACTACTGTGAACTACTGTACAAAGTGTTCACCAAGATAATATCTAACAGAATATTAAGGAAACTGAATGACGCACAACCAAGAGAACACACAGGATTCAAAAGTGGATTCAGTGCAATTGATCACATCTAGGTTGTACTGCATTAAAAGGTATAATGAATATAGTCAATCTCAAAACGTGCCATAATAGATACATTACATAGCCAGGCCATAAAACATTGATAGCAAAGCATATGTAAACCTATTAAGATCGATATATCATGGAGCTACAGCGACAATTCACCTTGATGATCTTGAAGTTAGAATGAATGCAGGGCGAGGTGTACGGCAGGGTGACGCAATATCGCCTATACTTTCCTCGACCTGTCTTGAAGAAGTTTCCGTAATCTGGATTGGGGACAGGATGGTGTAAAGATCAATAGTGCAAACTTAATCCATCATAGATTTACAGATTTGCAGAAGACCTACAAGAATGTCAAGGACGCAAATAAGAGCTGCAAAAATAGACCTGAACAAGAGTCTGATTAACTTCAATAAATTTGGTGAAGACCGAAGAATTTCAGTTTTAGAAAGAGATTTGGAGATTGTGAATCCCGTTATATATCTTGGGCGGAGGATTCAATGGATGGGGATACCGTTTGAGAGGTGGAACGACGTGTAAAATGTGGCTGGCAGGCATTTTGCTGGATCAATATAGTGTTTAAGAGCAAACTTTCACTTTGCCTGAAAATAAAAGTCTTCGATCAGTGTGTCCTATCCGTTATGACATACGGAAGTGAAACCTGGACACTCACATCGCAATTAATTCAAAAACTTCGGGTAGCACAGAGAGGAAAAGAAAATGTATGCATGGCATTACAAGACGAGGCAGAAAGCGATGTACATGAATCAAAGAACAAACGAAAGCGTGTGTTACTTGCTTGGAAGAGTAAAGCAATGGGACGGTATATGCACCAAGGCAATCCTGGAGTGGATACCGCTTGATCGCAAACGTTCGCCAAGAAGACCGAAAGAATGATGGACTGATGACATCGTTAAGTATATTGAACCAGAGTGGCAGAGGAACGCCCAAGACTGTAAAAGTTGGAAGCATGCTGAAGAGGCCTCCATCGTGCAGTGGATCGCCATGGGCTGATGATGATAATGCCCCTCTTCTTATCCTTCTGCCTAGCGATTTCGATTCAACATTTCTTTTTAGCCATCTGATATCACCCATTCGCAATATATGAAACCTATACTTTCGATCTGTTCCAGTGTCGTTTCTCAGTCACCCTTTGTATTTCTAATCTTGTCATTTGTACTTCTCGACATCCAAATCCTTTACCAAAGAAAATTTTTAGATTAGAAGTTGATTAATTAAAAAAAGAATATTAGTCGTCCAGTCGAGCGTAAAAAATTCTATTTTGCCTTATTTAAGTTTTCATTTAACAGAAAAGGTTCCATCAGAATAATTACATTGAACAAAAGCGGAAGGGTGGATTATAAGGACAAGATTTTCTAAGAAGACAGAAACGGCGTTGAAGGAAATAATACTTTTGGAAGATATACGTCAATAGATGAACACCACGACAATAATGTCAAGGATGCATTTCTTTCAAATTGGTATTCAAATTTTATCTAGCTTCACTGAAAACAGCTTCAAATGAATAAGCTTCAAATGAATCAAAAATGTTTCATCGAATAAATGTCAGCCTAAATACTAAATACAAAAAATTACCAAAAATGATCAATTTTACCACCCTGGTTGTTTCTTAACCTTTACAAAAAAGAAGAAGAGTGGCTACCATATGAGTTGGTGGAAAATAAAATATTATATCATTAGTTTGATGCAATTGCATTGCTTGTCAAATAGATATGAAAAGTTTTTCAAGGTGTAATCAAATTTTTATTAAACCTGTAGAAGAGGCCCTGTTAAAACTCAAATGGAAAATTGCTCTACACTCCAGATTTAACGCCAGTGGATTATTACATTTTTCGATCGAAAACAACTCTCTTATATTATATATTTAATAACGAAATCATAATGTTGTCAAGAATATCAGAACAAATTATAGAAAAAAATATATTAATACACACATATAGGAAAAATACTACATATAGGAAAAATAACGGAAATTTTAAAAACAAAAGAAACTACTAGCGCCATCTAGTGAAACAATATATAATTTAAAAGTTGTATATCTCTTGCATAAAACGAGACCGCCATCATTAGAATCGATCAACGAATTGTCAAGTTATGGCGGTTAAAGTGACAGTACCTTTTATCACCTCGTCACAAAAACACAATGGAATAATGAGCTAAAACTGGGTCCACACCAATTAAAATTTTGGTGTGTGTTGAATTTACTGGAATGTATGTTTGAATTATCTGGTGGACAAAGATGATACCTATTTTGATACCTATTTTTCCAATTCCAAAACCATTAACATAATATAATTGTCGTTCTCGATCTTCTTCTTGAGTGAAACAGCTTCATTTATTTCATCTGATTTGCAATTTAACAGAATTGTTTTCGTTAGCGCTTGGACTTCAACAAACCGAACTTTTAAAGCAAAAATAGCATCATAACGTCCTGTCTATCTAGTAGGATTCAATGTGTTATCGAAGTTGAAGACTTCCTTTCTTTATCACTTGATAAAATATTCCATCTTTTGATACTATACCCAAAAAAATTATAAAGTTGTTGAACTGTTTCAAAACAAATATTGCATATCAATAACCTCTCTTAGTGCATCATTAAGTAACAGATTTAAGTTATGAGCAGCACAGTAAACATATACCGCATTTGTTAGCACTTTCATTGTGTTAGCACCATCATATTCTTGTCCTCGACACTTATTTAGAAATAAATTTTTATCATTTATGGATTTAATAATTTGGTTAGACATTGCTAAGGCAGTTAGGTCCTTAACATCATGAAATCCTAAAATGACTCTTTAATGAGGAGCGCCTTTGGGATTCCATTTTCGTCTTTCTCGATCAGACAATAACAGTAAAGTTCACACATTTGATCTGTTTTTGAAATAACTCGAGTCTCATCGAATATGATAGAGTAAAATGGTACAGCATTTATTTTATTTTGTATTTGTAGACTTAAGTATTTTATCTGGCCCTGTAGTTTACTTAACAACTCTTGTAAAATCGGATCGTATTTTGCTCGTATTTGGGAAGTTGGATCATTGCTATCTGCCTTTTCTCTGTGGCCACGAAAAGCTAAATTACATGTTGAAAGTGTCAGAGTAACAACAAGGAGTCTAGAGAGTACTTGGCGGCAAAAAAAAATTTCTTTCTTGATCATGGACTGTTGCTCTTCATATAGTGTTCCATGTAGCCGCCATTTCCAGTTAAATCCAGTTAAATTTTCGATATCTCGTGTCTTTCTATGGAGTTTACAATATGTTTCCAGTCGTCATAGTCTTCCATCCAAACATTTTGTATTTTTTTAGATGCCCGATTTGCGAATAGCCAACATGGTTCACAATACGCCTTCTGAAGTATTAAGGTATAGGATAGACGTTCAAGTTTCACGCCAGACTTGGAAACAATATAGTAATGTTTTTCTAGGAAAGATCTATTCTCACTGTCTTTTAAGAAATGACCCTTAGGTTTACAATGTCTGTTTTCGATCATGAGCTGTTTCACTTGATCATTTAGTTCTTTAAAATCACCCTTATCAATAATATATTATAAAATAAATTATAAAGTAAAACATTATAATAGTCATCATTCTTAAACTACTGACCAATTTTAGGTAACTTTTTATTTTTTTCTTCAGACTCCCTCTTTCTCTTTCTCTTTCGTTTTTCGCTCACACTGAGATATTTTCTAGAACTAGACATGTTGATATCTAACTTTCACAATTAACTTTACTTAGCCTCTATTTGCAGATTCAATAAAACAAAAACTACTAAAAATCAAAGATACAAATGACCAATTATCATAACAATCAAACAAAGAGCCCTCCGTACTTAAAATATAGAAATCCGGGAGTCCCCTAACATCGTGCGTCACTAGCCCGCCAGCGCCACCAAAAACGTACTTTCTTGGTTAACCAATTGCGGGAATTCCCCGAGCACCACTAGCTCGTCCGCGCCACCAAAGTACCACGACAAAAAATGAAACAACCAATGGATGCGTTCTAAAATTGAGCGACATCCTTTTCTTATGAATGCGTTTAAATCTTAATAATTTATTTGAATTTGTATATGGTTTTTAGTTGCGTCTAACTTTAATTGATTTTAAGTACTTATATAAAATGTATAATTTTTACTACATTTTGTTACAAATATTAAGTTACTTCTCTAGTCACGGCCTCTAGGACCGGGGGCTCCTGTCGGAGCGGGTCCCGTGGCATTTTGTTATAACTATAGGTAACCCTATAGTTACGCCACTGACCACTGATTGTTATGTCAGGCCGGCCAAAAAACAAAAATCGCGATGAGTTGGTGGAAAAAGTGCATGAAATCATCACATTCGATGCGAATTCTACTGGGAGATGGATAACGAAGGATTTTAATACGACTAGAGACATGATTCTAGATATTTTGACAAAGTATTTTTAAACAAATGGAAAGTCTGATTTGTTCCTCATGCATTAAATGAGGACCAAGAAATTGCTCGAAAAACAAACCAGAACGAACTGCACATTCCTGGAATTGATTGTAACTGGTGATAAGAATTTGTGTTTCAAATATGATCCTCAAACACATCCTCAACATCGTTCGTATTCGCATGATTTAGCTTCGTGTGACTATTTCCTGTTCCCGAAAGTTAAAATGGTCATGAAAGTCACAAGTCCAAGAAAGTGACACAGCATTGGTTGAACGTTTTGTTTTTTTTTTTAATTTAAAAAATTTAAACTGTGTAAATTAGTATGAAATTAATTAATATTTCAGTTAAAAAATGACGAAATTCAAGTTTACTATATAATACTTGTTTCTATTGTTATATAGTAATCATCTTCAGGACAAAGTCACCAGGCACCCAGTTGTAGTTTCAATATAACCTTACTTTGGACTAAAATACGGTTCATAGCCTTGATATGTGGATGAATAAATATCAAATATAAAAAATTCAATAAATGTATCAACTTTGAACTAAGTTTTATTGAAATAGTTGTCTAATCGAAAGAATGAAGTCGTAACTTAGGGGCTAGTGACGTATATCGATGACGTAAACCCATAAATTAACTTCAAACAGCAATTGGTTTGTACTATGGTTACTAGGAAATTTCGATCAGTAGCTCAATCGCCTCAGGATCAATCTATATCTCACGATATATATCAAACGATAGAGGATCAAGCGTTAACTGAATTACTATGAACATTTAACAAGAATACTTACAGGATTTGCTTTTATCAGCCGAAACCGATCCATACCGAGACAGAAGCGCTAAAAAACACACTAAAACCACCAGAAAGGGCCCGAGGACCAGGTCTCCGGGACCCTTCCGCCTCGCCAACATGTCACCGCTAGAACGCGACCGCTGCGTGGGGCACACCACGTACGTGGGGCATCTCGGGACCGTCTCTACCTTCCCGGATCCCCAAGATGGACGCAGCTATGGCCCGTAGTAAAGACACGAGAGTCCGGCGATTGTAAATTTACGGCGTACGCCAGCGCGATGCCGTTATCGATTCGCAGACGACGCTGGCGACGTCGACGTCGCGGCGCGCCGCTGCCGCTTCCCGTAGTGGAGATGTGACAACGTGGCGGCTTGTTTACGGAATTGGAGGCTTTTTTTCGTGTAATGTTCTATGGAAAACGGGTTAGAATGTCGTCGAATTTAATTCCGACCACAATATTTTAACTGGATGGAATTTTCACTTTTCAGTAAGCAAAAGACGTTTCATCACAACTCTAATTTAAAGATAATTATATCGCACTTTCGGTATAAAACATTTTAACATAAAGCCGAAGGTTGGAAAATATAGTATCTCTTTCTTGTTCAAGACTTTACCTGAAAGAATACCAGGTGTGGCGGTTAATAATTCATATTTTTTTAGAAGATGGCGCTGGAAACAACGCTCAGTTCACAATATAATATCTTTTTTTTTTCTTTATTTGGGTTTTTCGCCACGATCTAAAACTCAAAAAATATCAAAATATCTGTTCTTATGTAAATAAAGAATCACTGGGTAAAAACAAAAAACCAAACGGAGACAAATTTCTCAGTGATTCTTTTTATTTTATGTAATAAATTTGCCTAACGAACAAAATTTAGATATAAAAATGTTATAAAAAATTTTACAAACTTTTAACGTTAACGTTTCGGAGGGTACTCTCCCCCCGTTTTCAAAACTAAACTAAGAAATAAATTATATTAATTTGTAATATATAAGGTAACGAGTGAAAGTAAATATATTTTTTTGTGTATGTCAACGATACTTACATTGACAACAATAGATTTTCATGACAGTGACATACTACCAAAAAATATATATAGGTAATGTTTACTGTGTGATTGTTTTATTGTACTGATTGTGTATTCAAATATTTAAATGTGTTTAATTAATTAATATATATATATATATATATATATATATATATATATATATATATATATATATATATATATATATATATATATATATATATATTTCAAGGAATACAGATTAGAATTTGCACAGGACATTAGGAATTGCACAGTTATACAGGTTGATGGGTCACATTTTTTAAGATACTCAACGGAAATCTAAACTTTAAACTCAGCCTACTACAAATTCACGTACAGAGTCAATCCTGAATATTTTGCTTCGCGTTACAGATAGCGAAAAAGGTTATTAGAAAAACCTGTTCAAAATATTATTTTAACCCCACATACCGAGTTTCAAAAAAAAAAATCGCATTTTTAATCATTTCATTATTTTGGTCTATAAACAAAATTACAGGTTTGTCAAGTTTGTTATTTTGTAATTTGGTAATTAGTGTGCCATGGAAAGTAAAATTTTTACACATTGTCAATTTAATAGTGTCATGTATTCAAATTTTTCAGTAAAATAAATAGCACTCACAGAGGAATAATTATTTTATTATTATGGGTATAAAATTTTTGGTAATTGATCAAATTTAGGAAGAAGTATACAACAATAATTTTCACAATACCTATAATGAAATATCAAATGTGATCTCTCTTAACTAGTCGTCCGTCTATTCGAATATATTTTTCGATTCTTTTACGATTCTGTTGAAATAATTTTGTGTATCGACCAAAATAATGACAAAATTAAAAATGCGAATTTTGTCATGAAACTCAGTATACGGGGTTAAAATAATATTCTGAACAACTTTTTCCAATAACTTTTTTTTAATATCTCTAACGCGAAGCAAAATATCGAGAATTGGCACTGTTTGTAAATTCGTAGTAGGCTGAGTTTAAAGATCAGATTTCACTTGAGTATCTTAAAAAATGTCACCCATCAATCTGTCTGACTGTGCAAAAATTCAAATGTGTATACTTTCAAATAGCGAAAATATGGGGTTATCTTCATCTTAAATGCGACACCCTGTATATTCAGTTCATTATTGCTTCATCATTATTTCATTATTAGTTCATTAGTTCATTATTGCTCAAAAATATATTATTTTATTCCTCTCCGAATCGAGACTGCTCTCCAGACAAACTTTTATAGAAATATTATCATCTCTTTCTCTCAAGACATTACCAGGGAGCATAACAGTTCTCCTAAAGCCCTATTTTATGTAAAATTTCGCATACGTCATATATTTCCATTAGCCTTTTTAGGATCTCCCAAACGATAAACTTCAGCAAAGTTTCCAGTAAATCCGTTTCCATTTTTCAGAATATCAACAATTGCGGTTTTTCTTAAACAGTCGTTTCGTGTTCTAAATAATAGTATCCAAGAAATGTCCTGAGATAAAGCTGACTCTTAATACAGTGCTAAGTACAGTGCTTTCATTTCAAAAGTAGCCACTCTCATTATTTTATTTAGCAATGAAAATTAGCTCTAGACAAAAAACACGTTAATTTATATATCGAGGGGGAAGTTCAAAACCAATACCCGTTATATTTTCTGCTTCACCTTATTACCTTCACTCACCTGTACCTAAAATTTTTAAATGGCAACCCTTATTTTGTAATATCTCATTTTAAACGTCTTGAAAATCCTAGTTAAACTGCGTTTACAAAACTGAAATTGGTTGATTCGTTCTCGTAATACGTGTAAGTGCTCAAAATGTCCACCACGGTTAACTAAACCATAGTATAACCTGTTCTCGAATTATTTTCGAACGTTTTCAAAAGATGTCCTTATTAATTAACCTACCTGTATTTTCTCTAAATGGTTCCATCTTTTTCTTAACATAATTTAATCGAAAATTATCTTTTTGGTAACCTGTCCACCGATTTTAAGACAATTGGTTTGATATTGAATTATTATTATGAATTATTAAATCCAATTATATCAGCTAAATTTGTAAAATAATTGAAGGTATTATGCATTAGTACAATCTTAGATAACTGTCGATAGTTTCGTTAAAATTACTTAAAATAATATGATTGCAACTGATAAAATAGGTTGACAGTAGTTAGAACAAAAATGCAATGGATATTGCAATTAACGAAAATCCACGTTAATTGCAATTAATAAAGTGGTTCTGTTCGAGACTCCTGTCAATCTTTTCTGTCTGCCACAGAATTTTTATTTTCGGGCAGTCGAATCAAAATTTGCCGTAAAATTATGCAAAAAGTGCAATTGATGTCCGAGTCATAACTAAAAGAAAACCGTTCCTGTCCATGTAATAACAATCAAAGTTCAAAAAATCCCACAGGGTCCATCGCATGTCCTCCCCAATTCTCTCCAAAGATTCAAGATATTCGAGAAAAGATTCGAGAAAGATTCTAAAAATAGATCTTGGTTGCTGTCATAGACTTGAAATTCCACAAAAATTCTCTAAGATTTCTTTTTGAAATTCAATTTCCTTGCAATACTATCCAATTCAAAATTAATGTTATCACTTGAAGTTGTTTTTTTTGCAAAAGTGTCGTCTTTATTTTGGTTTCTTGGATAAGTCTCTTTTTATACTTTTGTTAAAAATTATTGTAATTGTAAAACGAGGATCATTCTAGAAGTTCTGGACATCTTTTTTGTTAAAAATTGTCTTTACTGTAAAACGATGATAGTTCGAAAAGTTCTGGACCTAATACAGATATGGCGCTTGTTATATAAAATTTTCAAAACTATAAAGTTAACAATCAAAGATCAAAAAATCCCACGACGTCCTGAGAATCAATGGAGCTTGAATTCAAAAAATGCATCTTGTTTGCTGCAATAAACTTCAAATTTCACATAAATTCTCGAAGAATTCTTCCCGAAATTCCTTTTCTTTGCAAAACCAGTTCAAAATTAGTTTTATCACTTAATTTTTTTTTTTTAGGAAAGGTTCGTTTTTATTTTGGTTTTTCGAGACCCAGTCCAGAAATGCTCTTATGGTTATCATATTGATCTAAATGCAGGATGCATTCTTGCGTTGACTGAATCGAAGAGAATCAAAATCTCTTTTTAGGATACATTTGTTAAAAATTATCGTTATTGTAAAACGATGGTAGTTCGAAAAGTTTTCGACCTGACATAGAGATGGCGTTAGTATGACTAAATGATTATGATATTTGTCGAATGTTTCGTTATATACCGTTCCGTAAAATTTGAAACGGATACGTTTAGTTACTTGATTGTGGCAATTGAGTAAAACAAACAAATTTTGATATTATTTTAAAGGATTTAACCTCAACGAACATGCTAAAAGATTCTGATTACACTTCAGAGGATTATTTTTCTTCATTGAAATCGTAAACTTTGAGGGTGCGCAAAAATCGCTACGATCGACAATTTGTTTTATGGGTGCCGCAAAAACGTTTCATGATTATTTGCAATTTCTCTTCCCAAGCCTGAAGAAACGCCCCGTGAAGGTTTTCTTTGGAGAAGTTTTGAAGAGTTGGACAAATCCCATTAAAATGAATATATTAAAAAGCTAGTACGTTGGCGGTCTAAAAAAAAATGAAAAAAAAAATTACAAATTCTTTGATAATAAAGGTATTTCCAAATGATTTCGGATATCAAGAATCGCTTCTAGAGCGTCTACAAGATGTTTATTCTCAATATAACATGTTGGGGTTTCCGCAAAAAGTTTAATGATTATTTCCAGTCTTATATTATTCCATGAGGGAGGTATTTAAAATAAAAATTAGGAAAACTAGAAATAGATAATGTTTTATGTGGTTTTTTAATGTACTAATATAATTTTAATGTACTAATATAATCACGGGCGTAGCCAGGATTTAGTTTTGGGGGGGTTTAGTTTAAAGTAAATAAAACAATATATAATGTTATATATATTAGGTATAATATTAGGTAATATTTGGCTTATTTCGGGGGCGGGAGGGGGTTGTTTGAACCCCCCCCCCCGGCTACGCCCGTGAATATAATCTTAGATATCTAGTGATATTTGTATTGGAAAAAAAAACTCTTAATATAATATGATTGCAATTGATAAAATAGATTGACAGGAGTTGGAACAATAATGCAATGAATATTGCAATTATCGAATATCCACGTTAATTGCAATTAATGATATGGTGCTGTTCGAGACTCCTATCACTCTTCTTTATTAACTGCTGAATTTTTATTTTCAGAAAGTCGAATCTGAATTTACCAAAGAAGTATGCGAAAAGTGTAGTTGATTTCCAAGCAACAGCTGAAAAAATCCTTTCCTGTCCTTGTAGTAACATTAAAATTTCAAAAAAATCCCACAATGTCCTAAGAATCAGTGGAGCTTGAATTCAGAAAATGCATCTTGTTTACTACTATAAACTTCACATTAAAAATAAATTCTCGAAGAACTCTTCTAGTAATTCCCTTTCTATGCCAAACCATCCATTTCAAAATTAGTTTTGTCACTTAAAATGGTTTTTTGGAAAAGTGTCGTCTTTATTTTGGTTTTTCGAGACCCAGTCGATAAATGCTTTACAGTTATCATAGTTTTTGGATGCAGTTCTAGAGTTAACTAAATCAAAGAGAATCAAATTTTTTTTTAGGGTACGTTCGTTAAAACTTATCGTAATTGTAAAACGATGGTAGTTCGAAAAGTTCTCGATTTAATATAGAGATGGCGTTAGTATGACCCAATGATTATAATATTTGTGGAATGTTTCGTTAGATGCCGTCCCGTACAATTTTAAACGGGTGCGTTTAGATATTTGTTTGTGGTATTCGAGTAAATCAAACAAGTTTTGATACTGTTTTAAAAGATTTAACCTTAACGAACATGCAGAAATGCAGATGCAGAAAAGAATCGCTATGATCGACAAAATCATCACAAAAATTAATAACAAAAAAAATAATGCTTTAGGAGTACCGCAAAATCGTTTGATGATTCCAATTCCTCTTCCCAAGCCTGAAGAAATGTCCCGTTGGATGAAAGTTTTCTTCACACGATAATTCAAAACTGAGACAAGCGCCTATCTTGCAGAGTTGGACATATCCTATAAAACTGAGTATATTAAAAAGTTAGGACGTTGGTGGTCTAAAAATAACTGAAAAAAAATGTACAAATTCTTTGTCAGATAGAGAAACATTTCGAACGACCCTGGTACGCCTCAGTGAAGAAAAATGATACAAAATGAAAATAGAGCCTTCTAAATGGGTCACATCTTACCAAAGAAAATAAAATCAAAAATGTATTAAAATGCAAAAATGAAATCTTAAATGTAGTCATACTACAAAACGGGTATAATCTTTCTACTAAATATTAATTTCTGATTCAGTCTGGGTCTAATTTTCCTTCATATTTAATAAGTCTTAAAAAACCTTTCTATTTACTTTTGTGTTCTATTCTCTAATGAAATTGCCTAGGGTTGAATTTTTTCATAACCAGTCCCGCCATCTTTGAATGACCCGCGTTAAGTAGTAACAAATTTAAGTTTTCACCCTCAAAAATTTCTAGCCACAGGAGTACCTTTGTAGCGTCGGTTAAAGAAACAACAGAGAAGGACCACTGGACCGTAAGTACTTTTTTACCTGCTTTCGAATATTGCCTGATAGCAGAGACATCATTGAAAAAATTCACATCTAGGTTCATCAATAAATGCTAAAATGTAAGAAAACGCGAACATCAAATTTATCTAAATGATTCTTATGCACCTGCCAGAATTCACCGGCATTTCAATAGCTCCAGTCTCATCTTATCTTAGAAAAAATTTGTCGACACACAAGATGCATTCAATTTATAAGTAACAAAGTATCGTCATACTCGACCATCCCCTATACTCGCCTGATTTGGCGTCATGCAAGTTTTCGCTATTTCCAAAACTGAAACTAGCAATAAAGGTAAAACATTTCCAAATGATATCGGATATCAAGAATCGCTTCTAGAGCGTCTTCAAGATGTGATTCTCATCACATCTCAAAATTAAAGAAGATTAGAAATAGATAACGTTTTAAATATTTCATTATGCATTAATCGCATCAAATTTGAATGTATTAATATAATCTTAGATAACTGTTGATAGTTGTATTGGAAAAAAGCCTTAAAATAATATTATTGCAAGTGATAAAGTAGGTTGATAGTAGTTAGAACAAAAATGCAATAAATATTGCAATTAACGAAATTTCGCGTTAATTGCACTTAATAACGTGGTTCTGTTCGAGACTCCTGTCAATCTTTTCTATCTACCGCAGAATTTTTATTTTCGACCAGTCGAATCAAAATTTACTGTAACATTAGGCAAAAAGTGTAATTGATTTAGCCATAACTAAAAGAAAACCTTTCCCGTCCTTATAATAACAATCAAAATTCAAAAAAATTCCACAGGGTCCATCGCATGTCCATCCCGACTCTCTCCAAAAATATGCACATCCGAGAATCAATGGGGGTTGAATTCAGAAAATTTATCTTGTTTGCTGTCATAAACTTGAAATTTCACAAAAATTCTCGAAAATCACTTCTTGGAATTCCATTTCTTTGCAAAACCATGTTTTAAAGGATTTAACCTAAACGAACATGCTAAAAGAATCTGATTCCATTTCAGGGGATTATTTTTCTTCGCTGAAGATGATGAAGGTTCAAGATCCCTAAAAATTGCAATGATCGACCAAACAGATCATCATAAGAATACACAAAAATAGGGGTTTTCTCTTTCCATGCCTAAAGAAACGTCCCACTGGATGAAGATTTTTTTCAAACGATAAGGCAAAAAAACAGAGTTGGGCTGTAGGCCTCAGTAAAAGTAGGCCTCAGTAAGGAAAAGTGATACAAAAATAGTACGTTCTAAATGGGTCACTTTTTACTGAAGGAAATAAATTCTTCTATTGGAACCTTTGGTGTGAAATAGTAAACTTGAAGAGATTTATCACTAAACACCAAATCACTTTTTTTGAACTGCTTGATGCACGTTTCGCTACCCAATGAAGCGTGTAAAAATCATGAACCATGAAGTTTACTAAGCCTTACATTAATAATTGAAAAAGTTGAATGAACGGGATAGGCCCTTTATCTCGGTTCGTGATTTTCTTACATTTTTCTATTTGAATGCCTTCATATGCATCCAAAGCTCTATTATTATTAACACTTTTGATTAGTCTTAAATTACTAATATCTATACTGTGGTTTTGTTCGATTGCATGTTGGGCAACTCAAGATTTTTCATTTCTCCCATATCTAATGTGGGCAATATGTTTTTTATATCTTGTCAATAAGGATCTTTTTGTTTGTCCAATATACCTTCGATCACGGTCTTGACAACTAATTTCGTAAATCCCCGACTTTTCATGTTGCTCTACTTTATCCTTTTATTACCCAGAACTTCTCTTAAGTTATTATATGGTTTGTACACAAACTTAATGTCCACTTTTCTCAAAATGTGGTCTAGCCCTCTTGTTAATTGGGCATCAAATGGTATTACCACGAATTTCTTTGTGTTCTGATCCTTTTGAAAAGTCGAAGATTCTTTCAATAATTTTCTGAACTTATATTACGTAGTAAACGTAGAGGAAAATTTCGAACGACTCTGGCACATCTCAGTGAAGAAAAATGACAAAAAATTACAATAGTGAGTCACATTTTCCTAAAGGAAAAAAAAATAAATTTATTAAAATTCAAAAGTAAAATATTAAATGTAGTGGTATTATAATAAATTATAGTTTATAAAAACTAAAAAACGCGCTTTAATAGTAAACCGAAATAAAAAGTAAAAAATAATTTTTAGTATAAGTCAGTTGCAATGTCAGTTTCAATTTAATCTGATGTTTTGAAATGGGTGAAAAGGACGTTCAAAGATTTCGTTGCATATAGATTTCTGGTCCAGTGTGGGTCTAATTTTCTTTCATACTTAATAAGTCTTAAAAAAACCTTTCTATTTATATTTGTATTCTATTTGATGGCACTGAAATTTGTCTATCTAATAAAAATAGTACCTAGACTTGAATTTTACCATAACCAGTACCGCCATCTTTGAACGATACGCATGTTATGTAATTACAAATTTAAGTGTTCACCCTCAAAAATTTTAAGGGCCTTTGGAACTTGGATTAAATAAACCATAAAAAAGAACCAGTGGACCGTAAATAAAAGGTTCATGTTCAGGTTTACGTTCAGATTCATCAATAAGTATTCACATTCCAGAAAACACGCACAACAAATTTGTTTGAATGATCCTTATGCTCTTGCCAGAGTTCATCTTAAGAAATTTCTTGAGACACAAGATGCATTCAATTTATAGGTAAAAAATATAGTCATACTCAACAATCCCATATACTCGCTTGATTTGGCGTCATGTAAGTTTTGGCTATTTCTAAAACTGAAACTAGCAAAGAATGTAAAATATTTCCAAATGATTTCGGAAATCAAGAATCGATTCGAGAGCGCATTCAAGATGTGATTCTCAAAAAAAGTGTTTTGGGGGTGCCGCAAAAAAGTTTGATGATTATTTTCAGTCTTATATTAACCCATCAGGAGGCATTTTAAATCAAAAATTCTCAGCGTTCTGCTTCTGGAAGGAAAAAGACAGTAAGCAACAATAATAGGTGGAGAAAATAATGAGGACAAAAATAGAGGACGAGAGAAGACGTAAGACAAATTTGGACTGACAATCTGGTGTGTGTCCTGAAGTAATACCTAACGGCGGTTCCCAGGCCACGGGAATATCCAAGAGGGGGAAGGATTTTAGTCGGTAGGCATGATCCCAACAAGGGCATGAATCCGATATTACCATTTCACTAAACATCGAACACATGGATGTCTTGAAAAGATTTCCTAATCCCCTCAAAAAAAAAATTAAAAAAAATATATATGTACATGAGATTGTGGAACCCAACGGTTGGGTGTGTGATGACACTCAGCTACTACTGTCTCATTGGACGTAGTACACGAAAATCTAACAGTACATTTCCTCATTTTTTTTAACTAAGAAGTGACATTTTTTAAAAAAAATTTATTTGACATATATCTGACTTTGATGATATATTTATTATAATATTTTAATATATAATAAATATAATTATATTTAATACCATTACACCAAAACTGTTAGATTATATAAGAAACAAAATTATAATAAGAAACAGAAATTTAAAGGTAAAAAATTTATTAAATATATCAGATTAAATAAAGTCAGATATATATATCAATAAAAATGTTTTAAAAAATGTCACTTTTTAGTTAAAAAATTTAGGACATTAATTGTTTAATTAGATATTGGTAGGTTTTTAGATGTAAATTTGTGTTTTTTATACAAATAAGATATATTGTAGAATTGTTCTGAAGATGGTTAATTACTATAAAACCGAAACGATAACAAAGCAATAAAAAAATTATAATTTATTACTGACCGAAATTTGATAGCGTGAAGGTATATATATATATATATATATATATATATATATATATATATATATATATATATATATATATATATCCCCTTTGTGGATCAGACCTTGACGTGGTAAAGGGGTTTGAGTAGGGCAATGAAGCTTTGAGCTATGCCGTCTGGAGTCTATGCTCCTGGGAGGGTCACCCCTGGCGGACAGGTCAAGGCGGAGGCCTCAGACTAACATGATCCAAAATCTGCCAACCCGCATTGGACCAGCGTGGCAGATTACGGTCCATACCTTCAACATGGTATTTCAATATGTTGAAATATGACAGTACAACCTCAAACACGGCCCTCATTCCCCGGAGGCCAAGGGGCAACCACCTACGGCAGCGGGAAGACCTGCCCCAAGGCAGAGGGTGCTAAGAATCACCGGGTTAGATCAGGCTGCCATTGGACTTTTGACACTGCAACGTTAAATATACAGACTATGAAAACAGAGGCCTGATTGCAAGAACTGTTAATCGAACTTGACAACATACATTGGGATATTATTGGGCTCTATGAAACAGGAAGAAAGGGTGAAGAGTTAATCAAACTGGAACCAACTGGACACGTACTCTACACTCGAGGAACGGAAAATGGCCGATGTGGCGGAATTGGATTCCTCATCAATCGAAAGCTGAAGGACAGTGTGGTAAAATTTGAAAGTACATCCGACCGATTAGCCCAATGCGTCATTTAGCTGAATAAAAAGTTTAGGCTTCAAATCGTCCAAGCTTATGCACCAACTATAAGCCATAAAGATGAGGAAATTGAGGAATTTTATGATGATGTGGCCCAGCTTCTATACAAGGAGAAATGTAGGTACAAAATTCTGATGGGTGATTTTAATGCCAGAATTGGAACAACAAGAACAGACGAAAATGCAACTGGCCCATATGGAACTGGTAAGCGAGGCAATAGAGGTGACAGATTAGTTGATTTTGCTGAAGGACAAGAACTATATATTATGAATTCATTCTATAAGAAAAATATCAGCAGAAAATGGACATGGAAAAGTCCATCTTGGCTCATAAGCGAAATTGACCACATCATGACCAACGATAAAACAATATTTACCAATTGTACTGTCCTTAACAATTTTAATGTTGAAAGTGACCACCGAATGGTACGAGCAAGGGTTCGGATTGACTGTCGAAGAGAGCGCGAAAGAATGGTAAGATCAAAGAAGGGCAAGGTGGATTCTGGAAAACTGCTGGAGAGAGGAAGCGATTTTGAGATTGCTTTGTCAAACCGGTTTGCTGCGTTACAAGATCCAGAGGAGGAAATATCAGTTCAATATGAAGAAATCGCCAACAATGTACTTCAAACGACTGCTTCAATAGCACCAGAGGAAAAATGTCTCAAACATACAAAAATCTCCAGTGAGACCATTGATTTAATGAAGAAACGACGAGCAATGAGAAATGCAGGTAGTCCTTTTGGCAGGGTCGAGTACACTGAGCTTTGCAAAACTATAAGAAAACGTATCAGAGAGGACACGCGCCGATTCAATATGCAGCTAGTGCAAAAAACCGTGGAAGTAAACAAAGGAATTAACAAGGTTAAACAGAAGCTGAGAAACAAAAGAACGTAAATATATGCTTTAAAGCGTGAGGATGGCACAGTGTGCAGGACGCGTACCCAAATGTTAGAGATTGTCAGAAGGTTTTATTCCCAGTTATATGAAGATCAGAGCCAGTCAGGGACAGCAATACCCACGGAAGAACAAATGCCAGATATCCTAGTGGAGGAAGTAACAAATGCTATAGAATTGATGAAGAACGGCAAGGCTCCAGGAAAGGATAGTGTAACTGTCCAAATGCTAAAAGTTGGTGGTCGGACGTTACATAAAACACTGGCAAAATTATACTCAAAATGCCTCAAAGAACAAAAAGTACCTGACTTATGGAAAAATGCAGAAGTGATCCTTTTACATAAAAAATGAGCACAGGAAGATTTAAAGAACTACCGTCCAATAAGCCTCCTATCAGTGATGTACAAAGTTTTCACTAAGATAATTTCTAAAAGAATATTAAAAAACTGAATGACGCACAACCAAGAGAACAAGCAGGATTCAGAAGTGGATTCAGTACAATGGATCACATCCAGGTTGTACAGCAGGTCATAGAAAGGCACAACGAATACACCATGCCACTGTGCTTGGCTTTTATCGACTACGAAAAAGCATTTGATTCCATCTGCTTAGCCAAGGTGTAGAGAGAGCCTATGTAAACCTATTAGAATTGATATATGATGGAGCTACAGCCACAATTCACCTTGATGATCTTGAAGTGGGAATTAATATAGAAAGAGGTGTACGGCAGGGTGACGCAATATCGCATATTCTTTCCTCGGCTGGCCTTGAAGAAGTGTTCCGTAAACTGGATTGGGAACAGGATGGTGTAAAGATCAATGGTGCAAACTTAAACCATCTTAGATTTGCAGATGATATTATTCTCATTTCACAAGACCCAGGGGAGCTGCAAAGACGCATACAAGAACTCCAAAGGGCTGGCGAACCATTTGGCTTGAAAATAAACCTGAAAAAGAATCAGGTTATGTTCAATAACTTCGCTCAGGACAGAAGAATTTCAGTTCTAGGAAGGGATTTAGAGATTGTGGACAGCTTTATATATCTTGGGCAGAGGATTTCCATGGAGGGGAATACCACCCGGGAGGTGGAACGGCGTGTTTAATGTGGCTGGCAGGCATTTGGTAGGCTCAACATAGTGTTTAAGAGTAGACTCCCACTTTGCCTGAAAAGAAAAGTATTCGATCAGTGCGTTCTACCCGTTATGACATACGGAAGTGAAACCTGGACACGGACATCGCAATTAATTCAAAAACTTCGGGTGGCACAGAGGGGAATGGAAAGATGTATGCTTGGCATTACAAGACAGAGAGTCCTGCGCATGGATCAGGGAACAAACAAAAGTCTGTGACATCATTGGAAGAGTAAAACAGTTGAAATGGAGATGGGCAGGCCATATAGCGAGGCGATGGGACGACAGATGGACCAAGGCAATCCTGGAGTGGATACCGCTTGATCGCAAACGTCCGCGAAGAAAACCGAAAGCACGATGGATTGATGACATCGTTAAGTATATTGGACCCGAGTGGCAGAGGAAAGCCCAGGACCGTGAAGGTTGGAAGCATGCTGAAGAGGCCTTCATCCTGCAGTGGATCGATACGGGCTGATGATGATGCTTATTTTAAGATATTCGCAGCTGTCCATTAATATCTAATGGAACTTTCACTGTCCACCACCCGTGACCCGTGATATATATATATATATATATATATATATATATATATATATATATATATATATATATATATATATATATATATATATATACATATATATATATATATATATATATATATATATATATATATATATATATATATATATATATATATATATATATATATATGCCAGATATCCTAGTGTAACAAATACTATGAATTCGATAAAAAACGGCAAGGCTCCAGGAAAGGACAGTGTAACTGTCGAAATGCTATGCTTGGCATTACAAGATGGGACAGAAAGTCCTGCGCATGGATCAGGGTACAAACAAAAGTCTTTGACATCATTGGAAGATGATATATATATATATATATATATATATATATATATATATATATATATATATATATATATATATATATATATATACTAGCTGTACCCTGTCACTCCTTGCTGTGGCACATTGTGGCTGCACAGAAGACAAACTAGGAACAAAACAAAGCATACGTTTCATATAAGTTTAATTTTGCAATACTTGGGGGTATAAAATATTTTTTGTTTTTCCTCTGTCTGCGTAGATATAAAGGCTACCTGGTTTGCCGACACGGGAACACGCAACATACAGTTGTCCATGTGAGAAGCAATCCACATCTAAATCTAAACCACACAATTTCAAAGATTGACCTTAAACTTTATTGATTGTGATTGCGAACGCCAATCGAATTGGGAATTGCTGTCTTTTAAATTGAAATGGTGTATCGGTCGGGATCATGGGTATTCGAGGAATGAGAACATTGAAAGGCCCCGTTAAAATAGTTGCCTCCACTACGTTTTTCATGAATTTCTTAACTGCGAGTCGCATGCGGTTGCAGAGTTTTGACTGATTAATATTCCGCAACATGATAATTGGCACGCCTATTTTCAATTTTAAAGGGGCAAAAACTTTTATTAATATTTTTTCTGCCCATCTCTCATCGTTCTTACTCCATGTCGACAACAATGAGACACAGGACAGAAAAGTTCTTAAAAATTAATAATATTAGTTAAATACATGATGATTATTTATTAGTTGAATAAATAAAATTAAATAAATAAATAATAAACAAATTTTGAATAATTTAAAAATAATAACTTAAATAAATAAAACAGTATATATATATATATATATATATATATATATATATATATATATATATATATATATATATATATATATATATATATATATTTTATTTATTTATATATATATATATATATATATATATATATATATATATATATATATATATATATATATATATATATATATATATATATATATATTATATTGATGTTTCTCCCCAATTTAATGGGCTGGTCAATATTCAGGGCCGACTTTTGTTGTTCACGCCACTCCTGTATTACTTTTTCTAGAACACAGTTAAATAAGAGTGGCGAGAGTCCATCTGCTTATCTCATTCCAGTTTTAATTTCGAAGGGCTCTGAGATTTCACCCATGAATTTAATAATTGCCAGCGTTTTCAGATCTAGTCCTTGTTCTTTCAAGATTCGGAATAAAGATTCGCGGTCAATAAAATCATATGCTTTGTTGAAATCCACAAATGTACAGACGAGATTTTTATTGTACAGTTTTTGATGTCTTAGGATCAACTTTAGATTCAGGATCTGTTCAGGGCAGCATATGGCCGGTCGAAAACCTGCTTGATATTCACCAATGTTAGGTTCTAACTGTCCCTGTGCTCTGTCTAGTAGACATTGAGATAGAATCTTGGAACAAACTGAGAGAAGAGATATCCCTCTATAGTTGTTTAGATCCGTTCTATCTCCTTTCTTATGTAGTGGATGGATTAGAGCATCTTTCCAATCTTACGGAATCCGTTCGGTTCGCCAAACTTCTTGTAAAATTTTGGTTATTTCCTTGATTGTACCTGGACCAGCGGATTTCAAAGGTTCAGCAGTGATTCCATCTTTACCAGAAGCTTTGTCATTTTTAAGCCGCTTGATTTGTCTAATTATTTCATCTTCATTCGGTGGTAATGAATCTGGGTTTGTTTGTTTAGGGTTTAGTGTTGCTAATTTGTTTAAGGGCTCGAGACAGTTTAGTATTTGTTCAAAATATTTTGCAAGTTCTTTGCAATTTTCTTGGTTATTTAGAGCTAATTGTCCGTTTTCCTTTTAGAAGCAAATACTTTGCGGTTGATAGCCTGTTAATTTAGTTTAAATGTAAAAGTTTCGGGTGTTATTTTTTTGGAAATCTTTTTCTATTGCATTAAGTTGATTGTTTTCATATTTTCTTTTAGTTTGTCTAATTAGCTTCGATGTTGTTTTTCTTACTTCCAAAAAGATGTTATAGTTTATTGCTGTTTTTTGACTGTTCCAATCTTTGAATGCTTTACTTCGGCTTAATACTGCTTGCTCGCAAACTTCATCCCACCACGGATGTTTTCTACGTTTTTGTAAAGGGACCAATTTTAAGGCTGTTTTAATAATTTTTGTTTCAATTCTTGCCAGTTCTGTGCAGGTTGTTTATCAAGCTCTTCTGTTAGGGTTGGTTTTATTTTCGTAGGTTTCGAATTTTGGTATTACCAGTCTCTTTTGAAAGTTTTCGAGCTTTTAAGCTAAGTTTGATTCTATCAAGTAGTGATCCTTGTCTATGTTAGTTCCTTTCCTGACTTGAACATTCAAAATCTTTTTATAATTGGGGTACGAATTGGCAACACGGTCAATTTGAAATTCACCCATGTACGTGTTTGGGTACCTCCAGGTCTTTTGTTTTGTTATGAGCGGGAAAACTCGGACTGTTGTCCTGTACTTTCTTTCTTTCCCTAGTTGGGCGTTCATTCAGAAATCACCCAATACGATTTTTACATTGTCACAGGGAATTTTAGAGATAGTCTTTTCCAGAATTTCCCAGGACTTATTTACTTTTTCAGGATTAGATTTATTTTCTTCGTTAACTGGGAGGTGTGCATTGATTAATGTATAGTTTTTGTTAGCACACTTGAGGAATAGTGTCATATTTCGATTACTGGCTGAACATTAGTTATATAACTAAGAATGTTTCTTGAGATAACGAAAGCAACACCGAGATGTGGTGTATTTTTCAGTATTCTTTTGTCCGTTTTACTTTTAAAAAGTCTGTAGTTGCCAAATTCCAAGGTGTTATCATCTGTTAATGTGGTTTCTTGCAAAGCTAAAATTTGGATTTTTTTGCTGATTCAATGTTCGCTCCAATTCGCGTAGTTTTCCTGGACGCAGGAGAGGATTGATATTTACCGTTCCAAAGGTTCGGTTTTAGACGTTGGCTCGAACTCGTTAAACTCGAACGCCCCAGAATCCGAAAGTCAGGTTGTACCAGCAAAGCTGGCAGAGGATTGTCCACCTCCTGGGATAATTTTGTAATTACTAGAACGCTTCATCTTGTACTTTGAATTAAAGGTTTGAACCATGACGGTTCAGGGGTTAAGACTGGAGGGGTTAGTTGCAGAATTGAAATATCAGCCGCACCACTGATGAACAGACGCTGACCACTCAACCGCTTGATACAAGGCAGACGCTAAGTGGATTTAGTTTTTTTTGCCTTGGTTCGGGGCTGCTTATTTTAAGATATTCGCAGCTGTCCATTAATATCTAATGGAACTTTCACTGTCCACCACCCGTGACCCGTGATATATATATATATATATATATATATATATATATATATATATATATATATATATATATATATATATATATATATATATATATCACGGATATATATATGGATCAGGGAACAAACAAAAGTCTGTGACATCATTGGAAGAGTAAAACAGTTGAAATGGAGATGGGCAGGCCATATAGCGAGGCGATGGGACGACAGATGGACCAGGGCAATCCTGGAGTGGATACCGCTTGATCGCAAACCTCCGCGAAGAAGACCGAAAGCACGATGGATTGATGACATCGTTAAGTATATTGGACCCGAGTGGCAGAGGAAAGCCCAGGACCGTGAAGGTTGGAAGCATGCTGAAGAGGCCTTCATCCTGCAGTGGATCGATGCGGGCTGATGATGATGATGATGATAATGATATATATATATATATATATATATATATATATATATATATATATATATATATATATATATATATATATATATATGTTTATATACCAGTATCATATATTATAGATATTTAGTACCATATATTATATATGTTTATATACCAGTATGTTGTTTCGATACATTAGTTTTTATTTGGAAAAAAATATTTCGTTTTCATGACATTGAGGACTATAGCAAAATATAGAATTCCCCTTATTATAATTAGATAACGTGTCTAGCACTGTTTCCAGAGCAAAATTGTCATAAACGCACATGTACTTTACACTGATTGATTTTTTATTTCAGTATCAAAATATGTATTTTTTATTATATTTTTGTTATCAGTATTAGTAGATTAGTTATTTTTTTCCATACATATCGAATGATATAAGTGCGTTACTGAAATATAGATAAAATTAGTCAGCACTAGCTAGAGCAAGAATTGCATTATTATTTCAAGATGCATTAAATGTAACGCTTGAATTAATAATATTTGGCAATGTTCGAGACTGGATGTTGACTTTTTCAACTGAAGACATACTTTTTGTTTCAGATTCATCACTTAAAATTATTAACATCTTACAATAGTCTAATATTGTTGATGTCAGAAAATCTCACTAAAACCGTAAAAGATGTACGAAGGATAGTGTAATTCAGACGTCTCATGAAACAAGTTAACTACATCAAGAAGAAAGATCATAGAAAATGTGTATTCTAATTTAGCATTAAAATTCAATTTTGTTTTACCAGCTGTGACAGTTAATAATTCTTACTTTTTTAAAAAATGGCTCTGGAAACAAGAGTCGGTTCACAATCTAATCTCTTATGTCATTTTGTTGCTACGACAGTACCTTTCAAAATGCCATCGATGTTTAAGCGATTTCGAGTTAGCGTCATATTTGTTTCTTGTGGTAAACGTGTCGAGTTTCGAGCCAAATAAGGAGCATTTATGGCACCTACTGGTTTTCTTGTTCAATTAAAAGAAAAACACTATTGAAAGCATCGTATACTTGTGGAAACTTACGAAACTTACGTAATAATAGAATAGATAATAGAATTTAGACCAAAGGTCTGCAAACTACGGCCAACCAGTGTCATCAATCCGGCTCGCGACAGCTAATGGCTTATTGTTGGTATTCAATTAGTTAGAAAATTCAACTTTAGCATAATAGCTAACAAATAATTGAAATGAACCCCACTAAATTATAAACTAGTAAACATCCAGTGGTTTTACCCTCGGTAGTTATCTTTGGGGTAAGGAGTATCGAATATTTATGTACCAGGTATCCCATTAAAGATGGATCGCGGCCGTATCTTGAAAAATATTTATCCCACAGCTTTGGGAAAAAAAATTGTACTAAAATTGATCACGAGAAATTCACCAAAAATATTTTTAAACTTCTAAAACGACCGCAAGAGGGCGTGACTAGTTAAACATTTTTAAAAATCATTTTTTCTGTGTATTTTGTTAACGTGTTAACCGAGTAAGAAAAATTCTCAATTATAATTAGCAAACTGTTTCCTACAACTTTATTTTATGACATTTTGTCGTAATTTCACGAATAGAGGGGCGGGGGGGAGTTTTACCTATTGAGATAAAAAGTCGTCTAATGTCCGTTTACCTTAACCGATTTTCCTCAATTTGGATTCATTTAAAAGGCAATTGCTGGGATAATCAGATAATCTGGGAGATAAATTATTTAGTTTATAAATGAAACCGCGAGGTGGCGTTACATTCAACAATAGTTTTTTTGAAGTTTTGTTCAGTTTTTTCAAATGGAATGGTACAGCTTTTATTACATGGCTAGAAAAGTAATTTAAAGAGGAATCATCCAGTGAAAACCCGAAATCGATATCTCTGACAAGTCAAGAGATATTTCGATTTTTCTGAAAAAATCAGTTATTATTTCACTACTACCTGCATTAAGTTAAAAAAATATTAACCTAATGTTTGCCTTCCTTCACACTTTACCCAGGCTTAGGACTGGTCCAAATTCTTCGTGCCATATTAATTTGGAGCGTGTTTAAAGGCCAACGGGCCAACAACGAAGATAATAATAACAGTCAAATAAAATTAACAGCACAACAGTCTAATAATTAACAGAATCTGAACTTTAACGTTTTTTTAAATGTTCAAAATGCCTTCCATCCTTAGAAATGCAAAGATTTTTTTTTCGACGAGTACTAAAAACGGCAACTTCAATTTCCGCTGTTGAAATGCTGGTTATTGAATTTTGAATTCATTCAATCATGTTTTCTCGTGTGGTAGGACGAGTTTGGAAAACAAGGTCTTTTAGTCTTCCCCACAAGTAAAAATCGAGGACTGTCAAATCCGGTGAGCGCGCCGGCCACGAAAATAAACTACCCCGTCCTATCCAACGATTTGGAAACGAAGCATCCAAGAAGTTTCGAACCACCTGCGAGAAGTGGGCAGGGCATCCATCATGCTGGTACCACATTTGTCTTCTTGTTTCCAACGGAACATCTTCCATTAGTTCTGGCAGTCCATTTTGTAAAAAATTTAAATATGTTTCACTATTCAAATGTCCATTAAAAATAAAGGGACCAATAATTTTGTCTCCCAAAACACCACACCATACGATCACACTCCATCTATTTTGGTGGTTGATTTCTGTGGTGAAGGCATTTTGAACATTTAGAAAGGCGTTAAAGTTCAGATTCTGTTAATTATTAGACTGTTGTGCTGTTAATTTTATTTGACTGTTGTTATTATTATTATCTTCGTTGTTGGCCCATTGGCCTTTAAACACGCTCCAAATTAATATGGCACGAAGAATTTGGACTAGTCCTAAGCCTGGGTAAAGTGTGAAGGAAGGCAAACATTAGGTTAATATTTTTTAACTTAATGCAGGTAGTAGTGAAATAATAACTGATTTTTTCAGAAAAATCGAAATATCTCTTTACATGTCGGAGATATCGATTTCGGGTTTTCACTGGACGATTCCTCTTTAAATTACCTTTCTTGCCATGTAATAAAAGCTGTACCATTCCATTTGAAGAAACTGAAAAAAACTTCAAAAACTATTGTTGAATGTAACGCCACCTCACGGTATCATTTATAAACTAAATAATATATCTCCCAGATTATCTGATTATCCCAGCAATTGCCTTTTAAATAAATGCAAATTGAGGAAAATCGGACATTAGACGACTTTTTATCTCACTAGGTAAAACTCCCCCCCACCCCTCTATACGTGAAATTACGACAAAATGTCATAAAACAAAGTTGTAGGAGACAGTTTGCTAATTATAACTGAGAATTTTTCTTACTCGGTTAACACTTGAAAATACACAAAAAAAAAATTTTTTAAATGTTTAGCTCGTCACGCCCTCTTGCGGTCGTTTTAGAAGCTTAAAAATATTTTTAGTGAATTTCTCATGATCATTTTTAGTACATTTTTTTTCCCAAAGCTGTGGGATAAATATTTTTCAAGATACGGCCGCGATCCATCCTTAATGGGACACCTGGTATATACATACATATTATCATTTTTTTAACAAACTTCTTACATAAAATACCGATTATTAACCCCCCCCCCCCCCCCCCTCACACCCCACAGATAAATTAGAAAAGTCGCTCTATATTGCTCTCCTTCATAGAACATAACAATGAAAACTTTCAATAAACACTAGAACATATGATAGATATTTAGGTTATATTTTGGATCTCGATATAAAGTATCTAGTGAACTGACAATTGGTTAGTCTGGGATTGTCATACCCCTAGCTTATCGATCTAATTATTGCGGGGCCGGCCGCGGTGATCTGGTGGGTTAGTCGCCTGCCTGACAATCCAAAGGTAGCTGGTTCGATTCCAGCGCTCGGATGGGTGTTTTTTATAATTCTTTTGTCCATCTTACTTCCTACTCTACACACACACTTATATATACACTCACCTTACATACACACGCCCACACATATCTACATCTAAATGTCTGTGATTGTTTCTAGGCAAGAGTGTAAAATCCGACTACGAATTACTCCTCAGTCACGCCAGTTAAAAGCTGGATAAGGCCGGGTGCCTTCTAAGAAGTGTTCTACGTTGGTCACTAGCCAGACGATAGGCTTCCTGATAGACTTATGGGTAGGCACATAACAAGGGTTTATTGCCTGAGGAAAGGTGCTAGCCTGGGTTTATCGGTAGCTGATGACCGTGGTTCGGAACCCATGTTAAGTTGTAGGTCCAGTCGCTAAATAGCCTAAGATGCTGATGCGCCTCTAACCTTAATAAACCCTTTCCTTTCCTTAATTATTGTGGCAAATTCAAATACTATTTATTCCAGCTATAAATATCTTATAATATACTTGAATGGGAATTAAAGATCGCAAAATCATCGACTGAAATTAATTTTACTTTGTAAACAAAGTTTTTAAAATAAAAAAAGTGAAAAAGTTTGAAAAATATAAAGAAAATAATTTTTCAATTAAATAAAAAAAATAGAAGGAAAAGTCGGCCCGCTCCTCTTTGCACGGGTATATTTATAGAAAAAATCAAAGTTTTTTTTGACAGAAATATATAAAATAAAAATGTCAGACTTCGAAAAATGACGGTTTTTTTTTTCAAAAAACTGAAAAATTTCATTGAACTTGATTTCAGAATTTTTTTGTAAAAGTGTATTTAAAATTAAAAATAAAAAAAACGTCTCAATAGGTCAATTTTTGAAAAAGTTATGGCTATTTGAAAAAAAGACCCATTTTTTTCAAAAACCCATAACTTTTTTTGGGTCGGGTAAAAAATATTGAAAAATTTCCGAAAAAAGTCTTTGGAGGGGGGGGTGGGGGGTATAGAAAAGGACACAAAAGTTTCAGCGAAATCGAAAGAGGTCGGGTTCAAAAGTCGGGTCAAATATATATATATATATATATATATATATATATATATATATATATATATATATATATATATATATATATATATATAGAGAGAGAGAGAGAGAGAGAGAGATAGATAATGTGGTGTTGTTACACTCAAAATGGTGTTTAAAGACAAACTCCTACTTTGATCTCCCACGCACTGATCAAAGAAAAGTCACAAAGTGGGAAAGAAAAATCTGCACCTGGATATGTTGCTTCTAAATAAATAAGGCAATACTTCAGTTTATCATATCAAAACATACATTGTTACTAATTTAGTAATCTGTGGCCATAAATAATTTGTCTTGCGCATTCGCCATTTACAAACAAAGTAACAATTTGTAAAATTTTGTAACAAATTACAAAAATGAATTTGTAACATTGATGTGAATGCTTTTTTTGCGTTTCATTTAGGTAGTTATTAAAACAGCTTTATAAGGTATTTTCACGGTATTCTACGAACCTTTAAGGACAATTTTATTGTTTATTATAGTTTACTTTGTTTCTGTCTCATTTAAGTTGATTTTATATTAAAATGGCAAGTTCTAGTCGTGGAAAAATCCTTTTCATGTAAATGTAGTGAAGTGGAAAAAATCTAACTCATTTGCTGTTCCTATGGTGTGGAGAGAACTTACCGGGTATTTGCTACTTTTGTATCACTAAAACAGAAGGGATTTAAAAAAAAACAAAAGGACAGAATTCAGTATCCAAATTTGCTTTCTGTACTTAGGCCAGTTCCTCATAGCCAGGAACTACCGATACTGATCTTCATCAAGATCTGATCCACACCTTCCTGAAAACACCTGTTGTAACCAGACATTTTTAACAACTATCAGTGAACCCCACTTCGAAACTAAATGTAATATTTTCAAGTTTGTATAAAATGGAAGGATCGCTATATGTCTGTTGTGATATTGATGGTTTAATGAGTGGCGTATGTTCATAGATTCTATTCGTTTAATCCATTCAGTGACAATGAAAGAAACCTATGACAACTTAGCAACCATATTAAATAGCATTAAATATGAACAGCATCTGTGAGATACTAGTGGGTGTTTAAAAGCGATAGGTATATTGCTAGGGCTTCAAGAGGGTTTTACTACATCTAGTAAAGGTAAAGGAAACTAAATATTTCAAGTACTTGGAACATGAGATTAGTATCAGCAGAGACAACCAGACTCGTGCAATTTCTTTTCATATACAAAGAAAGGTATGTGATGTGTACTTTGAGTACAAAGTCTCGTCAAAAAGTCTGAAGATATTAACTTAGAACAGTTAGCAAGGTTAATGTGCGGGTCCCGCATGAGTTAACGGAGAAAAATTTTATAAACCGAATTTCTGTTTGCGATTCTCCATTGAATCTCAAAGAAATCGATGTATTTGTAAAGCGGATGATTGTAGGTGATGAAAAATGGATTGTGTATGATAATTTTAAGTGAAATACAGTGGCGGCTCGCGAGGGAGGGCCGCCACCGCCACTCCAGCATTTATCACAGTAAACAATTTTGTTCAGAGCAAAACACCATATTTTATTTAGGTTCAGTTTCTTTCCTTTAACTCATTTTAAGATATTAATAAAAATTAAAATCTCCAAATGTAAAAGAACGTCTGTCAACCCATCACACCAAATAATGCGGATAAAAATGCTATCCTTTCGCCACAATTTTTACACCACATCGTTGGTCGGACATTCATCTCCAGCGACCGTACGCCACGTCATCTTTTCTCGTCGTTAGCGTTACATGTTATGTTGGTTGACAGAATTCGGGGATATAACTGCTTTCAAAAACATGCGATTTGGACGTAGATTCCCTGCGACCGAGCGTATCATTAAGTAGTTTTAAACGCTGATTTGACGGGTACAGAGGGTTTGATATATCTCGCGTCGCGTATTTCGTTCGACTCGCAAATACTTATTTTGATTTTGGATTTGCTACGTGTGTACAAACTGAGTAGTACTTGATAAATAAAAATTATCAAATTTTTATTGTAAACATGAAGGGGTCTGATTTAAAACAATTAATAAAAACTAATTTAAGTTTGGGGGAGACAGTTGAATTAAAAACTAACGGTCGTCCCACGCGCAAGTTCAAAAATAATGTAAAAATAGGGCAAGTTTTACTCGAAAATTTGACAGTAAACTATATGTGAAAGTTTTCCGACGATAGAAAAACAAGACTTGAAGGCCGAATTGGACATTTTTTATGCAAGCAAACACAGCGAAAGCGATCGAATACACCATTTCTGCACTTGGCTGGAAAATATTTCCCCATCCACCCAACTTACCAGGCTCGGCCCCTTCCGACTAGCATTTGTTTTCATCGATATCTCACGCAATGTCCATGAAACACTTCAAGAATTACGGAGAATTGAAAAATAGCTAGATGACTGGCCCACCTCAAAAGATGTACGGTTTTTCTAGAAGGACATCCACAAATTGCCAGAAAGATGGGAAAACTGTGCAGCTAGCGATGCTGCATACTTTGAATAAATCTTTTTTTTTAATTAAGAATTATTAACAGCTACACCTGCTAAATCTTCATACATTCCCTCTACGATGAATACCTCTAAGAAATAGTATAATACGAAAATAAATAAAACATAAATATATCTTAACGTTGCGATTAAACGTCCTTTTTAAAAAATTAAACAACAGCATCAGCTTACTGAACAAAAACAAACTAAACATTAAAAAAAATGAAGGTTTAATTCGTAGTCCGTTATACACGAGAATAAAAACCGAAACATGGCACCTTGATCAGTATCGTGTCATGTTATCGATATAAAACAATAGAAAAAAAAATATTTACGAGTTGCACCGTCCAATATCGTTTTCGTCACCGCCAAAACAATAGACAATTGACGTGGGGTTCAAAAAATTTACAATCAGCCCCACGATAAGGCAAAAGGCTACCCTAACTGATTGTGGTCTCGAATTCCAAAGGGAATTTTCAAATTGAAATTCCCAGTCCAAATGCGTGGATTTCGAGACCGCCGCTCAGTAATTGTATCACCTTTAAAATTTATATAAAAACATCGATTATTGAAGTCTTATCTTTATCTGATTAATTATTTTTGGCGTATTGTTCCTTATCTGTACAGCGAGTTTTCGGGATAAGACAATCGTATTGCCAGTCTAATTGTAGATCTCCGACCTTGCTGTTATTACAGGTACTTCCATGAATTTTAAAAATTATATTGAGTACATTTCTTTTTATTATTATTATTATTATTCATGTATGGGCCCGGTTGGACCACGCGAAGTACTGTTAAAGGCATTTGTTTTTGTTAGCCTTCCTTTGCGCCCATACTGCTTTCATTCTTTCACTATAAGTTTTTATCCTTTCGTCAGACCAAGCTGTTCCGGTCTTCTTACATTTTTCTCTCCGGCCAACCTCCCAAACGTTAATCTTGTGTCTGAAACAGCCTCTATCCCTAATTTCACTTTGTGTAATATTTGCTGTTCTTAGATCCTCTTTAATTGCAGCAATCCATTTAATTATTTCTACTTTAGCCCTACTCCTATTTTTATAAAATTCGACTATTTGTCTAGTTAGACGATTCAGATTCATCCGTTTTATGTGTCCGTAAAACTTAAGTCTTCTTTTTCTCATATCGCTATGTATATCTGTGTATTGTTTGATTTCTTGGTTTTCTCGAAGTCGATATGTTATGCTATTTATTTGTTTGGGTTCTAAGATTTTCCTTATGATGTTTCTTTCCTTCTTTTCAATATCCTCGATGTTTCTCTTTCTATTCAAAATGAGCGTTTCTGCCCTATATAGACACTCCAGCTTAATAACTGTGTTGTAATGTCTCAGTTTTGTGTTTTTATATATGCATTTTTTGTTGTAAATATTTTGTGTATGTCTCAATGCAATTTCCATTTTTTTACATCTACTCTTATCGGCCGCTTCTTCCAACTCGTTTTCCATGATTATTTCACCCAAATATTTAAATTGAGAGACTCGTCTGATGTTACCATATTTTTTTTTTAGAAATGGTGTTCTTAGTCTGTTGCAGGTCATGAATTGTGTCATTTCAAAGGAAATTTGGAATCCTACATTTTCTGGTGTTTCTTTTAGTACTTCAATCTGTTTTTCTACCGTTAATATATCTTGAGCCAAAATTGCTAGATCGTCAGCAAACGCCAAACAATCATTTTTGATGTTGGTTCTCTCCAGTTTAATGGGTTGGTCAATATTCAGGACCGACTTTTTTTCACGCCACTGCTGTATTACTTTTTCTAGAACACAATTAAATAAGAGCGGCGAGAGTCCATCTGCTTGTCTCACTCCAGTTTTTATTTCGAAGGGCTCTGAGATATCACCCATGAATTTAACTTTTGACCTTGTATTAGTTAGTGTTGCTTTTATAATTGCCAGCGTTTTCAGATTTAGTCCTTGTTCTTTCAAGATTTGGAATTAAGATTCGCGGTCAATAGAATCATATGCTTTTTTGAAATCCAAAAATGTACAGACAAGATTTTTATTGTACAGTTTTTGATATCTTAGGATCAACTTTAGATTCAGGATCTGTCCGATCGAAAACCTGCTTGATATTCACCAATTTTAGGCTTTAACTGTCCCAGTGCTCTGTCTAGTAGACATTGAGATAGAATCTTGTAACAAACTGGGAGAAGAAATATCCCTTTGTAGTTGTTTACATCCGTTCTATCTCCGTTCTTATGTAGTGGATGGATTAGAGCATCTTTCCAATCTTCCGGAAACCGTTCGGTTCGCCAAACTTCTTGTAGAAGTTTAGTTATTTCTTTGATTGTAGCTGGACCAGCGGATTTCAAAAGTTCAGCAGTGATTCCATCTTCACCAGAAGCTTTGTTATTTTTAAGTCATTTGATTTGCCTAATTATTTCATCTTCATTCGGTGGTAATGAATCTGGGTTTGTAGGTTTAGGGTTTAATGTTGGTAATCTGTTTAAGAGCTCAGGACAGTTTAGTAGTTGTTCAAAATATTTTGCAAGTTCTTTACAATTGTCTTGGTTATTTAGAGCTAATTGTCCGTTTTCCTTTTGGAAGCAAAGACTTTAGGGTTGATAGCCTGTTAATTTAGTTTTAAATGTTTTATAACATTTTCGGGTGTTATTTTTTTTAAGTCTTCTTCTATTTCATTAAGTTGATTGTTTTTATATTTGTTTTTAGTTTCTCTAATCAGATTCGATGTTTCTTTTCTTACTTCTAAAAAGATGTTATAGTTTATTGCTGTTTTTTGACTGTTCCACTCTTTGAATGCTTTACTTTGGCTTAATACTGCTTGTAAGCAAACTTCATCCCACCACGGATGTTTTCTACATTTTTGCAAAGGGTCCAACTTTAAGGCTGTTGTAATATTTTTTTATTTCAATTCTTACCAGTTCTGTGCTGGTTGTTTATCAAGCTCTTCTGTTAGGGTTGGTTTTATTTTCGTAGGGTCGAACTTTGGTATTAGCAGTCTCTTTTGAATAAGTTTTCTAGGTTTTAAGCTAAGTTTGATTCTAGTCAAGTAGTGATCCGTGTCTATGTTAGCTCCTTTCCTGACTCGAACATTCAAAATCTCTTTATAATTGAGATTCGAAATGGCAACATAGTCAATTTGAAATTCACCAATGTACGTGTTTGGGCACCTCCAGGTCTTTTGTTTTGTTATTTTCTTCTTAAAATGAGTTTAGATTATTATTTTTAGATTAAGCTGCGAACATAGTTCAACCAATTCAACCAATCTTCTTCCATAATGGTTAAACCACTTCCGCTCTGTTCCAGCACCATATGAACCTCCAAACCCCCCCCCCCCCCCTGGCTACGCCCGTAATGCACAGAATAAGCAACAACCTTCTGAGAGTGGAAAACGTTTTATTTTCTGATGAATCTACTTTTACTCTTCATGAGCATGTCAATCGCCAGAACTGTCGTTATTGGTCGAGAGAAAATCCTCACTGGATTCGGGAAATTCACACACAAAGACCTGAAAAGATTAATGTCTGGGCAGGTATTATAGGAGATCAAATAATTGGTCCAATATTTTTCGATCAAAATTTAACTGGGGTAAATTATTTAGACTTTCTCCAAAATCAGCTCATTACAAATCTTATAAATTTGTACCCTAATAGAAGAAATCCTCAATTGCTAGCCGACACAATTTGGTTCCAACAAGATGGAGCACCCCCCATTAGCAAGTTAATGGGCCGCAGTACCTCGATAATGTGTTTCCAAATCGATGGATTGGGAGGAGAGGGCCACTAGAATGGCCACCAAGGTCCCCGGACCTCACTCCGTTGGATTTTTTTTTATGGGGATATCTCAAAAGCGTCGTATACAAAACCAAGCCACAAGATCTGAATGATTTAAGAGGACGCATTACCGACAGCATTAACCTTCATTACGCACTTTCAAACTTTAGTTTAGTTTATATATAACTCTCTTTGAGATTGATCGTGAGGCCGAAACATGTCAGAGAATATTTTCAATATATTGTGAAACAAATACGAAATGTTTTAATTATTATCATCATAAATATTTGTTTTTATTTATTATTCCGGATACATAAATAGCAACCCTCGTATAAAAAGATCTGAAAGTTGTTGACTATGTGAGGATTCAGCAAATCAGATGGACTGGACCGTGTGTGCGAGAATGCCAGAAAATCGAATGCCAAGGAAAGTCATTCATCCAACAAATCGAACCTTAACAAAAGTCGGGCTCATTTCGAACTTTTCGAACCATTCTCGTATCAATGATCAAAATATAATTGACAATAATATTTCAATACAGTTTAATAGTCAGATAATCCGATGTAACAATCAGTCACAAGAAAAACTCCGAGTTTATAAAACAGACATACAACTTATATAGATTTATTTTATCTGCTTTTCATATATAAACATATCATTGTTTATTAATGATAAACAAAGGAGTATAATCAATTTGCTCGCATCAGTTATAGATTAGCATTTAAAGAGAGCTAAGCCACTTAAGCTGCAGTAAGTGTTCACATAATATTTATATAATTTCCTCATGTTATTCTAACTGAATGTATCGATAGATTTGCCATATATTTGAAATTAATAAAGCTGGGTCCACTCAATAAAATTTTGAGTGTGGGTTGAATTTACTGGAACGATTTGTTTGAATTATCTGGTGGACAACAGATAGTTCGTGCGCGTGCTGTGCGGCGATGATCAGGTTTGTTCTAGCAACGATTTCAAATGGTTCCAAATCATCCGGAGTTTGGGGAGACGAATGTACGCGTTCTAACAAATTAAATCCGGGATTCCGACTACCAGTCAGATGTTCTATCGACAACAAAATCCAGTTTGCAAACTAGTCTGAAACCATTCAATTTAGTTTGTGACATGCGCAATAGTTGGAAATGTTCGTTGATTTATTTTGATTTTGGATTATTTGGTTGTGTAGAAGCTAATTTCTTAAAGTGTTTTATATCTTTATTGTTTTGCCGAGTTAACATCGATAAACTGCAAACTTTGAGACTATTCAGTTTTTGTGTTTTAAAACATTTCCGCATGCATTTCAGAAAATCGGGATTTCTAGGTGTGCTTGGGGCTATTAACGGCTCGCAAATAAAAATTGATAAGCCTACTATCGATCCAGACTCATATTTAAATAGAAAATATTTTTACTCCATCCAGGTAAGTTCAGTGAGGAAGATATATAACTTTTATTAAATCTATTTCAAACAAAAATCAGATTCCATTTTTGATACTCTTCATACTTAATGTTTTAACTTTGTTTTTTAATTATTTTCAGATGCAAGCTGTGTGTGATCATAATTTGAGGATAAGAGGTATTTTTATTGGATATCATGGCTCTGTTCATGACAGCAGGGTTTTTAGAAATTTACTTCTATGTGCAGAAATGGTTCATAGGTGTCACGATTTTTATTTACTCGGGGATAGTGGCTATCCTTGCAGGAAGAACTTATTAACCCTATTTAAAGATAGAGGGAACCTTACAGCCATAGAAACAAATTTCAATTGAAAGTTATCCACAAGCCATTATGTTATTGAACACTGTTTTGACTTACTGAAACAGAAATGATGCCAGCTGTACTACATTAATATTTAAAAAAATGATATAGTGCATTTCATTCAGGCCTGCAGTGTAATGCACAATTTATCTATAAGAGATGAATTTCTACTAAATATAGAAAACTCTCTTATACTTGTAATTAATAAGTAGGAGGAAGGGGGCAATCAAAATATCAATAGGGATGCTGCTGGTCACAGAAATTTTGTTAGTTGACTCTATATATACATATATATATATATATATATATATATATATATATATATATATATATATATATATATATATATATATATATATATATATATTATTGCCAATATAAGTATTATTGACATATATACAAAATATATTTATTTCATATTTTTTCAGTATATATAGAAATTAATATAATTTATTATTTTAAATTCATTTTGGAAACGGGAGGAGAAGATTTCCCGAAACGTTAACGTTCAAAATTGTGTATTTATTTTTGAAAATGTTTGTATTTTTAAAATTTTTGTTCGTTAGGCAAATTTATTACAGGAAAAGAATCACTGAGAAATTTGTAAGTTCAAGATAGCATTAATATTGTTATATTTTGGATAATTTAAGGTCAAAGAGGATTGATTTTTAAAACCAGCATAGAAATTATAATTAAAAGCTCCTTTAGAAGGCTTCTAAACACAAACTACTTTTGAATGGTTTGACATTCTTTTTACCTAGTGTATAATTTTCTTTTATATTATTTCGTCTAAATTAAAATATAATTTTCATGTTGATGTATGTCTTATTGTGTACCCAAGGCTTGCCAACAAATATTTTATATTAAGTAATGTAACATTATTAAATATTTTCAGATAAAAGAAAAAAGATTTGATAACCTAGTTTCTAATTTTTAATAACTCTTAAACCCAAAATAAACAAAACTCCATATAAATTAATAATTCGTTTCTAGATACATCTAATATATAATAAGAGAAAACTGATAAAAAATGAAATTTACATAAGTGAATTAATATTAGAATTAATATTTTTACTAATTTCTTCTATCTAATAATTTGTTTCTTCTTTTACATTCTAGCTTCTCTCTCTCCCAATCTGCAAAAATTTGCTCTATTTTGTATTTTTCTAGCTCCTGTTTTTCTTCTTGATAATGCTTCCTATCTAAAAACATTTGTTCAATAGTTACATCATTTTTATACTTCGTAGTCTGTATCAGTTTTCTTATTTTCTTATGTGTATTTACAGGGATTGTTAGTGTTTTTTCAATAAATATATTTGCATCTTTGAATTCCAAGTGTGGTTCAACATTTTCAATTTCGTTTGTAACTCCCAAACTTTCTTCATTAGATGATTTAGTTTCTGGGTTTATATTTTATTTTTTGCTAAAAATGACCTTAATTTCTGCATCAAATTCGATTTTTTTTCCTCTTCCAGTGTGATATATAAAGGTTTTGAGGTAGAAAGCCCCGACTGTACGGGTACAGCACGGCAAGAATACTGCTGTACGGGTACTGACACACTGCTTGTGTTGGATGAGGGTGAAATTATAACAAATTCTGAGATATTTACAAATATAAAATCGTATATTTAAAGAAAATCACTGTAAATGTGGTACAAAAACTCACCATTAACATCAATATTATCCATTTTAACCAAGTTTATTCTTTTTTACGTTGTTCGCTTTACTATTTTCAAATAAAAATATAAACAAACGCGACTTAACGAAATAATATTTACGTATAGATACGATTCATATACGTCAATATTCTTTAACTCAACGACGCAGACAAAAGTCAATCAAAATAAGCGTTCTAGCAGAAAAAAAAATCTCAAACCGTTTGTTCGTCCCCAAAGTTTGGGGACAAACATGCGCCCCCAAACTGGTTTCAAACCGTCAGAAATTGCTGCTAGAACAGACCTAATATTTGTATGTAACCATGTGTGTCAGAGCATTTAATTGCTGCTCACGCACTCCACATACAACACATACAGTATTGATGTGGATCCAACTTATACAAGTGCATTCTTTTGTCATCCATCCGAAGAAGCTACAGTGTAGCGAAACGCGTTATGTTTTAGAGAAAAATATAGGTAGAAATTAAACAACATTGTTTTATTTATACAAAATAAATAGCTTCAAAGCAACGAATTTAGTTGTTGTTTTATTTAAATATAAAATTCGGGCGCACTAAAAAAATCACCCTGTATAACTCATAAATGTATAGATCGTTCCCACTACTAAGAATTATACCTGATCAGGACAATAAAACACAACCATTTACTTGCCTTTTTGAAACATAAAATGTTTAAAAGCCCCCAATTTGCCTAAATTACTTGTACCCTCTTTAGTTGACAAATTAAAAATCGATCGGAGGGTGCAGAAGAAGCCAGCCAAGCGTCCGAATATTAGTATTTGAACGTCGTCCAGCTGAAATTGGTCGATTTTATTTCAGGTCCCACGTTTATTCACTTCGGTAATACCATGCGCTATTACAATTTGGACGGAACGTATCGCGAAGAACCGGCAGATAGAAATTTTGGATGGTTTCTTCGAGACATCGTCGTCGACGAAACTGAAGAGGACTTTGAACGACACAACAGACAAATTAAACTGGCCTCAAAAGTGGAACTTCTTCAAGCCAGAAGAATGAAGAATCTTCCATTTGATGAAAAAGAAGAGGTAAGTATAAAGATAATTTGAAAAAAATTTGAAAGGGTCTTTCAAATTGAACGGTCTTTTTAATTCTAGAATAAAACACAGAGTTTGTGTGATTGTTTTTATTGATAGTTCCGGTTCAACAAATTTAAATATTTTTGAGGCAACACTGATGAAAATAGGTGTATCTTCAGAATTTTTTAGTTCTAAATCCGAAAATGATAAGCTAACTAGTGTAGTACGTACAGTTTTTTTATTATTAGAAAATATATTACATGAGATGTCATACAGCAACAAAAACATTCACGCTTTCCTCTTGTGTTCTATAGCATCATTTATTTTTAAAAACCAACAGCAGTCGCCCAACATAGATGGGTTACAGCGTCCTTGGTATCTTACTTACATCGCCCTGATGACCTGGTGAAACCTCTCTTTTTGTTCGTTGCTTACTTCATCCTAATTTTCTGGAAAAATATTCAAATAGGAGTGTAAGAAATGCATTTTTAATACATGTGACCCTTACAAACCACTTCCAAGCAGCCAATTCCGTTTCATTTAATTTTGCTTGAAACAGAAATCACCGTTAGAAGCTTCTTTAATTGAGGTCAATTGAGGTTTAAATGAGGTCTTCTTTTAGTTTTGGATCACTTAATTGAGGAAATATTTCTTTTAGGTACTTGAAACCATTACCTATTTTGTACACGACTTTGACAAAGTTTTTCATTATTGCAAATGGTTCATATGGAGAGGTGCAAGAAACACTTTTTTGGTTTAACAGGGGGGGGGGGGGGGGGGTATATTTTTTGTTTGAAGTACCAGATTCAAAAGAAGTTCTATGAGGGCAATCGTTCTTACCCTAATGTTCTTTTGTTGCCTTACTGCCCCACAGACACAAAAAACAACAATATTTTATACTAAAGTACACTTTACTTGAATTCTGGCCATAATGCACACTAAACAGTGACTGGTTTAGGATGTAAATGTTCGTGGATGTCCCTCACTCCAAATACGGCAATTTTGTTTATTAACATAGCTACCAATTTCAAAATGTACATCCTCTGAAAAGATGTTTTTTTGAGAAAAGTCATCCGTTTATTTTTTGATGCAATTGGCAAATACACAGCGTTTTGAATGATCCATTGACTTTAGTTCCTCTGTTATTTAAACCTTATATGCCTTCAGAGCTAAATCATCTCTTAAAATATGCCATGTTGTGGATTCACTGCGTACAAATTGTTATAAACTTCGACTAATGGAAAGTTCTGGGTCTTCAGCAACACTTTCACGTACCAAATCACTATGTTCTTGTGAACGACCTCTACTACTATATATTGCCCTTCTATTTTCTCCTCTCGAACCAGTTTCTTGAAATTTTTAAACAATTGGATTGATAATGCTAACCTAATTTTCAGTATTTAATTCAAAAATAGAAAATAAATATCCCAATTTGACCCGTTATATGAGTCCTTAGGGCATGGCACCTAGGGATTGCAATCCCGCATCTTTGAAATTATGTTATAAAATCAAATTGAAACAACAGATTTTTGTGTAAAAATCAACTTTTATTAAATATTTCTTACATTAAGCAACAGAAATTATTTCGTTTCTATTAATTACGTATAAGTAAATTTCCTTAGATTCATCTTTAAATTTTTGGCATAGTTTAATAGTTTTGTTTAATTTTACCCTTACTCCTAACAACAGTTTATATATTTTTAATTCAGTCTTATTCATATAATGACTAATAATCAAATTACAACTTTCTCTTAGATGCTATTAATTACTATGATATCAACCTATGGTGATAACTTTTGAAAATACACTCTTAAGAAGCAAATGGCATTTATTGTATCATCTCCGAGCCTGGTTCTGAGTGAACTGCAAATATATCCTGATGCTGAACCGTCAGGATATATTCATAGGCGAGCGTCAGGTACTCTCCTCTGATACCATCGGACTCAAAGAACGTCATTTATTTCTTCAAAATTTTCTCAAAGTCCTTTTGCTTGTTGTCTGACTTTTTCTTAATTTTTTTTTCTTGTTGAAGCTGTTTTTCTAAGTCTTCTTTTAGCGTTCGAGTAGGATCTGTATCAGTAGCAGATCGAGTAGGATCTGTATCAGGCCAGCTATAGGTGTATTTTCCAAAACGTCATCTGCATAAGTTTCATCGTCTTGAACTACGGCTCTTTCTATTATTTTCTTTATTTCTTGGCGTACTGCAACTTTTCTTGACATGAAGAATGTATAAGTACGATCTGTATTTTTGGCGTCTTCGTCGTACTTTTTCGGATTTTGCAAATAAATCAAAACTCCTGTTAATCAGTTGGGCATTCTTGAATACGTTCATGTAGAGACTGTGACAACTGATTACTCAAAACCGTGTTTTGTTGTTGCAATTTATCCAAAATAAATCGAACTGTTGTGTCCGCAGTGATAAGCGTTGACTCCCGCCTACAAAGTGACTCAACTCCTAATTTAAAAGGCTGCAAGTTAGCAATGAGATCTTTAATTATAAACCACTCATTATCGCTAAATTTAATCTCAGATTCAATTTCAATATCGATTAATGCTTTATTAATACAATTCTTCAAATTATAGAATCGTTCTAACATATTCAAAAGGCTATTCCAGCGAGTACGGCAGTCTAATATCAATGCCAATTCTTTTTTAGGGCCTTCTTGTTCCTTCACATATTTTTATAAGGCGTCATTTTTAGTTGGTGACCGCTTAAAAATCTTAACCACTTTCCGTACTTTCTTCAATAGATCGTCATATGTTGTAGAAACCATTTAAAGTGGCAGTGAATTTATATTTACAGTCACACCCTGTTCATTGGCGTTCATATCATCGTTATCATCATTATCAGATTCCTCCGTAAATGCTGCTGCTGGGCATTCTGATATTGAAGGATTGCTTTTCTTATACAGTGCATAAACCACCACTAGTTGTAAGCCGTGTGTAAAACAAAGTTGCTGGGAACAACGCAAAAGTCTGCCAACCTTCATCATCACACTAGCGCCGTCCGTTGTAATTGCGATAATATATGTGTCTAAGTCTAGACCAAAACTCGTGAGGTGTTCTTTCACCAAGCTATGTATACGGACCAAACCCAGATTAAAATGGTTTTCTTTCTGGTGGACGTTGATATTTAAGTATCGATGATTCTTTTGTGACGTCCATTCGTCAAATATGAGTGAAAGTCTCTGTTTTCCTTTCTTGCGACGTTCAAATTCAGTAATCATGTCAGCTTTAACTGTGTTACAAAAATTTGTTACGATAGATCGTATTGTATTTGACGAAGTAGGTAGTTTGTAGCTTTTAGAAAATAAATTTCTTAAATCCGTAGATGTGCAAAAGGAACTTAAGGTGAATCCGTCTTTACATACCATCCTAGAGATCATTTTGTCCATGGGGTTTTCTTTGATAAAAAAAAACTGTCCATTGTTTTGGGTTTCTTCTTTGGTACTACTGGTAAGGATTATTCTCCAGTGTCATCGTTTCGAGAACCGATATCGATATTGTGTTTAGTCTTCAAATGTATTTTCAAGCCTTTTGTAGAACGTTGACTAATTTTTAGTTCAGCTGATCACAGAAGACATTTGCCACCTTTGTCATTTTTCTTGAAATAACGCCACAGACCCTTTCCAAGTTGGATGATATCGCCATCGCCGTCGCCTTTATTCTCTTTCTCGGGATTCTCAGTTTCAATGGACTTGATTCATTTACTTGTTACCTACAAATAATAAATAATGTTTAATGTAAGTATAGATTTAGATTCATTTATTTAATTTTTACACAGTGCTCTGCTACATTCTCACACCCCACACGAGTAATCCACTCCACTATCATCGATAACCATATCCAAAAAACATTATTAACAAAAACAAAACCTACATTAAGTCATAATATTTCACGCAACATTACGACATTATATTGTTATTTACGACACACACAATCTGATTTTAAAATAGCACAGAACAAACTAAATCAAAAACATTAAAATTTAGGTACTTACGTTAAACGCCGGACGGTTAATACGTAAACACTCATCACCTATACAGAAAGACATGCGCAGGCTGCGCAACCCAGTACCTTTTATGAACAACTGACAGGACAGCTTGCCAACCGTCCGCTAGTCGCCGGCGTGGCGCGCTGTATGGAACGGCAACGTCGCGCTCGTGTTACTCGCGATTTACGCCGCGAAAGTTTTAGCGCCAAATTTTTAATTTGCAGGATCCGCGCTTTGAAGATGCGGGATCCAGCAGATTAATAAAAGCAGCGGATTCCTGCGGGAATGCGTGATCCGGTTTTGAGGGATTGCAATCCCTAATGGCACCCCTAACTAAGGCTCTGGTTATGCCTAGAAGGGTTACTGATCGGTGGTTTTTAACAGTACCACTGTATAAAATCGTTCATGACCCGTCCTGGGCCCCATTCATGAAAGGTAGAGGAAGTCTGGGCAAAGCGGACACCTTAAGCTTTGACGACCTATGACAAGAAAATTAATAAACACAGAAATAAAATAATAGTTGAATATGAATCAGTATTTATTAAAGTTTTTAATATAATCAACAAAAATTAAGCAACATGAACATTTTACTTAAAATTATTAATATTATTGCAAATGATACTGTTATCCGCTTTGCCCAACCCAAAATGTCCTATCTACCCTAAAGTGGGTAGGAGCATAGGGCAAAGTAAACACACGGTTAATTAAAGAACAATTACCGAAATCAACATAAGAAGAATGAAATTAATGATGAACATAACTAGTCAGTTATTATTGCAGCTGTCATAAAGAAATCTTTCTTGACTCCATTGCTTATAGGAATTGCACTGGATCCAATCATCATCTGGCCTATTGAGTTCTATGTAATCTTCTCCTCAAAAATATCATGTGTACTTTTCAACACTTTCTTTGATTTTAGATTTCTTAACTTTAATATTTTCGGTTGTTTTAACATCTTTGGTCCTTTTAATATTTTTATTTTGCCTAGTCTTTGGTTTAGTTTTTAAATCTTTTTCAATGTTTTTCAGAACTTTGATGTAGGCTTTAATATATTTAGCTTTCTGTTCTTCCATTATAAGAGGGCTGGTAAGCACATCAGACTTCTGAATGTTTCTTTTGCGAGCCCTAATGGAAACATGAGGTGTTGGGAGCGGTCTTATTTTTCTTGGCCTCAAATAAGACACAGGTGGAGGAATAGGAGGCAGTAGTATTATGTCATTGGGATTATATTTGAGTAAATCTTCTTCATTTGGTATTTTTTGAAGGTAGCGTGGAATAAATCATAGAGTCCAAGACACTTGTTCGTTCTGTCTCTGCATCTTGAATCGCTAGCTTCACGTGCCCAGTAGAAATTTCTAAAACTTCAGGAATGCAGAGTTTAGTGACTGAAGGTGGTGTCGAATGAGTTACTATACTATGTTGATCCACCGTTACGTTTTGAATTGTGGAATTCACATGATCAGTAAATGTGCTGTCTTTATGTTCAAAAATTATTGAATATCAGGAGTAAAATAGGATTAGTAAGGATGCTATTGAGAGGGCCTTCTTCATGTAGTTCTGAAATTATTGATGGCGATAGACCTCTAGGATCGATTAATCCAGGATAAGACACCGACTCTGTCAGCAAATCATTATTTTATCTCATTGCCGTGTAAACTTGAACCGTTACAGTCATGGATTCCGTAGATTCGACAAGTTTGACTAGGTCCAGATGAACTTTGTAGTCTTGATGTCGAAGGTCTGACATCACCATTCGTTGTTGTAGTCCCAACATCTTGATAGGTTGTCTCCTGAAAAGCAGCTTCTGAATTTGCCATATTACCCTCAGTCATCATTGTTAAAGTACAAAATCTTTTTCTTCCCATACATCCATATTGGTTGACCAAATCCCAGTGAATTCAAACATTTTGATGGCGCTGTTGGGAGTGGCACATTTCAGATATGCTGGAGCAAATAATCTGGCTACATCGAAGAATATTTTTAGTGTAACATACACAGCAGCGTCCAGTGCTTGCAGTTTGTTCGTGGTGTGAGATGGCAAAGAAAAGATGACGACATTGTTTTGGTTTGCATACTCCAGAACTGGATAATGTTTGTGGCTTTCATGGTTGTCTAGCATCAAAAGAACTTTTTTCTACAGTCGACTGAACATAGCCAACAAAAAATTTGAGCTTCTCCAGAAATATTTCTCCAGTTATCCATCCTGAAGATGGGCAAGTTTCCCGAGTCTCTGGAGGAGATAATCCAACATGCGATCTTGCATCCTCTTACGCGCAAATATCATAAACGGTGGTAACAACGATACGGCAGCATTGCAGCAACAAAAAATCGTTGTGGTTTGTCCACGTTCTGTGCTTCTTACCCTTGACGGAAAGAACTTTGCGGGGTTTCTTTATTGAAGTTTTGATGCCGGTTTCGTCAACAATATAGATCCTGGTACCATCAATACAATGTTTTTCCGTTTGGTTATTTAACAACTCGTAGAATCTTTCGACTTGCGGACGGTTGAAGCATTTAAGTGTAGCAGCTGACGTTGCTTCTGGTACTCTTAGAGTGATTTGCGGATTTATGGATATGTGAGACTGTTTTTTTTTTGCAAAAACGGAAACCAATGCTTTTAAATCTTCTCGGGTTAAGCCATAAAAAATGCTGAAAACTTTACGAAAACTTCCAAACTGAGCAGTCGAACTATCTTTTTTCTAATGCCTATACAAAGTAACATAAGGTAGATCATATTTTCTTGCCGTCGTTTTCACATGAATACCAGCATTGCAGTATGCTAATGCAAGCATCATAACATCCTCACTCCATTTGACATATATATAGATGAACGTACCTTGAAATATCGTAAAAACTACCACTCAACGACCCATGACCTTGAGCTAGCTCTGTTTGTTTACAACTGAGGGGTGGGGGACGGACCTTGTGGCATGCGACAGGCGTGCTGCAAGCACCATTTTGAAATAGTGACGGATATTCGCTTTACCTGGGCTATTCGCTATATCCGAACTTCCCCTACATATGAAAAATTGCACAGTTCATTTAGTAAAATCATCACAATAAAAATTAAACTAGAATCAGAATTTATTGTTACAGGTACACGAAGCAAGAAAAATTATAAAAATTGACCCGAACATTCCAGAGGAAACCGCAAACATATCCTCCATAGAATATGGCGTTGTCATAGAAAAGGGCGACATGGACATTGCCCAAGGATTAAACAACTTTAATATTCCATCGAAGGAAAATTTGATGCGTCTCATCAATCCCGTAAATCCCGAGATGAAATCATTGCTCAGCGTTATAAGTTCCTCCAGATATCGTATTTTGAATGAGGAAGATGCCAAGAAGGATATTTTTAACACAATCAATTACAAGGCTACACATTCTAACAAATTACTGAACGGATATTCAGCAGCCATAGAAGTCAATCTTTGTGATGATAAAAAAAGCGATATTTTTCAGGAAATTCAGAATTTCCATACCGTTAAAGAAGATAATATGCTGTCTTTGATGATGGAACTAATTAACACAGGTGAGGTAGATACTTAAGTTTGTCTTTTTTTAAAATTCATATTTCTAAGGTAAATTTTACGATCAATGAAGGAAACGTTACCAGAATTAAGGATCTTGAACTGAGAAATCACCTACTAAAGTATTTTTTTCCTTTATTTGGGTTGTTCGCCACTATCTAAAAGTCAAAAAATATCAAAAATACCAGTTCTTATGTAAAGAAAGAATCACTGGGTAAAAACAAAAAACCAAACGGAGACAAATTTCTCAGTGATTCTTTTTTGTAATAAATTTGCCTAACGAACAAAATTTTAAAGATATAAAAATGTTATAAAAACTTTTACAAACTTTTAACGTTAACGTTTCGGAGAGTACTCTCCCCCCGTTTTCAAAACTAAATTAAAAATAAATTATATTAATTTGAAAGTAAATATATTTTTTTGTGTATGTCAACGATACTTACATTGACAACTATCAATATATAACGATACATACAAGTAAAAAATAAATTATATTAATTTGTAATATATAAAGAAAACGAGTGAAAGTAAATATATTTTTTTGTGTATGTCAACGATACTTACGT